>JAOWBW010001941.1:0-156567 GCA_026119855.1 Campanula takesimana | reverse complement strand
CATTGCCACCTTAGGCATCTTGAAATCCTTGGGGAGAGCCCCCACTTGGCTAGGGTTGATTGTCTTGTAGTCGGTGCACTTTGCTTATCCACGGTCTCGATCAACTTTCGCATTTGCCTTTGCATAGCCATAACCACAGGTGATTGGAGATGTCGGGGATAGTTTCTGACAAAATGACGGGAGGAGTAGTGAAAGCAAGCAGTAGCAGCGGCCATCCCAATACTCAAAGGCAACGAGGGTGCGGGTAGTTTGCTAGCGGAGAGGTAGCCGCAAGCAGTTCAGGGGAAGGTTCATAGACAGCCTTGTTCTTGCTCATGGTAGTGAACCTTGTTGGGTGTAGAGAGAAGGAGGTGGAACATTGCGGTAGGTTGGGAATGGGAAGGTAGTAGCATTGGTGTTGGGGGGGGACAGTTGGTATTGACCTCTTCATCCTCGACATAAATGAAATTCTCTCCATCGGGCACCAGTTTAGTTCCCCTTTTGTTGAATGTGACCCTTCAACTGTTGGTTCTGATCTTCCAACATCTTGTTGCTTCCTCGAGATTCTGATCTTGGCTTCGAGACCGGCGAGGAAGTTCTGGAGGCTTGGGGGAATACCATTGAGAGTAGCCTCGGTGTTGAGCTCGGCGGCACTAGCAGGAGGAGCAGAGGCTGAAGCTGAAGCAGGAGTTGACATTGCTGATGACGAGACTGAGAACGTGGACGGAGTAGAAGCTTCACGTTGTAGTCGACCACCCGAACGGATCCAAACTTGCTTTGCTGAAAGGTTGAAGGGCAATGAAGCTTTTAGGAGAGGGGGAAGGCTCATGCAAAGTATATTTTAATTTACAAAAAACATACATTATTACATCTAATTGGTTGGAAGGGATACCCCTTTTTTCGAAACTAGTTAGAAGACTACGATCAGTGGAAGGCCATCACTACGTCTATAGACCCCTCGTTTTTCACCTGTATTGCACACCCCAAACGGACAATTTGGGCGAGGGTCCTATAGGGCAAGCGGCTTCCACCAACCATCGGATCCTACGACTAACCCTCCCTAAAGGCATTTAACGTGATGTCTATGTTGCATCCTACGCAAGTTAATGATGAGCGGAGATCTTAAAACAAACACTCATCTCACCATGGCACGTCCCTTGTAGGGAAATCACTTTTTTGTGCACTTTCTCTCAAAGATCTCGATTCATCATTGACTTGGGGATGACTCGACATAGACAGCACGTTAATTGACTATTAAGGAAAAGCTAGCCAAACCAACCGGTCAAAACCTAGGTGTGATACCTATACTAGTGTGGGTTGACACGGGTTAGGTAAAAGGTTCCCACCGCTCGTGGAACGTACACGGGAGTGGAGTAGACGAGTGACTCGAAAAGAGGGCGACAGTAGCGCACAAATTCCTGCACATCGAATACTCCGGGTAATGGGGACCTGTGCAGTGCTGACACGGACTAGTGGTAGTGTGTGGCAAGAAACTAATTCTTTTAAGGAAAAAAAAGAGAGAGTTTTTGATGTTAGGATGATGCAATGCAATGCATGAGAGAGAGAGAGAAAGACATGTACAGGGGAGCATAGCAGAGTTTTGTTTGACCCTAATACTAAGGCGAAGATAACAGGGGTACAAGGATACAAGGTATACCAAGTACAAGTGTCAACAGAGTACAAGTATTAACACTGCGGGGTGCGCGGGTGCATGTGTAAACATGGCAGGTGTGTGCATGTAAACATGGCAAGTGTATGTAGGGTGCATGTGTAAACATGGCAGGTGTGTGCATGGTAAACATACAGGTGTGTGCATGTGTAAACATGGCAAGTGTGTATGTAGGGTGCATGTGTAAACATGGCAGGTGGTGCATGTGTAAACATGGCAGGTGTGTGCATGTGTAAACATGGCAGGTGTGAGCACGTGTAAACATGGCAAGTGTGTGTGCATGTGTAAACATGGCAAGGTGCGTGCATGTGCAAACATGGCAAGTGTGTGCATGTGTAAACATGGCAGGTGTGTGCATGTAAACATGGCAAGTGTGTGCATGTGTAAACATGGCGGGTGTGTGCATGTGTGAACAGCAGAAGTGTAAGGTACATGTGAGAACATGGCAAATGTGTAAGGTGCATGTGAGAACATGGCAAAGTGTAAGGTGCATGTGAAACATGGCAAGCATCATGATATGAACGAAAGTTAGACCCACTATGTTTGAAAAAGTTTCAAAGCAGTCCCCAGCAGAGTCGCCACTGTGAATACCCCTTTCCGATGAAGCGACGCATGGGAAGTATCTTGTGATTATTATTATTTACAAAGGGAATATTCTTAACGACATTAAAATTATGAGAGTCGCCACGCCGTTTTAATTAAAGCCAAAACATTGAAAAAAGCATGTTTAATGGGTTCGGGGGTCAAATTACAACAAGAGAAGAATATTGGACGTTATCACTCCTATTGCCCGAATTGATCGGTCTTTCTATCATGATGAATGTGTTAGTAGTGTGTTAGTGATTGAGACCGGATCCGAAGATTGCCTACGTTCCTCTCAATGTGAGAAGCTCAGGTCAACGTAGTTCGCAGAGAATTAGAATAGGCAGAAGAATCGGGATCATGCATAATGAGGGGGGAATTACCTAAAGATTAGGGTTTAGAAGTAGTTCCTAGATCATCCTCGGGTTGATGAACCCTCGATCATCATCGGCTATGAAATAACATTAATTATGAAGATCGCAACCCTAAATATAGCCTAAATAAGGTTTTAATCTATGAACACGAAGAACATGCGAAGAACATATTATGAACATATGAATGAGCATGCAAAGAATATGAAGAAACTATGAATAAACATGTACGAACATGAATATAAAAGATATACATTAAAAATAATGCAAGAACACGAAGAAAAAGTTAGAAAACTTACCTATGTTGGCAAGAAATAAACCTTGGATCTTCTTGAGTGTTTGAATGCTTAATTAGGGAGAAAATTGTGTTTAAGAACTCCAAAACTCGTACTTTAGAGCTCTCAAAACTCGGATCCTTAAACCAATAGCCTGGAGTGGTTTATATAGTAAACTGATGGGAGGATCTGATGGTCCAGATCATCCGGCGCAAGGTTGGCCCGCCTGGCCATTGTTGATGCCGGTGACAATAGTGGCCGCGTGGCCAAGATCAACGCGGAGCAATGTTGGCCGCGTGGCCAAGGTTGCCGGCTGACTTGATTTTCAAGCTAGGGTTTCACTGTTGCTTTATGGTAACCCTAAGTTGCCTATTTTGATGGATTTTGTCATAAATGAGATATTTTGGGAATCCAGGACAAGTCTTTGCAAGGTTTCTAATTCCTATAAAGTCCTTGTATATTTGGGAAAGTCCTAATAAACTCATTTTCAGATCGGGTACTAACAGTAGCCCCTCGGCGACGCTTCTTGCAAGGCAATGTGGGGTCGACGATAAAAGAAGGATCCGTCTGAAACATGAGTTTCAAAACAGATGAAAGGTAAGGGAACGGCTGAACCTTGACAGGCGACCTACGTATCCACGGGGGAATCAAGCCAAACGTAGTTCAAATCTGATGGGAAATTGGGAATAACTGTCCTCTAGTGGGGAGCAACATCTTCTACTGGGGAAAATGCACCTGCTGGGGATGAGAGATGACCGCGTTGGTCGGGTGGCTGGACCTTTTCAGGTTTCCTACGTATCCTCTGAGGAATCAAGCCGGTCGTAGTTCGGAGATCTACTGGGGATAAAACGAGATATCGGACTCCTGCTAGGGATAATAAACCTACGGGCACTATCCTGTACGAAGAACGAATCATTCGTAAGCAGTGAAGTTATTTGGACTACGCTGTCTAAATAATCCCAAGATGAAATGGTAAACGCAACCAGGATCGCCAGGGTTCCTGCCGATTGCGCTAAAGTAATAGATGTCTGATCTCTCGCGAAGAGAAACGCCGAGGCTTCTGCCAACCACGATCGATCTAGGATGCGTATGTCATAGAGGCGCCGAAGTCTCTACAATCATACGAATCTCGATAATGGATGCTGGATCTTTCGCAAATAGAAACGCCGAGGCTTCTGCCAATTACGATTGATCTAGGACGGTATGTCATAGAGGCGCCGAAGTCTCTACAATCATGCAAATCCTAAAATAGATGCTGGATCTCTCGCTAACAGAAACGCCGAGGCTTTGCCAATTACGATTGATCTAGGATGGTATGTCATAGAGGCGCCGAAGTCTCTACAACCACACGAATCCTAAGCAAATATTTGGTGAAGAATGGAAATTTTAAGGGGCTTTCCGTACCCAAAGGTAACGAATATCAGTCAAAGTAGTGTTAAAGGCATTTAAAATGAATTAAAGGGAAAAGATCAGGGTCAAAGTGGAATTTTATCTGAAGGGTCAAGGTTGGCCGCGTGGCCAAACACACTGGTTTGCAAAAGTGGCCGCGTGGCCAAGACCGCTGAGTGGTCAGATCTCCTTCACGCGGATTGCTGATCTGACGGCTGGGGTTGCAAGGGCAAAAGTGGCGCGTGACCAAGGATGGAAAAAGTGGCCGCGTGGCCAAGGATGCCGACGGGCTGACTCCTTGGTCACATCACCAGACACCTCCCCTCTTCTTCTTCTTTTCTTCTTTCTTCTTCTTCCTTCCTCCATTGTTTAACGAATTAGAGAGAGAAAATTGGGTTTTTTAGAGAGAGAAAGCTTGGATTTTGATAATCTTGAAGACTTCGTTCACATACTTCTCGAAGCTATGGCGGATTGGATCAATGAGGCGTTATTTAGGGATTTCCCGGCCAAGGTGGGTATGTGATTCCACAACAGAGCCGCAAGGAGAGGGGCACGGTAATGCTCAGGGCGGAGGTAATGTAGGCTGACCCAGGAGCGGGCTTTGAAGCGGCGCCCTTGATTCCACGGGGCGGTTTGAGACCACGAGCGCGACTCGGAATTATCGCGATAATCTGCTGCGGTCTACGTTCGACCAAGATTACGATTTTTACGTCGACTCTGAGCGTCATTGGTCGATGGGGCTTCCGGAGACGCGAGAGGTAAATTTCGAATTTTTATTCCTCTCCTTCTCGCACATTTGTATGTTTTATGCACATAATATGAAATGCTGGAATAATGGAATGCTAGAATTTAAATTGCTGGAATTGTAAATTGCTAGAATGGTAACGTACCTGTGCTGTGTTTACCTGCAGAGGATTAAGGCTCGTGGGTCCACAGTGACGTGGGCAGACTGTGGGCGTCTCTGCCGGAGGGACCGGGCGGTTTGCGTGCTCGGATCGAGGCTATGGGCTTTGGCCCATTCTTTGACAGTGTCCGCATGGTCGGGGCTACCTTGAAGGTGGCAGCGGTGATAGAGGTGTGCCGGGAGTTCTGGTGGGATACCACCCATACCTTCCATTTTAGTTGGGGAGAGATTACCATCACGCCGACGGATTTCGCGGCCATCACGGGGTTGAGGTTTACCGGTACCCCTTTGCCTTTTGATGAGAGCTTGGCGGAGCGGCGGGACTATAGACAGGCTCTGCTGGGAGTTGACACCGACCTAGGAGGGGGTGTCAAGGGTTATGGAGTGGAGGCCGGAAAGGTGAATCGCTTGGTGGAGGTGGCTATTGAAGCCTTTAGTAGGGGGGAATATGATTTGGATTGTTTGGTCCGGCTGTTTTTATGGTACAGCTTCTCAGAGATTTTGTTTCCCAGTGGGGCTACTGTCTGCCGGTACTCACTGCTAGGGGCTTTTGTGGACTTGGACTTAGTCGGTGGGATTTCTTGGGGTGGAGCCGGTTTGGCTGAGATTTACCGGGCTTTGGACCATTGCTCGAGGGCTAGCTCGTCGGCCTTTGACGGGTTCCAGTTCGCCTTTGAGTGTGCTCTTGACTACCCTTATTTTCACTTGTTGAGATTTCTGTTCTATCTTTTGGTCTGAAATATCTCTCTTATTACATGCACAGGCTTGGGTTTACGAGATCTTTGGTGTCGCCCCTTTTCAGTTGGTGATGAGTGTTAACAAGGTTGTTCCCATCATGTCGTATTGGTGCAAGGGCAACAGGGCTCCTTCCCGCAGACACCGGGACAGGAAGACAGTGGATGCTGCTGATCTGAGGAGGGTGTTCGCGATGTCTGAGCCCATCGGGGTTAGATTTTACCCATGGAGTCCGGCCAATGAGGCTTCGGTGGGTCCCTTTGTGGTGGATTTGACCGCTTCGAGGGTTCTGCTTGTGGGTCTCACCGGGGAGGCCATGTATCTTGGGGAGAGGGTGGTTCGTCAGCACAGGGCTGGTGCGTTACCGTGGGCTCCTTATGACCCTCCTCGGGATATGCTCCGTCCCGCGAGGCTGGGCGACTTTCTTGGCTCCCACTCCGGCAGAGCATTACAGGGGGAGTGACGACTATGCCGGCTACGTGCGGACACGGCTGATCAGCCCTCAGGTTCGGGCTAGGATGTTGTCTGGAGAGGGGTCGAGCTCGGCCCGTTATGTTGGTCGGAGTCGGCCTTTGGTTGACATGCCCCTTCGCTCGAGTAGCGTGAGAGTGATGAGGGGCGGCCGGGAGATGGAGCTTAGCTTGGAGGCGACTGATGCAGATCTTGTTGAGGAGACATTCATTCCTCCGCCCGACGCTGGGGTACGGCTTTGTGCTTTATGTCAGTCATGTTCGCACACACTTATTTCTTTCTGCGTTGTAATCATTGCCTTGGTTTCACTTACAGGTGACTCGGGAGGCCTATATCCGTTCAGCTCGGCGGGAGAACGTGTTGATGCGCTTACTGAGGGAGGCGTACCATTCATGTACTTGTCAGAGGGACGACGTTGCGTCACCCCAGCGTCGGGAACGATCTCCGAATGGTGCGGGCTCTTCTCATATTGGTGGTCGAGCGGTCCGGGGACGGAGTTCGGGTGCCGGTAGCTCTCGGGCTTTAGCGCGGCGTGGAGACACCACGGAGGAGGATTCTGATTAGGCGGGGTCCATCTTCATTTCCTACACTGTTAGCTAGTAGAGAGAGGGATATGTATGTACAGGACAAATGTATAAAATGCATGTATGTATATTATGTTCTAAAATGCAATTTTATTGTGGGAGCCTACTTGTGCAAACTAGTTATTTTACAAATGTTCCTAATTTTATACAATGCATGAGCCATGGAAGGGGGCAGGTACGTAGTTGCATGGATCCGTCACGAAGTGGGAAGAAACAAACAGGATTTCTGCATGGAGCAAGGTTGGCCGCATGGCCATGGCGAGGCTAGAACAATGTTGGCCGCCTGGCCATGGCAAGATCCGGAGCAAAGTTGGCCGCGTGGCCTAGGACGAAGTTGGCCGCCCGGCCAAAGGCAATATCGGCCGCGGGGCCAGGGGCAATGTTGGCCGCGTGGCCACATCATGCGCCGCCTCCGGTTTTCCTTTTCCTGGCAAGAATCGGGAGTTGTGCACTATTTAATGAACCCTTTGCAGCCATACAAACGTACCAGCAACCTTTTGAGCAGTTTTTGAGTTCCTTTTTAGCCAATTTTCTTGCTCTTTGCCATGGATCAAGAGGCTAGATCACAAGTCTTGAGAAGAAAGTCTTTATAACTTCTTTGGAGAAGTGGGTTGCCAAACTTCCTGGTTCGAGTCGTAGGAAACTTGATGAACGGTATGGGATAAAGTGTCTTTGGTCACTTTTGCACATGAACTCCAATACCCACCTCTTGCAAGCTTGTGGTAAATTTTGGAATGATACCCTCCATGTCTTCAACTTTTCATTCAACGAGATAACACCCACTTATGAAGATATCGCAGCATTATGTGGCTACGAAGGGAAGGGTAAAGTTGCCTTGCCTTTTGACTTCGTTTGCTTGAGGGACAAGTTGGTGACCTTTGGCGTACCCGCGGATGACTTTGATAGGTATGCTAGGGGCGGTTATGTCGACCTTTCTTGGATGCCACAACACTTCATGCATGCAGACGTGACCTCTAACCGCTCCTTGGACCATCTTGCACTGTGCTTGTTCAGCTCTATCCTTTCCCTTCTGAGGTGGGATTTGCCAGTGAAGGATGTTTGGGCATGGTGAACTTGGCTCGTTTGGGTTATGATATTGTACCGGCCATTCTTGGGGAGATGCTCTGTGGGATTCCCCATCTCGCGGCTTATGGTGGGATGCCTTGTGGTAGTGATAGGCTTTTGACCATGTGGTTGCAAGAGCGGCTTCGAGTGAATAAACCGGCGGCTTCTCTGAAGGTGGCCCCATGGATGCACCGCATTAGAGGCATGGTGGAGCGGTTTGAGGGCATGACTCTCAAAGGTTGGGAAAAGTATTTGGCGGAAATGGTGACTGACGACATTCAGTGGGTGGTGCCCCATTGGCACATTCACTCTGTGAGGGAGAAACAAGTGGGACTTCACATGATCAAAGTTCCGACCCTTTCTGGAACTACTTTTTACTATCCCTCTAGAGTGCTTCGTCAGTATGGTTTGGTGCAGACCATCCCGGAGGGTTGGGACGAGGAGAGAGATGATTTTCCCTTTGGGGTACTTCAGTTGGATGATAGTGCCTCAGTCCTTCTTTCTCAGATGTGGGGCGAGGCTGGCTTTAGTCGTAGGACCTTCCTCACGCTCTAGCTCTAGCAAACCTTCCTGCCACGCGAGTATTTGGACTGGTATATGGGGAGACTTGGGCATGCGGAGCAGACTCTAGAGACCCTAAGGGGCACTATCTTGGGATCCTGTGCTCCAAGTTCTTCATTGAGAATTAAGGAGGCTGAGGCTTATGAGAGGAGGATGAGTAAGAGCGTGGCTAACGGAGGAGGAGAAGAAGTGGGGCGTCAAAGAAGAGGAAGGGCGAAGAGGTTCCTAATGGCAAGGCTAAAGGTGTTAGCGAGTTCGAAAGAAGATTTTGTGAGAATCCTAGCAAGAAGAAAGTTCGCCGTGGGCAAAGCAAGAAGAAAGAGACCGAGGGCACAAACGGCACTAAGGAGTAATCCCGAGCGTCTCTCCATAGTCGTGCAGACACATTAGTTTAATTTAGTTTATTTTTGTTTTAGTTTCAATTTCAGAATAGGTTATTTATTCAAAAGTATGTCAAGCTTAGACTCATCAAATAAGTGTTAACATGCAATGACTATGGAAATAAAAGTTTTTGCTTTCAGAAAAATACAAATTCTATCTTTATTGCTTTGACAAGATTTGGATGTTTATTGTTTTTTTTAGACCGCACCTTTTGAAAGGCTGCCTACGTTCCCCTTTTACAAATAGGACTAAGGGGCTCAGGTCACCGTAGTTCACTCCAGTCAGACTAGAATGATTTTAAAGAAAGGGAAGACAGAAGAGGGAATGCTCTAACTTTTGCCTAGACCGCCCTTGCGGGTTTTCGATCTAGCGAGCTTTGTACGCACCCTTATTTTGCATAGACCGCCCTTTGCGGGTTTTCAGTCTATCGGGCTTCTTTTTGCGTAGTAATTTTTTTTTTTTTTTTTTTTTTTTTTTTTTTTAAGAGGGGGAGTCTAGTCATAGTAGCGTCTGAGCTTGCTGAGGTTGACTGGTTCCTTGAACGGGTTGCCATCCAAATCTGCCATTCTGTCTAGTCTTGTGGCGCGTCCCTGACTTCGGTCATTGCATTGACGCGTTGCTTTAAATCCCCTATTTCTCTTGAGATGTCTTGCATTGTTTCTGCAGTCAGGTGCGAGAGTATCTCTGGGCTGTTCTTCACATAAGGCTCGATTTCGTAGCAACCGAGGAGTTCTAAGTTTTCGTTTTCTCTATAGAACCAAAATCCTCTCACACTGGTGAGCATGTTCGCATCCATCAAGCCTTGGATTCTCCTTTGTAGAGCGACACAGTCGTTGGTGTCGTGGCCTCGTCTTGGTGGTAAGAGCAACTTTTGGTAGGTTCAAATGGTTGAAGGGGTGGTAATTCGGAGAGGAGTGAATGTTCTCCTAGAGGCTGCATCTTGCCCATTTGTCTCAGTTGGTCGAATAATTTTGCGAAAGGGGTCCCATTCTTGTGTATCGTGGACTGAGAGGGGGTAGTTGTCCAAAAACCTTTGCATTTTTTCACTGATTTCCTTTTCCTGGCGCGAAGGCCACGATTCTGTCGTTGGTGTTGTGGTCTGAAGTTCATTCCCATGTGCCGGGTGCAGGATTGGGGTATTCGCGAGGTACTCCTTGAGGCAGCATAATGCGAGCGACTCACATCTCGGACTCCATTCTTGGTCGCGGGCCCTTTCTATTTCTCTGAGTGTCGGCTCCCCCACTGTTGTAAAATGGTTGAGGTGTTGCAGTAACTTGACGAGTTCTTCCTTTTCGGCTTTGTTCCGAGGAGACTGCATTCTCAACACGGCTCGAACTCGCCGACTGATGGTCCTCCACGAGGTTGTGGAGGGGGTAGCTTCTTGGTTCTCCTCGGTGTCTCCCGAACGACTTGGCCTCATAATGGGTGTAGCGTCCGCCAACATGTCGATATTTGGCAAGGGGAAGTCATCCTTTGGCGTAGCTTTGTTGAGATCCGAAAATCCACACATACTCTGACTTTACCGTTGGATTTCTTGACAGTCACCAGATTTGATAACCAGGTTGGATACTCGATCACCCTGATGAAACCCACACGGAGTAGCTTCTCATCTCTTCCTTCACTTGCAAAGACCATTCCGGCTTAATACGGCGCAGCTTCTGCTTGACTGGCTTAGCGTCTGGTGCTGTCGGGATTCTGTGCTCTACGATCGAGTTGTCGAGCCCCGGCATGTCCTTATAAGACCATGCAAACACATCCACATATTCTTTGAGTAGCTCAATCAGTGCTTCCCTTTCGGCTCCG
Source organism: Campanula takesimana (assembly GCA_026119855.1). Classification (NCBI taxonomy): domain Eukaryota; kingdom Viridiplantae; phylum Streptophyta; class Magnoliopsida; order Asterales; family Campanulaceae; genus Campanula; species Campanula takesimana. Next base: position 145,798 of record JAOWBW010001941.1, on the reverse strand, counting down.
CTGAAGAAGCTTCCAATCTGCGTTTCCTTAGGCTCGGCTTCGGTTCCCAAATTCACGCATGTTAACACCTCATCGGCAGCTTGGGCTCGAGATTCTTTTTGATTAATAACCTGTTCTGAGATTTCTTTAATGTATTCGTCATTTAATGTGTCTGTGTCTGCCTCTTCTAATGAATCATTATTAACTAAGTGTATATCGTTAGTTGATTATTAGCTAATTTATCAGTTAAAAGAGTGACCATGGAGGGATACTCGGAAAGGTCGAGGGTTTCATTGATGGCAAAAGGGAAAATAGTGTTTACAACAAGATCATAGTCTTCGGACGTAAGGTCGTCAGACTGAGAGGAAGACTCAAATTCAAAATGTAAAACACTAGACTCTGGGGACGGGGATTTTGGGCGAGTGACAGGAGATGCTGCGGGAGTGGCGACAGGAGAAGGAGTAAGCCCCAGTGTTCCCATCATAAATTCCGGAGTAGCTATAGGTCCCCCAATGATGCACCAATCTTGAGCTTGTCCCCCATGGGTACCACCAATGTCCTTGGGTCCCCTTATCTTCAGAATCGTCGTCCCGATGACGGCAACCATGTCTTCGTGCAGCCCCAGATTACCCAGATGTTGAAGCAGATATTGGCCGTCCCACGTCTCAGTCAAACTTGGAGTTTCTGCGGCTTCTATTGCTGGCTTGTCAAGGGTTGCGGCTTCAAGTTGATCTGCCAAGTCTTCTGCAACCTTGGTGGAGTACTCATGCCTGATGGTTCTAACTCTGCCCGTGGCTTTGTCATATTCCATGTAAGTCAGCTTCATGTTGGACCGATCGAATTCCACATCTCTGAAAATCTCGAACCCTTTCTGCAATTTCCCTGTGTGGTCAATCCATGGCTCGGCGAACTCAAAACACGAAAACTCCTCGCCTTCCCTGACAAAGTAGCTATTCAGGGACAGGCGGTATGGCCGCATTTCAGGCTTTTTGTAGGGAAGCTTCATCTTTTAAGCAATTCTATCCTTTGTTGCTCCATCTTGTCTTCAAGAGTAAGGGTGTATCCTAGACCGAACAAACCTCGATGATTAACCTCTTCAACCAATTCTGTGGGGCCTTGCAAGTTCTTACCTAGCCCCAGCCCGGTATAAAACCCATGTTACGCAGTATCTTGACAACAGGTGCCACTTTGTCCGTTGTTTTGGTGAGGTCGATGGTGCAGATCTGTGCTTGAGCGACTATTTCGAAGCCATTGAAGAGTCGGCTCTCTTCCCCATGCTGAATCTGTAAGACAGGAACGCCCTTGGTGTCCGTCCTTGGGCAGTTACGAGATCACTGTAGATGATGGTCACTTCATTACCGGATTGAAACTTCACACACTGGTGCAGGGAAGATGGGACCGCGCCCGACTGATGTAACCATGGCCGGCCAAGGAGGAGTGAGAAGGTTGCTGGGATGTCTATGACGTGGAAGTCGGTCGGCAGGATCTTCGTTCCGATGGTAATGGGCAGGGTGACTTCGCCTATCACGGCGCGGCATGTAGAGTCATAAGCTTTGATGGTTTGCTTGGATGGGCGTAAATCAACACCATGAACGCCAACCACATCCATCATCCTCGAAGGCAGGATATTAATAGCAGAACCATTGTCAATGAATACACGGGGAATCTTCTTGCCATTTACTTCGACAGTGATGTACAAAGGCTCATTATGATCAACTCCGAACACTGGCTTGTCTAGCTCCGAGAAAGTGATGATGTTTCCATAGTGGATATTACCAATCATGTGGGTGACGTCCTCCGGGGTAATAGTGGATGGTACCATGGTGGCGGCGAGGTTTGCTCGAGCATGAGGCGATGGGCTAGGGAGGAGGTGAGTAGGGACCATAGTGAAATATGGGCTTGGGTTTGTTTGAGTTGAGTGAGGATAGGGTCTTCTTTGTCTAGGTCGGCTTGCTCGGGTTCCTTCCCAAAGACTTTCTTTGCACCCTTCGGGTCGGATTGGTACACTTGACCGGATCTTGTAAGGAGACAAACTTCCGCACGTAGCTCCTCCAAAGACAATGGCGAGTCATGACAAGGGGGCGAAACTTCGGTCTTTTCGGCCTCCTCGAAGATTTCGGCCCAAGAAAGAGGTTGAGAGGGCTTGGGACTCTCTTCCCCTAGAGATTCGATTTCACTCACTAGTTCTTCTAAAGACAACAAGTAGCAAGAAGATTCTTTATTATTAGTCATTGAAATACAACCCATCTCATCACAGTCCGCCACAATAGGCTCGGCCGGATCAGTGATCTCACTAAGTTCTACCATGAGTACATTGCTAGCTACATAATCTCTAGGGTCTTCGATGACTCCCTTGTGGATGAGCTCTTGCACGGCCTTCTTGAGTTCAAAGCATTCTTCGGTAGTGTGACCGGTGCACTTGTGGTAGTGGCAAAACTTCGACAAATCGCAACCAAGGCGGGGAAGGTGTCCTTCTAATGGTTCGAGCATTTCTAACGTCACCAATGCCATGAAGATATCCACCATCGTGAGCCCTATCTTGTCAAAGGCATCCATGAGCTCTAGGATACTAATCTCGCCTGTTTGCACCATATTCACCCCACCCCCATTGTTAGGAAGAGGATTATTCACCACATTGGGACCCTTCGGCTTCTCAATCTTCTTGTCATTGATCAACCCTTGTACTACGCGCTTCAATTGAATACAACCATCCGTTGTGTGCCCGATGTGCTTGTGATACTTGCAGAACTTGGAGGCGTCCAAATCACTTCTTGGGTAGGCGGGTTGGTAATTTTCCAAAGGCTTGATAAGACCTCTCTTGACTAGCACGTCAAAGACTTTCCCCATGGGCATACCAAAATCATCAAAGTGTTCCCTCTCTCTCTGTGGCGGAGCCCCATTCCTTGTTACGGCTTGGACATCTAACGGGACCTCTTTCTGGACCATATTCACTTGGCCGACGGCCTCCTTTCCACCCCTAGGAGGCGCAGGCGCAGTAGGAGCCTTGTAGCGGAAGGAGCTGTTGTTGTTGGTCTTCGGACTTTCCTTTGGTGGCACAATCCCAGTGAACCCTGCTTCGTACCTTACTCCGGCGTCAACCATTTCCCGCAAATCAGGGAAGTAACCATTACCTATAGCTGCTTTCATCTCCGGTAGCAAGCACTTGTAGAAAATCTGTTTCTGTTCCTTCGCTTTTGGTGGGTATTGGACCTCGCACAACCGATGATTCCACCTCTTGTAAAAATCATAAATAGCCTCGTCGGGTTTTTGCATAGTGTTCTCAAGGTCGGTTCGATTCACATGCCAATCCAAGTTAGCTTGATACTTCTCACAGAAAATGGCACTGATTTGATCCCACGTTTGCCTCTCGCTTGGCTCTAACCCCAAGAACCAACGCAGAGCTATACCATCCAAAGTGCTATGGAATACGCGAGCCATTTGTTCGTTGGTGCAGTCACGAGCCCTCATGGCCAACACATAACTATCCAAATGAGTCTTAGGACACGAGTCACCATGAAACATCGCCACCTTAGGCATCTTGAAATCCTTGGGGAGAGCCCCCACTTGGCTAGGGTTGATTGTCTTGGTAGTCGGTTGCACTTTACTTATCCACGGTCTCGATCAACTTTCGCATTTGCTCTTGCATAGCCATAACCACAGGGTGATTGGAGATGTCGGGGATAGTTTCTGACAAAATGACGGGAGGAGTAGTGGAAGCAGTAGCAGCGGCCATCCCAATACTCAAAGGCAACGAGGGTTTCTAGTTTGCTAGCGGAGAGGTAGCCGCCAAGCAGTTCAGGGGAAGGTTCATAGACAGCCTTGTTCTTGCTCATGGTAGTGAAACCTTGTTGGGTGTAGAGAGAAGGAGGTGGAACATTGCGGTAGGTTGGGAATGGGAAAGTAGTAGCATTGGTGTTGGGGGGACAGTTGGTATTGACCTCTTCATCCTCGACATAAATGAAATTCTCTCCATCGGGCACCAGTTTAGTCCCCTTTTGTTGAATGTGACCCTTCAACTGTTGGTTCTGATCTTCCAACATCTTGTTGCTTTCCTCGAGATTCTGATCTTGGCTTCGAGACCGGCTAGGAAGTTCTGGAGGCTTGGGGGAATACCATTGAGAGTAGCCTCGGTGTTGAGCTCGGCGGCACTAGCAGGAGGAGCAGAGGCTGAAGCTGAAGCAGGAGTTGACATTGCTGATGACGAGACTGAGAACGTGGACGGAGTAGAAGCTTCACGTTGTAGTCGACCACCCGAACGGATCCAAACTTGCTTTGCTGAAAGGTTGAAGGGCAATGAAGCTTTTTAGGAGAGGGGGAAGGCTCATGCAAAGTATATTTTAATTTACAAAAAACATACATTATTTACATCCTAATTGGTTGGAAGGGATACCCCTTTTTCGCAACTAGTTAGAAGACTACGATCAGTGGAGGCCATCACTACGTCTATAGACCCCTCATTTTTCACCTGTATTGCACACCCCCAAACGGACAATTTGGGCGAGGGTCCTATAGGGCAAGCGGCTTCCACCAACCATCGGATCCTACGACTAACCCTCCCTTAAAGGCATTTAACGTGATGTCTATGTTGCATCCTACGCAAGTTAATGATGAGCGGAGATCTTAAAAACAAACACTCATCTCACCATGGCACGTCCCTTGTAGGGAAATCACTTTTTTGTGCACTTTCTCTCAAAGATCTCGATTCATCGTTGACTTGGGGATGACTCGACATAGACAGCACGTTAATTGACTATTAAGGAAAAGCTAGCCAAACCAACCGGTCAAAACCTAGGTGTGATACCTATACTAGTGTGGGTTGACACGGGTTAGGTAAAAGGTTCCCACCGCTCGTGGAACGTACACGGTGAGTGGAGTAGACGAGTGACTCGAAAAGAGGGCGACAGTAGCGCACAAATTCCTGCACATCGAATACACCAGGTAATGGGGACCTGTGCAGTGCTGACACGGACTAGTGGTAGTGTGTGGCAAGAAACTAATTCTTTTTAAGAAAAAAAAAAGAGAGAAGTTTATGATGTTAGGATGATGCAATGCAATGCATGAGAAGAGAGAGAAAGACATGTACAGGGGAGCATAGCAGAGTTTTGTTTGACCCTAATACTAAGGCGAAGATAACAGGGGTACAAGGATACAAGGTATATACCAAGTACAAGTGTCAACAGAGTACAAGTATTAACACTGCGGGGTGCGCGGGTGCATGTGTAAACATGGCAGGTGTGTGCATGCGTAAACATGGCAAGTGTATGTAGGTGCATGTGTAAACATGGCAAGTGTATGTAGGGTGAATGTGTAAACATGGCAGGTGCGTGCATGTGTAAACATGGCAGGTGTGTGCATGTGTAAACATGGCAGGTGTGAGCACGTGTAAACATGGCAAGTGTGTGTGCATGTGTAAACATGGCAAGGTGCGTGCATGTGCAAACATGGCAAGTGTGTGCATGTGTAAACATGGCAGGTGTGTGCATATGTAAACATGGCAAGTGTGTGCATGTGTAAACATGGCGGGTGTGTGCATGTGTGAACATGGCAGAAGTGTAAGGTACATGTGAGAACATGGCAAATGTGTAAGGTGCATGTGAGAACATGGCAAAGTGTAAGGTGCATGTGAGAACATGGCAAGCATCATGATATGAACGAAAGTTAGACCCACTAAGTTTGAAAAAGTTTCAAAGCAGTCCCCAGCATAGTCGCCACTGTGAATACCCCTTTCCGATGAAGCGACGCATGGGAAGTATCTTGTGATTATTATTATTTACAAAGGGAATATTCTTAACGACATTAAAATTATGAGAGTCGCCACGCCGTTTTAATTAAAGCCAAAACATTGAAAAAAGCATGTTTAATGGGTTCGGGGGTCAAATTACAACAAGAGAAGAATATTGGACGTTATCACTCCTATTGCCCGAATTGATCGGTCTTTCTATCATGATGAATGTGTTAGTAGTGTGTTAGTGATTGAGACCGGATCCGAAGATTGCCTACGTTCCTCTCAATGTGAGAAGCTCAGGTCAACGTAGTTCGCAGAGAATTAGAATAGGCAGAAGAATCAGGATCATGCATAATGAGGGGGGAATTACCTAAAGATTAGGGTTTAGAAGTAGTTCCTAGATCATCCTCGGGTTGATGAACCCTCGATCATCATCGGCTATGAAATAACATATAATTATGAAGATCGCAACCCTAAATATAGCCTAAATAAGGTTTTAATCTATGAACACGAAGAACATGCGAAGAACATATTATGAACATATGAATGAGCATGCAAAGAATATGAAGAAACTATGAATAAACATGTACGAACATGAATATAAAAGATATACATTAAAAATAATGCAAGAACACGAAGAAAAAGTTAGAAAACTTACCTATGTTGGCAAGAAATAAACCTTGGATCTTCTTGAGTGTTTGAATGCTTAATTAGGGAGAAAATTGTGTTTAAGAACTCCAAAACTCGTACTTTAGAGCTCTCAAACTCGGATCCTTAAACCAATAGCCTGGAGTGGTTTATATAGTAAACTGATGGGAGGATCTGATGGTCCAGATCATCCGGCGCAAGGTTGGCCGCCTGGCCATTGTTGATGCCGGTGACAATAGTGGCCGCGTGGCCAAGATCAACGCGGAGCAATGTTGGCCGCGTGGCCAAGGTTGCCGGCTGACTTGATTTTCAAGCTAGGGTTTCACTGTTGCTTTATGGTAACCCTAAGTTGCCTATTTTGATGGATTTTGTCATAAATGAGATATTTTGGGAATCCAGGACAAGTCTTTGCAAGGTTTCTAATTCCTATAAAGTCCTTGTATATTTGGGAAAGACCTAATAAACTCATTTTCAGATCGGGTACTAACATCTCCCTCTGCTTCTCAAAGACCCCGAAGTTGGAATAAGTGTAATAAGGAGGAGGCAAAGGAGGATCAAAACAATACCCGGCACCGGTACTAAAAAACCGAGCGAAGGTCGAAGGAGCAGCCTGTGATCTCCTCGGATCAGCAAACATGAAGCCTTGCATCAAGTTGTTCTCCCTGAAGAGGCCATAATCCTGATCCAAGTGAATATAAGGGACGGCATCAACCCCTACCATGTATGCTGCGCGATCAGCCTCTGAAAGCGACCTCCAATTACGAGGGCGGAAAGGAGGAACGTCTGGAACTGCAGGACGAGGAGGAGTATAAAAGTCTGTCACCTAGGTACCGTGCTGCCAGAACACTCTGTCCCCCAAATACAGAGCCATGCACTCACCCGAACTCATCAAAAGCCGAGAACGGATAGGAATAAGAGTATGCTCAAACCAGTGCTGAACTGATCTCCACGGATACAAAGAGAAGGCAACAGACTCAGGCCTCAGGGTGTCCAAGTGCCGTCGGGCCGAAGTAAGACTAATGAGGTTCGTGCCAGTCTTCACATTCCTCTCCTTATACACCCACCGTGCGCAGTCCGGATACTGGGGCTGGCCTTCCTTGGCAATCTTGAAATCCCTCAGATTCAGGATAGCAAAAGCCCAAAGCTGTAGACAGGAGGCAAAAACAAAGTTAATGACAGTCAACGGAAAAGGCAGTTATGACCAAGGCAAGGAGAATATAAAAGGGACAGTAAGTGGTATACCTCCCACAGCAAGCTGAAGCCCGTAACAGAGCTGGTGGTCGAGCGGCTGGTCAAATCCATGCCGTGGTAACAAGCAGCTAAGCCCGCTGCGCCCCAGTTATACTGGCCGATCTAGTCCAAGTCCACTAACAAGTCAAGCAGAGCCAAAGAGGCCGAAGATCCCCCGTTGGCAAACAGAGTATGGGATAACAAGTACCAAATGAAGCAACGGGCCACGGCATCAACCTGATCAGTAGTAACACCTCGAGCCTCAGCCATCAAGATGCTGAAATAAGCCCGGATTCTCCCCCATGTCACTCGAGAATTCTTAACCTCGAACCGGCAGTCAACCAAAGCCAGTAACTCGTCCGGAGTCCGAACAGCCCCTCTCAAACCAAAAGGGACAGGCACCCCCATGAACGGCAAACCCGTCAAGCTGTGAAATCGGTAGGCGTCATAGTCACCTCGCCCATGGGTAAGTGGAAGGTATGGGTGGTGTCCCACCATCTTTCCCTCAATGCCTGGACCACATCAGGGTCATTCTTCAAAGCTGGGAGGCTAGTGACAAAAAGACCAAAATGAGTCCTGTGACTCGGGCCTAAACATTCTCAGGCAACCTCTTCCATATAGATATGGGCCCATGAGCCCCACCGCGAATCTCTGTCAGACGGGTCCACTCCTGAAAGGAAAGAAGGAACAGCAAAAATTTCATCAGCATGACTGCTAGAAAACGGATGAACTCAACACAGAGATTTCAATGGAAGAACAATGTACAAGCAAGTGTCTTAACATGAAAATGGACATCCCAATATGTTTCTTACAACAAATCAGCAACAACAAACAACATGCAAAGAATGATCAATAAAGCTGCTGCAGCAATATTTCGGGGAAAGAAAACGGAACTTCATGAAATCCGAAATCAACAAGAAAGGTGAGACATTCTTACCAAACCCGAAGTCACGAAGTGGGAAATGTGGGTATGAGGCCGGAAGGTAAGCAAGCTCGGGTCCATAGCTTCAACCCCAAATTCGGGCTCCTCGCCCTGTGGCATCTCGAACGGAGGTGATTGCTGACGATCCGACATCGTTTTTTGACGGAATTGATCCTAGAGCAGCAAGAAAATGTTTTGGGGTGATTTATCTACGAAAATTGGGCTTGGAATTTGGAGGGTTCTTCAAAATTTTGAAAACTTGCCGAAAAACAGTGAACCGCCTGTTTAAGTATGCTGAACTTATACGCCAGGCGCGCGCCCCCCGACATACTCATCCACGGCGCGCGCGTCCCATAACGAGGCCCGGAAGCGCGCTCTTCCCATCATCAGGCAGGTTCAGAAGCAGTCTCCCATGCAAGAAACCATGCACCGTATCGAGGTTTCCCTACGGTCAACGGTGCCCACACCCCACAATTCAAAAAAGTCAGGTGTGACTCAAGTGGCACGAGACTCCAAAGCAATACTTCATCAACGGATTTCACTAACGGATTCGTCTCCAAAGGTTCACTAACGGCCTCATCAACGGATTTCACTAATGGATTCGTCCCCAAAGGTTCACTAACGGCCTCTCCAAAGGTTCACTAACGGCCTCTCCAAAGGTTCACGAACGGCCTCTCCAAAGGTTCACCAACGGCCTCTTCAAAGGTTCACCAACGGCCTCTCCAAAGGTTCACTAACGGCCTCTTCAAAGGCTCACTAACGGCCTCTTCAAAGGTTCACTAACGGCCTCTCCAAAGGTTCACTAACGGCCTCATCAATGGATTTCACTAACGGATTCGTCCCCAAAGGTTCACTAACGGCCTCTTCAAAGGTTCAGTAACGGCCTCTCCAAAGGTTCACTAACGGCCTCATCAACGGATTTCACTAACGGATTCGTCCTCTAAGGTTCACTAACGGCCTCTTCAAGGTTCACTAACGGCCTCTCCAAAGGTTCACTGACAGCCTCATCAACGGATTTCACTAACGGATTCGTCCTCAAAGGTTCACTAACGGCCTCTTCAAAGGTTCACTAACGGCCTCATCAACGGATTTCACTAACGGATTCGTCCTCAAAGGTTCACTAACGGCCTCATCAATGGATTTCACTAACGAATTCGTCCTCAAAGGTTCACTAACGGCCTCTCTAAAGGTTCACTAACGGCCTCTCCAAAGGTTCACTAACGGCCTCATCAACGGATTTCACTAACGGATTCGTCCTCAAAGGTTCACTAACGGCCTCTCCAAAGGTTCACTAACGGCCTCTTCAACGGATTTCACTAACGTATTCGTCCTCAAAGGGTTCACTAACGGCCTCTCCAAAGGTTCACCAACGGCCTCGTTCAAAAGGTTCACTAACGGCCTCATTCAAAACATTTAGCCGGCAGGTTCACCTAACGGATCATGCCACCCCCTCTATCAACAAAAGCCGCTCACACAGGAGCACACCACTATCTCTCGCAATTTCAAATTCCTGCTTTCATCGAGTCTTTGCTTTTTCTTGGTGATGTCCTCGGCGGGTGTTTTTAACTTTCGTCGACGCGTTTTTACTTTGCAATCCACGTCGCCGAGGGGCTCTGTAGACACCCGCCTTGGATCGCTCACCCCGATTGCACATTTGATTTTGTGTTTCTCCCCATTTTAAGTGTTTCTCGTTAGTTTCTGTCACTTCCGTTAAGTTCCTGACTGACTTCGTTAAGTCCAGGGACTAAACTGAATGACAGGGCTGACTTTCTTGTCCATTCTGTCAAAATTGCCTTCTCTGAGTCGCGCGCCTCCGACAGGAGGAGCCAGGCGCGCGCGCCTCCCGCCCCCAAAGCAGGAAGCACGTGCCTCTGGGCGTCAGTTACAGATTTCTGGCCAGGATTCTCTCCCTTGCTCAATTTACAGGATTTTGCTCGGGAAGGATTTCTTGGTGACTGAGTTTTGGCACCAAAAACACCCCTCTTTCACCTATAAAAAGCTCCCTTTACCTCCATTTTCAAGGACCGAAAATTAAACTTACAAAAACTATACCAAAACCACTTTCTAAAGGTTCTCCAAGGATCTCATCAAGCAATATTTGAAGGTCTTCAAATTCTAGGTAAAAGTCCATCTTTTCCTTTCTTTTCTATTTCATCCTCTCTCTCTCTTTTACTCTAATCAAATGTGCAATCACCCAAATTATTTTGGGACATGACTCTAATGATCACCTCATCTCATTGAGGTTGGTTAAGGAGTTATCTCCTACATTCCAAACTCTATTCTAAAACCCCCTTTTTATGACTTAAAGAAGAAGAAGAAGAACGTTATCATTCATGTAGATTTTGATCAAGCAAGACCAATTTTAGTTGGGCGAGATGGGTGTTTCGGTACTTCCCATCTCGTAATCTAACCCCCGAACCTCAAAACAAAGAATCTCTGTTTTCGTAATCAAATTTAGGCTATTATCAATAGGTTCTTCTTATGTTCCTCAAAACATAGGTGGCGACTCTAAACAATCTAAAACAAGTTAGACATCCTAGTATAATTCACCGCTCTAGCCAAGTTGTGGCTCCCCGGGGTATCTACAACTCTCTCATTTTTTTTTTATGACGCACCCTGTCTTTTGCCTGGACCGCCCTTTCAGGTTTTCAATCTAGAGGGCATCTCTTTTGCGTCTTCATTTTGACTCGATTAATTAGGAAGTGTGCATCGACTCTAGCTGAGGAGATAAGACATGTGATTTTGCGGTGGAGACCTTTTGTCACTAAAGATGAGTGACATTGACTCGACTAGGGAAGTGGTCCCTAGTATTGACATGTATTTTTATTGAATGACTCATGAAGGCAAGTAAGTCATTAAGATAGAAGAGAAAGAAAGCCCCAATTTGATTGCAAGAAACTGGGAGTGTCGCTGAAAGATAAGAAGCTCCTAGACTTGATAAAGAACGCAAAGCGATTCCAAATCTAAGAAAGTTGTTCAATCTTTTTGGTGATTAATTCATTGACAAATGACTCGTACAAAGATGTCTTGACAAGTTTGAGATGAAGGCCAATCACCAAAACGCACTAGGGCTAAACATATCTTCTTTCTTGCATGAGACCGGACCCGCAGGTTGCCTACGTTCCTCTAGTGTAGAGGCTCAGGTCACCGTAGTTCTTGTGGATGCTACTTTCGCCGTGATGATTTGTTGCTTCGTTCTTCATTGATGGAAGGATGTTGATTTTGTACTTCTTTGATTGAGGGGGATTTTTTTTTTTTTTTTTGTGCTCTAACTATTGCCTAGGTTGTTTTGAAGAGTCAACCTAGCGAGCTTTTTTTGTTTTTCTTTTAATCCTCCTTTGAAACATTGCTTGATGTTTCTCCATGGTTTTAGTTCCACCTTGCTTGATGTCTTGGATTTGTCGTTGATATTGTCGCCTTCGTCATGATGTTTAGCCCTAGGAGTTCAAGTGATGGCCTTCGTTCCAAAACTCACTTAGACATCTTTTCATCATTTTGCTAAGAATTAAATTGAACAACTTGGAATAGTGTATGAGGACAAGAACGACTTTTATTTGATAAGACCGACTCAAAATTTAACATTGATGAGAAGGAAGAAAACTTAATGCAGACATTAGAGGACTTTGACTCTTTTTTTTTATTTTTATTTCTATTACTAGGTAGAGAAAGAGAAACGGAGATTGTTGTCGTCCTCCCCCATGTCGTTGTAGTCCTCATTGTCGTTATAGTCTTTCATGTCACTACATTCTTCCATGTCGTTGCTCGGATTTCTCGGGAACCCTTCGTCATTGAAGCTTGTCTCATAGGAGGACTCGGCCACTTCTCAGAGCAAATTTTCAACTCTAATTCGCGCATCATACATGCTTGCAAAATCAGGAAAAAGGCCCCACTAAGATGAGTTCGGTGGTCCAAAGTCAAACATTTCAAGAAGATGTCCATTTGTTCCTTCATTGAGGACCTATCCACAATCTCGGCTAACTTGTCATTACAACAGCGAGAAAAGTCCCCAAATGATTCATTGCCCTCTTGCATGGTGTTCTCCAATTCTTTCTTTGTGGGACGGTGCATGTAATTTCCTTCATATTGTGACTTAAAGGCAAGCATAGCGGCATCCCAATTGAGGCAGGTGGAAATAGGGAGACCCATATACCAATCTTTTGCGACCCCATCAAGAGTGAGTGGGAAGCATTGTGCCATTATTTGAGGAGACACTTTCTTCGGTAGCATGGCCCAAATGTAGGAGTCGATGTGAGCATCGGGAGAAGAGTTTCCCTTGAAATTTCCAATATCGGGCATCTTGAATTTCTCGGGAAGGGCCACCATAGTGCTCATGAGAAGAGAAGCTTGATGGAGATCGGAGCTTGGGCCATTGTTGAAATTTAGCCCACTAAAATGTTGGTCAATGTATGCCATGAGAGTGTTGACCAAACTATTATCAATGCTTTGGACCATTTTTCCTTCATTTGTGAGCTCCTTCAATTGGTTCTCGAGCTTAGAAAATTCTTTCTTATGGGCCATTCTCTCATGCTTGAGACGGGCCTACCATAAATCATCCTTGCGTCGGGCATTCTCGGCGAGTGCATCAATTTGTCCTTTCAGTGCTTTGATCATGTTGGCTATATCCTCGTTGGACCGGGAAGGATTGTCACCGTTGTTGTTACTGTCGGAAGCCATTGGACCTATTTGAAGAACACGGTTGATCTTAGGATGGCCCACAAAATACCTTTTGAGTAAAGTAATTTTACCCACAAACAAGGGAAAAGACTCAACCACATAGAGAAAAATGACTCTTTTGTTATTTACAAAAGTCGGAAGGACGGAGTCCTTTTTGGGGTTTCTAGAAAAATTGTGGAATCGTCACACTAGTATATAGACCTTCTCGCGGTCCCATATACTCATCGGATTCCACCACGCTTGTGAATCCTATACATGTCGGGATTAAACTAACTTAATGTAATAAAGCATACATGCGGGGACGGATTTTTATTTTTTGTCCATAATAATCACTTGGGGACGGAGTTTTATTTCGTCCATGATAACCAATTGGCATGTATGTTTTGAAGACATTAGTTTAGGGAAATCTCGACACATGAAAACCGACTTAGTCACGGAGTGTTAGACCCTAACTAGAATTGTGTTGGGTTGTGCTCGGCTAAAGAGTGGCTTAAGGTCACCCATGGCATGTAGTCATGAACTACGCCACGGGTTGAGGTTTACCGCTTCGAGAGAGTTAAGGTCGGGTAGAGCTTGAAACTGTCTAGGACGGGCCTTGACGGGTTTGGGGTTATGGACTTAGTGCGACTCGATTGTGAGCAATTCATAGGAATATGTGCATGTAGTGTGAGGTCAAGCCAAGTGACAATATATATATATATATATATATATAATATATATATATATATATATAATATATATATATATATATATATATTAATTTTTTAAAGAAAAGAAAAAAAACAAATAAGCACATATTTACAACTTTCGAATCACCCGTGTGACCGATAAAATAAACAGAAAGTAAAAGAATTTATGTGCAGTCCCGGTGCCCACACACTGTCCAAACTGTTCTGTTTCTGTGCACTGTTCTGTTTTTGGATATACGCCCAGAAGTGCGCGCATTGGGCTGTTCAATCGGGAGGCACGCGCGTTAGGAGGAGGCGGTCAGAGGCGCCCACTTCTGTGTAAAAACCTGTAAACTGATGGGTTCAAGGGACTGCCTTGACCCTAAATAATAAAACTTTCCCCTGCAGTAATTGTTAGCACAGAAACATGGAATTGAAAGACGAGATGAGAGGCGGGCGATTCTGGTAATTGGGGTCGGACGCGCGCGCTTTAGTCCAAGAAGGCCAGAGGCGTGCGCTTCCAACCCTTTTTACCAGAATGCCGAGAAAACAGAATAAAAGAACACCAAAAGCAGAAACGCAAGTTTAACCCTCTAAATTATCCCCAGTGGAGTCGCCACTGTAGATACCCCAGAAAAACCCACTACTTGGCTAGAGCGGTGAATTATCCTAGGATGTCTAACTTATTTTAATTTGTAGAGTTGCCACCTATGTTTTAGAGGAACATAAGAAAAACCTAATAATTAGCCTACGTTTTTTTACGAAAATAGAGATTCTTGTTAAGAGGTTCGGGGGTTAGGTGATGGAGTGGGAAGTACTTAAACACCCACTCCGCCCCACTTACGCGGTTCTTGCTACTATTGGTGTTCTAATGCTAAAAAGCCCTTCAAATAATATGAGAAATGTGCTAACAATTGTGAGGGAAAGAAAAGGGAAATAAAAGATAAATTGTTTTATTATATTAATGATAAAGATTACATGTCAAACTATTCTAACAATTATATTAATATGAAATGGGGAAATTAAAGTAGAGTTGGAATGTTGGAAGATAACCTTGACCAAACTTCAATAGTGAAGTGGCCTTTTAGGTCATGTTCCTTTTTATGGGGATTGCATACATTGACTAGACATGAATAAAAGAAGAAGAATAAAGTTCCTTTAGAAAGGAAGAACTTCAAACTTTGAACTTGGAGATGGAGTTGTTGTAAAGAAATTGTTGTGTAGAAATTTATGTAGAGTTTTGTTGCTAAAACTCTTGTTGGGAGAATTTGTGTATAGTAAAAGTGTAGAGAAAGTTGAAGTCCTTTTCTAAGGTAGAAATGAGGGTTTAAATAGGTAGAAAAGAGAGAAAAAGATGGTTTTTCAACCAATAAGAAAATAAATAAATAAATAATAAAGAGAAAATCAAATAATAGATAAAAGAAATATTTTGTTTTAAATAAATGGCTAGAATAATGGGATTGGAGGTTACAAAACAAGGGGGACGAACGTGGAGGTAAAAAGGAGTGTTTGTAATCAAGAAAAGGGATGGAAATAAGGTGCAATCCGTTACTGCCATATTGGGAGGCGCGCGAGTCCGGCTTTAGGGGCGAGACGTGCGCGCAGCTCACAAGCAGTGCCGGAGGCACCCGCGGGTGGAAAAGACAGAATGACAGAAATGACTCTAAAGTTAATTCTGTTATGCAGTTTAGTCCAAAACTAACGGAATCAGATAGGAATTTAACCAATGTAACAAAAATTAACAAAAATAAGTTAAATAATAATACTATGTATGCAATCGGGGTGAGAGGTCCAAGGCGGGGTGTCTACAGTAGGCTAGATCTCATCGTCCCTATGGATCCACCGGTTCATATACTTAACTCTTACACCAATGAGGAAGTGGAGAGCGTTGACCTTATTATTGGTCAGGTCGCTTTTGACCATTTGCATCTCGAGGCTGACTATTAGGACTTTCTTTCTCGCCTCATGCCTCGATTGATTCAAGAGGGTGATCAGGCTCATGCTCAAGGGTTTGTGCACATTCCTTTCCGTCCACAGCTCGGACCGGCTTCTTTTACCTACAGTATGGATGAGGGAATAGAGAGCACTGAGGACCTTCCCGCCCAGTACGATATGCCTGAGAGACATGTTTTGACATGTCGGGCAATCTGAATCTGAGCAGAGCTTCTGTCATCTAAACTGGGAGATGCCTCCTACGAGACATCGATGTCTTGTACGAGTCATCCTCTGGATCTGCGGCTGTTTCTCCTTTTTCCTCAGGGATTTGGTGTCCAATCTTGTATATAAGCATCTCTAGTCCATCCTAGAATACCATGCAGCCTTAAATCAGTTCTGGGAACTTTTCTTTTGGAGTAAAATTCTCAACCTTTTGCTCCTAATGGCCCCGAGTAAGTCTGTCCCTTCATCAATAATCATCGATGAGTTCTCTCTAGACTCGGGATTGGTGGAACGTTACAAGGAGGATTTAGCAACGTTCTTTCGTTCGTTTGATAGGGTCCGTCAAGAGAGGTTCATAGAGATATTTGGCTTTAAAATTCTTTTCACCTTGAAGAACCTAAAACCGGATTGGGAGCTTTTGAAGGGAGTAGCACGCTTTTTGGATCCTAATTGTGACAAGGTACCAGCGGAGTCTATTAGGGACTTATTGAGAATAGGTCTTCCCGAGGCACAGGGTTATATTCAAAACCGTTATGTTGATCTCCATGCTTTGCCTAGGAGATTTAAGGGTCATGTGACACGTGATCATGTTGTGGATTCCCAATGTTTCCTCTTGGCATTATGTTTAACCCTCTAAATTATCCCCAGCGGAGTCGCCACTGTAGATACCTCGGGGCGGACACCACGGCTTTATGCTAGAGCGCGTGAGTTTCCTAGGATGTCTAATTGTTTTTAGAGTCGCCACCCACGTTTTTGAGGAACGTAAGAAAACCTAATGTTTATGAGCCTAAGTTTGATTTACGAAAACAAATATTCTTTGGGATGAGGGGTTCGGGGGTTAGGTTACGAAATGGGAAGTACTTAAATACCCATTTCGCCCGAGCAAGGTCGGTCTTATTTGTTCATAATTCACTTTTAAAGATAAATGTGTTCTTCCTATTAAAATGATGATAAAAAGGGGTTTTAGAGTTAAAATGTAGGGAGATGACTCCTAGGCCAATTCAATGTAATGAAAGGACCATTGGTGTCATGTCCCAAATGGTTTTGGGTGATTGCACATTTGATTGCAGAAGAAGAAGAAGATAAGTGCTTAAGACATTTACCTATAGTATCCTTCAAAAGAGAACCTCTTGTAAAGCCTTGAAGAAGAGGTTGAGTACTTTTGTTGAAGAAATTCCAAAGGAAAGGTCAAGGCAAAGAGTGAGTAAAAAGTCTAAAGTGATGATTTTTCAAGGTCCTCATCCAATGATGTATTGGAAGGGTTTTTATAGTTGAAAAGTGACTGTTTTTGGAGCCAAACGGAGTCTCCAAGAAATCTTTCCCGGGAAAAATCATGTATAATGAGCAACGGAGAGATTCTTGGGCAGAATCTGTAACTGACATGCCCCAGAAGCGCGCGCTTCCCACCTAGGCGGCGGAAGGCGCGCGCGTTTGGCCTCAAGGGGCGGAGGCGCGCGACTCTGAGAAGCAATTTTTGACAGAATGTACTAGAAAGTTAGAACGGTTATTCAGTTTAGTCCTGGGACTAAACGGAGTCCGTCTGGAACTTAACCAAAGTAACAGAAACTAACAGAAAACACTTAGAAGAGGGAGAAACACAAAACTAAGTGTGCAATCGGGGTGAGCGGTCCGAGGCGGGGTGTCTACAGATCCCCTCGGTGGCGTGAATTGCGAAGCAAACCCGCCGACGAAAGACAGACATCCGCCTAGGACATCACCAAGAAAAGGAAAAGACTCGATAAAAGCAGGAATTTGAAATTGCGGAGGATAGAGGTGCGCTCCCTATATGAGCGCTTTGAGAGATAAGGGTGCGCTCCCTATGTGAGCGGCTTTGCCAATAGCGGGATCCGTTTGCTGAGAGCGAGGTCCGCTTGCTGGAAGCGGGACCTGTTTTCTGATAGCGAGATCCGTTTGCTGGAAGCGGGACCTGTTTGCTGATAGCGAGGTCCGTTTGCTGGAAGCGGGACCCAGAGGACCGTTTGCTGAAGTGCGGGACCCGGAGGAACGTTTGCTGAAGTTCGGGACCTAGAGGACCGTCTGCTGAAGTGCAGGACCCGAAGGACCGTTTGCTGAAGTGCGGGACCTAGAGGACCGTTTGCTGAAGTGCGGGACCCGGAGGACCGTTTGCTGAAGTGCAGGACCCGGAGGACCGTTTGCTGAAGTGCGGGACCCGGAGGACTGTCTGCTAAAGTGAGGGACCTAGAGGACCGTTTGCTGAAGTGCGTGACCCGGAGGACCGTTTGCTGAAGTGCGGGACCCGGAGGACCGTTTGCTGAAGTGCGGGACCCGGAGGACCGTCTGCTGAAGTGCGGGACCTAGAGGACCGTCTGATGAAGTACGGGACCTGGAGGACCGTTTGCTGAAGTGCGGGACCTGGAGGACCGTCTGCTGAAGTGCGGGACCTAGAGGACCGTCTGCTGAAGTACGGGACCTAGAGGACCGTCTGCTGAAGTGCGGGACCTAGAGGACCGTCTGCTGAAGTGAGGGACCTAGAGGACCGTCTGCTGAAGTGCGGGACCCGAAGGACCATTTGCTGAAGTGCGGGACCTAGAGGACCGTCTGCTGAAGTACAGGACCCGGAGGACCGTTTGCTGAAGTACGGGACCTAGAGGACCGTCTGCTGAAGTACGGGACCTGGAGGACCGTTTGCTGAAGTGCGGGACCTAGAGGACCGTTTGCTTTGGATGGATGTAGATTTTGTTCGATGAAGAAGTGGTGATTTTGTGGCTCATCCCAGACCAAATTGTTGTCGTGACT
This sequence comes from Campanula takesimana, assembly GCA_026119855.1. Taxonomy (NCBI): domain Eukaryota; kingdom Viridiplantae; phylum Streptophyta; class Magnoliopsida; order Asterales; family Campanulaceae; genus Campanula; species Campanula takesimana. The sequence goes on along the minus strand of JAOWBW010001941.1, from coordinate 127,038 downwards.
CGTATTTTGACTGTTTGACTTTGACTTTTGACGGGGTGCGGGCACAGTTGACTGCGGAGTGCTTTGTGCTGGGGATGAATTGTAAAAAAACTGATCTTTGAGAAAATAAAAGACGCCTTACTTTGAATGGGAGTTTCTATCTTATTTCAGTTTTTTAGACATGCCTTAAGGGCGGACTAAACTAATGTGTGCCCAGCTGGGTGTTTGTTGTCGTCGTTTGAGCTTCACTTGTTGTTGGGATTGTTCTTTTCTGCAGGTTGAAGGTGTTGGAATATTCGGGTTCTGTTCTGAACTAACAAAGGCTATTTCTGGAGCATTTTCTACCTGGGACGCGGGCGCTTCCTCTTTTGGATACGGGACACGCGCGCCTTATAAACTGGTGTCGGGAGGCGCGCGCCTCTGGGAGGCGGAATTCAGGGCCTGATATTTGCTGATCAAAAGATTCCCCAACAGCTATAATATCAGCTCCTGGTCGATGATTCGACTCCAACAGCCATTTTCTGCCATTTTGAACACCATTTTATTGCTCAATTTTGCTTGTGATCTTTTTTTTTCATGGCTTCCAACCTTTTTAGCCTTGGTGCCGAGGTCGTCAAGAGTTACGAGAAGGATTTGTCGACATTTGTTTATTCTTTCAAGACCCATCCCAAGAATGCTTTCATCAAAGATTTCGGATTTCGAATTCTTTTTACTTTGCGAACATTGAAGCCGGATTGGGATCTGTTTAAGGCTGCTGCATCCTTCTGGGATTGTGATGGCCATGCTTTTAACTTTTCGGCTAATGAAATGGTACCGACTGTCGATGATTTTGGGGCCATTTTGGGCATGCCTTTGGCTGGTCGGATTGCCGTCCCTAAGTATTATCGTGGTGTCGTTGATTCTTGGGTTGACCGCCTGAATCTCCCTGTTGGAGAGGTGAAGAAGATGATGCACAGGACCGTCGTTGACATAACTGAGCTTCCGATGTTTTTTCAGTTTGCATTCGGAAGATGTCGCAGTTCAGTCCTTTTAGAGAAATGCCATGGCTGTCTGCCTTTTCAGCGAGGTTTTTTTTGTCACTCCCCTGGGTACTGCGGATGCGCAGTTGGCTGAAATTGTGTTACAGGCGAAAGGACAGCGATTTAGCATAATCCCGCTCATTGTAGGAGAGACCTTGTATGGTTTGGACGAACTGCACCGTACGGGCGAGATGCGACGGGGGAGCCCTTTGCTTTTGACCATATGGCTTCGGGAGCATTTCAGGCTTTATGCGTTGGATGGTGACCTTTCTCCTTTTGCTGTTCATAGGCGACGGTTGCTGATTAGAGATTTGACCGAAGAGGGTTGGAGGAGATTTTTTGCTTCTCGTCTCACAGCTGATGTTGAGTGGTACCCTTGGGGTCTTCGCCCTTTTGTGGAGTGGACCTTCGGTTTTCAGCATGTGGTTTTACCTGGATTGAGGGACTCTTCATTTTATCAGCCAGAACGGGTTTTGAGACAGTTCGGTCGTCAGCAAATAATTCCTTTCCCGAAGAATGGGGTACTTCGTCCAGTTTCTTACATGGGTCTGGACTTCTCGAATGAACTTCAGTTGGCTTGGGGAGATGATCATGACCGTTGGGTTTCCGCTCCATTGCACCGGGGCAGCATTTTTCTTCCCGAGAGTTACTTGGATCATTTGCTTGGTACCGCCTACCGTGGCATTACTTGGGTAGATGCTCTTCGGGCTGAGTTGCTAGGAAGGGATTTTGAGTCCAGCAGTGCTTTGAGGTACAAGGAAGCTGCTGCAGATGTGAACAACATTCTGACCGACCCTTTCGGTACCCCTTTGGATGACTTTTATGCTCGGAGGCGCTCGGTTGCGCAGAAGATATCGGTCCGTATCAGTGTCCCTAGGCCTCCCAAGAAGAGTAGGATTGATGGTCGTTCGGGTGGTCCTTCAAAGGCCAAGAGAAAATTAGATTTTTCCTAGTGCCCCCAAGAGATTGCAATTAAAATAGACCACTTGTTTAGGATTTAATGTTTTAATTCTTTTAGTAGCTCAACATTTCCATTGTAATGATAAGAATGATTCAAGAAATGAATAAAAATTGCATCTCGTTAATTTGAAAGGGTTTGTGTATTTGTTTATGTTTTAGACCGCACCCGAAGGTTGCCTACGTTCCTCCAGTGTAGAGGCTCAGGTCTCCGTAGTTCAAACAAACGAAGACCTTTTTTTTTTTTTTTTTTTTTTTTGTTTTGTGTGTGCACCCTGTTTTTTGCCTAGACCGCCCTTTCGGTTTTTCAATCTAGCGGGCTTCTTTTTTGGACGTGCTCTAATTTTTTCCCAGGCCGCCCTTGCGGGTTTTCAACCTAGCGAGCCCTTTTTCTTTTTTTTTGGGGTCTTAGTAAAATCTCTTCAATTTGTCGAGGTTGACTTCCTTTGGCAGCTGATCTCCGTCTAAGTCCACAAGTCGGACTGCACCGCCGCTTAGTATCTTCTTAACTACGTACGGACCAATCCATCGGGGTCCCCATTTTCCAAGGGGGTTCATGGCATTAGGAGGGTGTTGTCTTAGAACCAAATCTCCCACTTGATGTTTCAGGGCTTCACCCTTTTGTTGAAAGCCCTAGCCATTCTTTGTTGATAAGCCCTCGTACGCTCGATTGGCCTTAGCCTTTTCTTGTCGAGTAGGGCTAGTTGTTCATATCGAATTTTCATCCAATCGACTTCGTTGACTTGGTTCCCGAGGAGGACCCGTAGGGATGGGACTTCGAGCTCTATTGGCAGTACAGCTTTGGACCCATATACCAGTGCATAAGGAGTTTCTCCAGTCGCTGTCCGTATCGATGTGCGGTAGCCCCACAATGCTAGAGGAGCTTTTCGGGCCAATCCCTTCCAGTGGAGGCCATTTTCTTCACAATGGTCTCGATTGTCTTATTAGCTGCCTCGACCGCGTCGTTTGCTTGAGGGCGGTATGGAGATGACTCATGTTTAGTGATCTTGTATTCTACCAGGAGTGTGTCCATCTCTTTCTCGAAGTGAGAGCCGTTGTCTGATATGATCTCATGAGGAACGCCGTATCGGCACATGATGTAGGTTTTCACGAATTCGGCCACTTTCTTGGCGTTGAGAACTCGGTAAGCCTGTGCTTCGACCCATTTTGTAAAATAGTCCACGGCTACTAGGACGAAAGATTGTCCGTTGCTTCCAGTAGGGTGAACTTTGCCGATGATGTCTATGCCCCAACAAGAGAAAGGCCAAGGTGTAGTCATATTGTAAAGCTGTGAGGGTGGAGCGTGCTGTAGATTGGCATGGAATTGGCATTTGGAGCACCTCTTGACTTTCTCGATGCAGTCCCTTTCCATGGTACTGCAATAATAACCCATGCGGAGTATCTTCTTGGTCAACATAAACCTGTTCATGTGGGGCCCACATTCACCTTCGTGGATCTCATGCATGATTTCTTGAGCTTCGGTCTCATTTGTGCATAGGAGATTGATCCCTTCGTAATGCCATTTGTAGACTCGGTCCCCAATCAGTACATATCGAGAGGCTAGTCTTTGTAATGCCATTTGAGACTTCTTATTGCTATTCTCGGGATAAGTACCACCCTTGAGGAAATTCATGATATCTGCGTACCACGGGGAGTTTGTTTGGACCTCGTTGATCTTGATACTCATGCAGTATGCCGGACTGTTCCTTCGGGAAATTTTGAAGGGCTTCACCATTTTACCCTCAGGTATTTCAACCAGTGAAGCGATGGTGGCTAGTGCATCAGCAAAACGGTTTTTGTCCCTTGGCAGGTAATTGAAGGTGATTTCTTGAAACTTTTCAACCAACTCCTCGAGATGTTGACCATACCATTGCAGAGTCGAGTCTTGAATCTTCCACTTTCCGGATGTCTGGTTGATGATGAGCAAGGAATCACCGAATACTTCTAAACTTGTGACATTTCTTTCGAGGGCTGCTTCGAGCCCCGCTATGCAAGTTTCGTACTTAGCGGTGTTATTAGTGGCTTCAAATTCAAGGCAGATAGCGATTGGAGTATACATGTCTTTTGGATCAACAAGTAACATCCCTATGCCATATCCATGCTTATTGGCTGCGCCATCGAAAAAAAGTTGCCACTTGTTTTCTTCTGTTGTAGCACAAATTAAATGCTCGTCAATTAAATGCTCGTCAGGGAACTGTACATCTTTCCCCTTCACTTCGTCACACGAAAATTCAGCAAGCTGATCACTGAACACTTTCCCCCTGATGGATTTGAGTGTGACGTAAGTGATATCATAGCCGGCGAGCATGAAATACCACTTGGCTATTCTTGTTGACATGAAAGGCTTTTCGAAGATGTAGCGGAGCGGGTCCACTTTTGCTACCAACTTGATTGGGAAGGCCTCTATATAATTCTTGAGCTTTTGAATAACCCAAACCAATACAGCATAAGACTTCTCTAAGACAGAGTAGTTCTTTTCAGCTCCTTGAAACCGTCGGCTGACAAAGTAGATAGAATTCTCCTTTGTGGATTCTCGCTGTTCTTGTGCTAACATAGCCCCTAGGGCTTCATCATTGACAGTGAGATAGAGCAAGAGAGGTTTCTCTTTGTGCGGTGGAACCAAAACTGGAGAGCATGTCAAGTAATGCTTCACTTGGTCGAAGGCTTCTTGGCACGCATCGGTCCATGTAACCTAGAACCTTTCCTCTGATGACCCCAAAAGTGCACTTTGCGGGATTGAGTCTCATGTTGTGTTGTCGAAGCCTTTTAAAGAACTTGCGAAGGTCAATCAAATGTTGACCATTGGTTCCCTTCGAATGGATGATCATGTCGTCTACATAGACCTTGATCTCTTTATGAATCATGTCATGGAACAGATCAGTAACAGCCCTCTGGTAAGTAGCCCCAGCTTTCCTTAGTCCGAACGGCATGACTGTGTAGCAGAAAGTGCCCCACGGAGTTGTGAAAGCTGTCTTGTGTTGATCCTCTTCGGACATGAGAATCTGATTGTAACCGGAAAAATCGTCCACAAATGAGCGGACTTCATAGTTGGCAGTTGAATCGACGAGCATGTCGATGTTTGGTAGTGGAAAATCATCTTTCGGGGAAGCTTTGTTCAAATCCCGGAAGTCCACACAAACTCGAACCTTTCCGTTTGCCTTTCTGACTGTCACAATGTTGGCTAGCCAAGTCGGATACTCAATGACTTTGATGAAACCCACACTGAGGAGCTTTTCAATCTCTTCTTTGACTTGTAGAGACCACTCTGGCTTGATCTTTCTGAGCTTCTGCTTTACTGGCTTGGCGTCCTCTCTGATCGGAATTCTGTGCTCCGCGACCTTTCTGTCCAAACCCGGCATGTCTTTTGTAAGACCATGCGAATACATCCACAAATTCTCTAAGCAGTGCAGTCAATTTGTCTTTGTCTTCCCCCTTGAAGAAGCTGCCAATCTTTGTTTCTTTCGGCTCTTCTTCGGTACCCAGATTAACAACCTGCAATTCCTCATCAGCCCCTGGACCATTTTCACCACGACAACGAACCTGTTGAGCTAGTTCATTTAGGTATTTTATGTTTTCGTGGTCTATTTCATCATAATTTGAATCGTTATTAACTTGTTCATTAAATTTGTTATTAGTTAATTCATCATTTATGATGTTTGCAATCTCGGGGTACTCAGAAATATCGAATTTTTCATTAGCAAAGAAAGGAAACACACGCTCGGCTATTGCCTCCATATCCTCTTGGGTGAGGGTATTAGAAACACTCTCGGACTCGAAATTAAGTGTGATCCGCTCTTCCTTTGTTGCTGTACGGGGTATGCAACCCATTTCTCGGACCAAGAAATCTTCGGACACTAAGGGCCCTTTCATTGAATACCAGTTGTTGATTGGCTCGGAGTTTGGCGGGATCTCACTGATGGTTTCCTTTCTGACAACGGTGTCGCAGATGGCGTTGACATGACAATCGTCCATGATGGCAAATTCTTCGAACATGGAGGCTAGATCGGACAGTTCTTCCCCTACGGTAATCTCTACCTCGGACTCTATAGTCACTTTCTTGCCCCACCGCTCTCGGGGTGACATTGGAGTAGGCTCCCTTTCTTGTGTCGGTATTTCACAATCAGTGAAGATCTCGAGACCGGGCTTTCTGACGCCCTTGTCGTTAACCCACGGTTCGGGAAAGATCATGTACGGAACATCTTCCCATTGGCGAACAAAGTAACCGTTTAGTGTGTTGTGGTAAGGTCTCAAGTCAGGTATTTCATATTGTCGACCTTCTTTGCGAGCTTGGGTCTTTTGATTCTTGACTGCTTGCTCGTATTTCAAGTCATCTTCAGTGGGCTTGTACCCCACACCAAACTTGTTCTTAACAAAAGGAATTTCTACGGGGTGTAATATCCCTTGTTGATGCTTCCCTAGGCCTAGACTGGGGAAGTGATTCATGTTTCTCATCATGTGGAGGATTTTAGGATTGCCGAGGGTCCATTGTCTGTTTCCCCCTTCTTTGTCAATGGTGTTGAGGCCGGAGAGAGTGGCATCTTCGATCCCGTGTCGGACTTGGTGAACGGGTTGTCCCTTATTCCTGTGGATGGTGACATTCTCGGCCAAGATGGTGACTATCTCGTCCCCATTTCTGAACTTGACACACTGATGGAGAGTGGAAGGTACCACATTGGAACTGTGGATCCAAGGTCGGCCCAGGAGTAAGTTGAATGAAGCAGGGACATCAAGTACTTGGAATGGGACGGACATGATCATGCTTCCAAATTTGATATCAACTTCTATCATTCCCATGACTGTACGGGCAGTGCTGTCGTACCCTCTAATGACTTGTGTGGAGGGTTGTAAATCGGAGCTTTTGAGCCCCAGTATGCCCATGACTCGGCTAGGCATTAAGTTGAGTGCAGAACCACCGTCTACTAGAACTCTTGAGATGGGTCTCCCCCTTGCCCTTACTTTGAGGTAGATGGCTTTATTGTGTTCGGACCCAAATGGCGGGAGGTCCATGTCGGCAAAAGTGTGATGTTGCCGAAGTGAATGTGACCTATCATTACTGTGAGGTCCTCAGGAGTCGTGTCGGGAGAGACTGATATGTCATCCAAGTTCTTGATGATGAGGTCTCGGTGTTTCTTTGATGATGCAATAAGACTTCCCTCATAATCTCATCATAAGTCACAACATAACAAGAATTATCAAGTTTATTCATGTCATCGGAGCCCTTATTCACAATTGGGATCGAATGAGTGGTTCCTTCAAACTCTCCTACCTCTATTACATTGACACCACCCTCATTAGGGATTATGAATTCCTTCCTGTCTATGAGGTCTTGGATGGTGTTGCGGATGGAGAAGCAATCCTCGGTGAGGTGGCCGGTGCATTGATGGTAGTCACACCATTTGTGGTGAGCATGATTGGCACGGAGCGGTTGTGGTTGCTTGTACCCTTGAAGAGGGGTGATTTGTCCCTTGGCCTTTAGAGCTTCATAGGCCTCGGTGATGGTCATGCCGTTGAGAGGAGTGTAGACGCGGTCGTTTTGGAACCGCTTGCCTTGTGGTGGGGGAACCTTCTTGTAATTCCCCTTGTCAGTAGTAACGGCATTGACAGAAGCCTCTTTGTTTGAACTAGAGGTGGCCTTGTATCGGTAAGTGGGAGTGCCCTTTTTAATCTCCTTGAGCAAGTCATCCATGCGTACCCCCGCCTCATACATTTGGGAGAAGTCGGAGTAGCAAGCCCCACATAGGTGGGTGCGGAGATCAATCTTGAGACACTTGAGAAAGATGTCCATTTGCTCTTTTGTGTTTGGCCTCTCAACGATTTCAGAGAGCTTGTCATTCCATCTCCTTGTGAAGTCAATGAAGGACTCGTTGTTTCTTTGAGTGGTGTTCTCGAGCTCTTTCCTTGTGGGCCGGTGAGTGGTGTTGTCACGACCCGAAAACTAGGCTCTATTTTATTAGTAATAAATAATTTTTTATTTATTTATTTGCTTATTTATTTATTTAAATTATTATTTATTTAAATATTTATGTGTGCACTTTATGTGTCATAATAAATTATGCCTAGCATTTTATTCGAGTTATTTGGGCTAGTGTGGAAGTGTTGAGTCTTAATTGTTAGTCGGGAGTGTAAGTAATTGTGTTAGTAGTTGGGGAAGGGGCCAGAGTGTAACATTTTGAATAATTCTTCATCTACTCCCTCCCTACTCCCCTCTCCTCCCTCACTCCTCACCATCACTTTCCAGCCTCTCCCTCTCTCTCTAGCATTGGGTAAGCTTTTTTCTTCTCCTTACTTCTTTCTTCATTTTCTTCATCTTCCTCTTGTAATCTCTCATTTCTTAAAACATGAACCTTGTTTAGATCGTCGATAGGATCGCGTAGAGCCAAAAAGAATTGAATTCCGTCAGCTTTCATTATTTTCAGGTAAGTTACTTTTCCCCCATTTTTATGCTAAAATGTTCATATCATGTTTAGATAATGTTTGATGTGTTATATTTGAAGTTTGGTTGAGTTTTGAATTTGTTTGGAATTTATTTGAATTTTTGGTTAAAAATGGTGAATATATGAATGTGGGTTTAAATCTTGTTTTGAGTTGTTAGGTGGTGTTGTTTAGGTTCCCTTGATGTTTAGATGTGGTTTTAGTACCTTGGAATCTAGTTTGAAAGCTTTGATTTTGAGCATTTAGTGAAGGTTGTGTTTTGGTTTGAAATTGGTGAACCCAGGAAGAATCTGGGCATTGTTCTTCTGGCACGGTCGTGCTCCTTTATTTGGCACGGTCGTGCAACATTCACTTTCCTCCCATCATGATTGGCACGGTCGTGCCACTTTCTTAGGCACGGTCGCGCCAAAATTCCCTTTCCTTCCGTCATGATTGGCACGGTCGTGCCACTTTCTTAGGCACGGTCGTGCCAAGCCGGGACTCTGATATATTCTTCCCTTTTCTTCTAAAACTGTTTCCCCCATAACTTCTTCGTCCGGACTCCGTTTTAGGCGTGTAAACTATCGTTTCGAAGCTCTCTTAGAGTAATACAAGATGGTATAGGTTGTTCAGTTAAGTTATAAGTTTTATACTTTGGGATTTTATTGGGTGTTTGGGCATCTTATGATGTGTTCGTGGTTGTTCCAATCGAATTGATTTTCGAGTAAGACTTGGTCTAGGTTTTAGGCGATGTCCCATAGTACCTAGAGGGTTGTTATTGAACACCAAAGTGTAGGGTTTATTCCGGTCGCGATCATGTTCTAATAAGTGAAACCTTTTAGATTCGTTTGGGGTGTTTAGAATTGGTTCGTTATGAACGGAGGTAAAGCGTGAATTGGTAATTGGGTACCACGGCTTTATTAACCTTAAGGTGTATTCATTCTGATTTCTTACTTTGGAATTCCAGGTGTGATGAGATGGTTGAGTTCATAGTCCTAGTACATCTTTATGAGTAAACGTTTAGGATAATTTTGGGTTATAGTCGTTGTACTATATGTGAGCGACCGTTTGGGTTGTGTTCCTTATGAGTAACTTATGGGTATCATCTTGAAATGTATCTGGTATGGTTCCTCTTTATGGAATTATCGTATTCTAATAATCATTGTTGTTGAGCTCCTTATGAGCAATTCCGTTTAGCGTTGTTGTGCTCTTTATGAGAAATTCCGTTTATCGTTATTGTGCTCTTCATGAGAAACTCTTGTTATCGTTGTTGTTAAACTCTTCATGAGTAACCGTTGCATATTTATGGTGATTATTTGGTATGATTCCCTACTTTGGAATCAATGGTTGTTTATTGTGCTAGTATTTTATTACTTAGCCTTTACTTGAAAGTCCAGCTGGTATTTTGTGTGTGTTTGGGCGATGCAAAACATTATGATGGCACAGCCAAGTCCATTGTGATGTTGACCATTGTTTTGCCCCATTATTACCCTCCTCCAGATTGGCCTTGGATGTGAGAAGAGCTAGCTCCTTTGTGTGCATTTTAGCTTTACTTGGAGCATGACTTTGTGGCATGTCTCCCGTCCTTTGTGACACTTCATTTGGTTATTGGTTCCGGTACCGGGTTTCTCTTTAGCTTTTATGCTACTATGAAGATGGTTTGTTTGATTGATGGGTTGATTGGTCGCTTTTGACCTGGGGATTTCTCTTCAGCTTTCATGCTATTGTGAAGATGTTGATTTGGTTGATTATTGAAGCTGCGCAGTGACCTTTATTTGGTTCTTCAGTTGGGTGAAACCTTGGCTATATATCCACTTATGAGTGTTTATTTCAGCTTTATGTGTTGCATGATGAGCTGGTCGTTATTTCCAACCGGTATAGGACGGTTGGCGATAGGGAGCCTCTCATTTGTTGTTATATGTTTATTTATATGATTGATTATTGGATGTTACTGTTCGACAGCATGTCACTTATTATTCCGCTGCTATCTATCTTATGTTAATTGCTATCGGTCATTGCATATTAGCATGTCATTTAGTTGCATTAGTAACTTGCTGAGATTTATTCTCACCCCGTTTCTTGTTTCAAATTGTTTTCCTTAACCCCCCCCCCCAGGAGGAAAAGGATTAGGATTCGCGGATCGAGGAGGATGTCGAGAGGTTTGAGATTTTGGGGCAGGTTGTTATGGATCGGTATACATTATTTAAATGTATAATCCATTGGGGATAGTTTTACCATTATTGACGTCATTAAGAATTATATATTTTATTCTTTTGGGTATAAGCTGTGGAGCTTATGTTAGATGTACTTCGTTGATTTAAACTTGGATTTGTAAAAGCTTGTGTTAAAATCTTTTGGGTATAAAATGAAATATTTAACTTCTATATTTTAGCTTTTTGGTTTTAAGTCGACGTCCAGCTCGCGGTCTCGGGCCCGCGGGGTCCGGGGTCGCGACAGTTGGTATCAGAGCTATGGTATGGCTCTAAGTATAAGTCTAGGTGGACTAGTATGACCTAGGAGGGTAGTGTGTTCGGAGTGAGTAACGATGAGAATTTTCTGCAGGTATTTGTTTGTGATGGCTAGAAGAAGATCGGGTGAAAGTTCTAGTGGGACTCAGAATCAGAATGGTCTACGGGAAGAAAACCGTGCAATGTTTCAGGACAGGTTTGAAACGGCCGTGAAATCAATTCGTGACCAAGGGCCGAGAGAGGAACATGTAGCACCTCCGCGATATGGGTTGGAGCAGTTCTTAAAGTTGAAACCAAATGAGTACGTCGGTGAGCCGGATGTGAAGAAAGCCGAGCCATGGATAGAATCGATGGAGAAAATCTACGATGTCTTTGGTTGCACTGATGAGGATAGGGTCCTGTTTGCAGCTTATAAGCTCGTGGGGGCTGCAGAACATTGGTGGAAGGCACTGAAGATCAGTTGGGATGCGACTCTTATACCATATCCTTGGGAGTGGTTCGTGAGGAAATTCAAGGATCATTTTATCTCTCTAGTGAATCAAAACCGGAAAGAGATCGAGTTCCTCAGCTTGGAGCAAGGCGTGATGTCAGTAGCACAGTACTTAACTAAGTTCACAGAATTAGCCAGGTGTGGTGACTATCTTGTGCGGACCGAGGAGCAGAAAGCTATGAGATTCATCTGGGGTTTGAAGACTTCTATTCGGACTCAGCTTATAGCCCAGAGGATTGTGACATTTCAGGATGCGGTAGACCAGGCATACTTGATCGAGCAAGATATTGGGGAGCATAAGAGGAAGATCGAGGTTGCAAATGCGGGTAAACAAGTAAGCCATGCTAAATCTCAACCACATCACCGTTCAGATAACCGAGGTAATTTGGGAGCACCATCTTAGTTTAAGGGACAAACCGCGCTAGGGAATCCGGGTACTACTCCGGGGAAACAAGGGAAACAAGGTAGGTGGCTTTGCACTTACTGTTAGAGGGAAGGCCATTTGGAGGATAAGTGTTGGAAGAAACAAGGAAAATGTATCAATTGTGGTCAACTGGGTCACTTCATAAAAGACTGTCCGAGGTTTAAGGTTCAATCATAAGGAACAGGAACCAGTACTTCACCGGGTCAGAAAAGAGATGCTTCGGGGAACCCTAAGGTTTCGGGTAGAGTATTTGCGACCAATCAGCACTCACCAGGTAACGGATAAATTTCAGGAGGTATTATTTTGCGTCGTGAGAGCGAGCGCGTGCATTTTAGGATCATCGCATTTATGTGTTTCTATGCATTAGTTGCATTTATTTCTTCTGAGTCTTTGACTTATGTGTTGTAGGTGTCTACTCCTATGGAGGAGTTTAGGGTATCTGATGAAGTCTTATGTGCTTATGATGTGCTTAAGTATGGTTATGTCTTACCTGCTAAATTAGCCATGTTGCTATTACAAGATTTTGATGTTACTCTTGCTTTAGTTGATTGTTGTAGGAAGATGGTTATATTCTTCATTCCTGATTTCTTAAAATTATTTGAGACCGTTCCTTTGCGTAGAGTTATACCAATTTTTTTTATTTTATTTTATTGAAATCCGAGTATTTAGCTTTGGTCAAATTGTTGGGTGTAATTTTCATTGTAAGGTTTCTACTTTCTTCTAAATAGTACCTAATGTTGAGGTGAAGCTTGGGTTAAATTGGGTTGTTGTGGTACAAGGTTGTAATGCTAATATTTAGATCAATATCTATATTGTATCTGTTGGGTTATAGGAGTTGAGGATTCAATGAGGATCTTTTGAGGAAAATTTTAGTCACTTTTAGTACATCTCCGTGAATGCATCAGAATGGATTAGTATGGAGAAGTGTACGATTTGTTATGGATGATGAGTTTGTTGTAGGAGTTATGATCATTAATGGTGGTAAGCGTGTTAAGTTAGAAAGGACTAAGTACATTTTGGGAGAGTAATAATTTCTCAATCTATGTTAAAGGCATTTCGAAATTTTGGGTAGATAGTGGTTCTATGGTTCTAAATCCCTTCTTGGTGTCGTTTCCCGAATTGGATCAAGGGTATGTGAAGGAAGTTGATTATCAATACTTGGGCATAATTAAGGAATATCATGAATTGGTCTTGGGTCAGTTGGAACGTTACTAGCTAATTGGGTTATTACGATGGTAGTACTATTGAGCCTAAGTATCATTAGGTTAATAAATGTATGCGTGAAAGATTAACGTGGCTTAGCTATTGAGGATTTGAGATTTGGTGACTTCCTTGCATATATGAGCACAGATTAATAACTAAAAAGGGAGTTAGAGGAAATACCGTGAAGATAAAATTTAGATCATTTTCGGACTACTGAGTATTCGTAATTATTTTAGGCTTTCAAGGATTGGAGTGTTATGACGATGACATTATGGCGTAAATTTAAGTGAACATTTTGTATTAAATTTTGGGTTTACATTACACCTTTAGTTTAAAGTGCTACCTAGAGCGAGAGCACTATAATGGGAATCCTTAGAGATATAGCCTTTGATGAATATTGTGGAAATAGAAATTTCTTTAGCCTTTTTATATTTTAAAAGCTAATTTAGCTCGAGATGGTAATGTTTTGAATTTCTGGGGAATAGTACTAAGTATGCGATTTACAAATAGTTAAGGTTATGAATAAGGCGAACTTGAGGTACCTCGAGAATTATGTGTGGAATTAATTTGGATTCTTCGATGATTGAGTACGGATTTCGATTAGTAATGAAGATGATGATGGAATGATTCGGTTCGAGAGGTGGTGTTATCGTAAGCATTATTTAAGGATACCTTTTAGTGGGTTAGATTGGACAATTGAGGAATTTGAGAAATGCGGAACTATCGTATCCGTAGCTAATTAGTCTTTCGGGTAAGTCTCGTTAAAATTCGGGTCGAATTTTCTTTAAGGGGGAGTGAATGTCACGACCCGAAAACTAGGCTCTATTTTATTAGTAATAAATACGTTTTTATTTATTTATTTGCTTATTTATTTATTTAAATTATTATTTATTTAAATATTTATGTGTGCACTTTATGTGTCATAATAAATTATGCCTAGCATTTTATTCGAGTTATTTGGGCTAGTGTGGAAGTGTTGAGTCTTAATTGTTAGTCGGGAGTGTAAGTAATTGTGTTAGTAGTTGGGGAAGGGGCCAGAGTGTAACATTTTGAATAATTCTTCATCTACTCCCTCCCTACTCCCCTCTCCTCCCTCACTCCTCACCATCACTTTCCAGCCTCTCCCTCTCTCTCTAGCATTGGGTAAGCTTTTTTCTTCTCCTTACTTCTTTCTTCATTTTCTTCATCTTCCTCTTGTAATCTCTCATTTCTTAAAACAAGAACCTTGTTTAGATCGTCGATAGGATCGCGTAGAGCCAAAAAGAATTGAATTCCGTCAACTTTCATTATTTTCAGGTAAGTTACTTTTCCCCCATTTTGATGCTAAAATGTTCATATCATGTTTAGATAATGTTTGATGTGTTATATTTGAAGTTTGGTTGAGTTTTGAATTTGTTTGGAATTTATTTGAATTTTTGGTTAAAAATGGTGAATATGTGAATGTGGGTTTAAATCTTGTTTTGAGTTGTTAGGTGGTGTTGTTTAGGTTCCCTTGATGTTTAGATGTGGTTTTAGTACCTTGGAATCTAGTTTGAAAGCTTTGATTTTGAGCATTTAGTGAAGGTTGTGTTTTGGTTCGAAATTGGTGAACCCAGGAAGAATCTGGGCATTGTTCTTCTGGCACGGTCATGCTCCTTTATTTGGCACGGTCGTGCAACATTCACTTTCGTCCCGTCATGATTGGCACGGTCGTGCCACTTTCTTAGGCACGGTCGCGCCAAAATTCCCTTTCCTTCCGTCATGATTGGCACGGTCTTGCCACTTTCTTAGGCACGGTCGTGCCAAGCCGGGACTCTGATATATTCTTCCCTTTTCTTCTAAAACTGTTTCCCCCATAACTTCTTCGTCCGGACTCCGTTTTAGGCGTGTAAACTATCGTTTCGAAGCTCTCTTAGAGTAATACAAGATGGTATAGGTTGTTCAGTTAAGTTATAAGTTTTATACTTCGGGATTTTATTGGGTGTTTGGGCATCTTATGATGTGTTCGTGGTTGTTCCAATCGAATTGATTTTCGAGTAAGACTTGGTCTAGGTTTTAGGCGATGTCCCATAGTACCTAGAGGGTTGTTATTGAACACCAAAGTGTAGGGTTTAGTCCGGTCGCGATCATGTTCTAATAAGTGAAACCTTTTAGATTCGTTTGGGGTGTTTAGAATTGGTTCGTTATGAACGGAGGTAAGGCGTGAATTGGTAATTAGGTACCACGGTTTGATTAACCTTAAGGTGTATTCATTCTGATTTCTGACTTTGGAATTCCAGGTGTGATGAGATGGTTGAGTTCATAGTCCTAGTACATCTTTATGAGTAAACGTTTAGGATAATTTTGGGTTATAGTCGTTGTACTATTTGTGAGCGACCCTTTGGGTTGTGTTCCTTATGAGTAACTTATGGGTATCATCTTGAAATGTATCTGGTATGGTTCCTCTTTATGGAATTATCGTATTCTAATAATCATTGTTGTTGAGCTCCTTATGAGCAATTCCGTTTAGCGTTGTTGTGCTCTTTATGAGAAATTCCGTTTATCGTTGTTGTGCTCTTCATGAGAAACTCTTGTTATCGTTGTTGTTAAACTCTTCATGAGTAACCGTTGCATATTTATGGTGATTATTTGGTATGATTCCCTACTTTGGAATCAATGGTTGTTTATTGTGCTAGTATTTTATTACTTAGCCTTTACTTGAAAGTCCAGCTGGTATTTTGTGTGTGTTTGGGCGATGCGAAACATTATGATGGCACAGCCAAGTCCATTGTGATGTTGACCATTGTTTTGCCCCACTATTACCCTCCTCCAGATTGGCCTTGGATGTGAGAAGAGCTAGCTCCTTTGTGTGCATTTTAGCTTTACTTGGAGCATGACTTTGTGGCATGTCTCCCGTCCTTTGTGACACTTCATTTGTTTATTGGTTCCGGTACCGGGTTTCTCTTCAGCTTTTATGCTACTATGAAGATGGTTTGTTTGATTGATGGGTTGATTGGTCGCTTTTGACCTGGGGATTTCTCTTCAGCTTTCATGCTATTGTGAAGATGTTGATTTGGTTGATTATTGAAGCTGCGCAGTGACCTTTATTTGGTTCTTCAGTTGGGTGAAACCTTGGATATGTATCCACTTATGAGTGTTTATTTCAGCTTTATGTGTTGCATGATGAGCTGGTCGTTATTTCCAACCGGCATGGGACGGTTGGCGATAGAGAGCCTCTCATTTGTTGTTATATGTTTATTTATATGATTGATTATTGGATGTTACTGTTCGACAGCATGTCACTTATTATTCCGCTGCTATCTATCTTATGTTAATTGCTATCGGTCATTGCATATTAGCATGTCATGTAGTTGCATTAGTAACTTGCTGAGATTTATTCTCACCCTGTTTCTTGTTTCAAATTGTTTTCCTTAACCCCCCCCCAGGAGGAAAAGGATTAGGATTCGCGGATCGAGGAGGACGTCGAGAGGTTTGAGATTTTGGGGCAGGTTGTTATGGATCGGTATACATTATTTAAATGTATAATTCTTTGGGGATAGTTTTACCATTATTGACGTCATTAAGAATTATATATTTTATTCTTTTGGGTATAAGCTGTGGAGCTTATGTTAGATGTACTTCGTTGATTTAAACTTGGATTTGTAAAACCTTGTGTTAAAATCTTTTGGGTATAAAATGAAATTTTTAACTTCTATATTTTAGCGTTTTGGTTTTAAGTCGACGTCCAGCTCGCGGTCTCGGGCCCGCGGGGTCCGGGGTCGCGACAGGTGTTGCCTTGATATTGATTTTTGAAGGCAAGCATAGCGGCATTGTCACGACCCAAAATATAGGCTCTATTTTATTAGTAATTAAATGATTTTTATTTAATTATTTGCTTATTTATTTATTTAAATTATTATTTATTTAAATATTTATGTGTGCATTTTATGTGTGATAATATTTATGCCTAGCATTTTATTTGGGTCATTTGTGCTAGTGTAGAAGTGTTGGGTCTTAATAATTTGTGGGAGTATCTTTGTTGAGCTAGTTAGTAAAGGAAGGGGGCTAGGTGTATCATTTCAAATTACTCCCTCCCTACTCCCTCTCTCCTCCCTCACCCTACTCTTTCACTCACTCACTCCACCTCCATTCCCAGCACAACTCTCCATCTCTCTCTAGCATTATGGGTAAGTTTCTTCCCCTTTCCTTCTCTCTTCATATTCTTCTTCTTCTCATCATCATCTCTCATTTCTTGAAACTTGAACATTGTTTAGATCGTCGATAGGATCGCGTAGAATCAAAAAGATTTAAATTCCGTCAACTTTGAGAAATCCGGGTAAGTTGCTTTTCCCCCTATTTTATGCTAGAAATGCTATTCCATGTTTATTTGATGTTATGAATGCCATTTATTGCATCTTGGGTTGATTTGGGAGTGATTTGCATTTTGTTCATTTTGTGAAATTTTGGCAATTGAATCACCCTTGAGTGAGGTCCCTAGATGAGGTTGTTGGAGTTCTTTTGACTCAAAATGGTGTAGGTACCTTAGTTCCCTTCTTGGTAGTGTTAGAAATGGTAAAGATTTGGTTTGTATTGGATTTGGGGTTGTTAATGGAGGATACCCAGAAATTTGGCCGGAATTTGCCTCTCCGGGCCAGGAGGCGCGCGCACCCTTAGGCCATCCTTGAATCAAGACCTTCTGCCCTTAAGAAGCGCACGCACCCCTTATATTGAAGCGCGCGCACCCTCTTATACCTTTGCGCAAATTTTCCTTCTGATGCCAGGAGGCGCGCGCACCCTCTCCCCTGTTGTGAAATTTATTTCTCTTTTTTGTCTAATCTTTCGAGGGCCATATCGTGTTCATCCGGACTCCGTTTTAGGCGTATAAATTACCGTTTTAAAGCTCTCCTTAAGCTCTTCGATATGAGTGAGTAAATTTGGTAGAGTGCTCGAATTAATTGGATCCT
Organism: Campanula takesimana; assembly: GCA_026119855.1. NCBI lineage: Eukaryota > Viridiplantae > Streptophyta > Magnoliopsida > Asterales > Campanulaceae > Campanula > Campanula takesimana. Next base: position 109,165 of record JAOWBW010001941.1, on the reverse strand, counting down.
TTGTGGTCAAATGTGATATGGGAATTGTGTTATCATTGTTAAGAGGGTTGGAACACTTTAATTGTGTTGTTGGTTCATTTCACTTTCTTGGTGACTTCTTGGTATGGTTCCCTACTTTGGAATCCTTTGTTGTTTATCGTGCTAGTATTTTATTACTTAGCCTTTACGTGAAAGTCCAGCTGGTATTTTGTGTGTGTTTGGGCGATGCGAAACCTTATGATGGCACGGCCAAGTCCATTGTGATGTTGACCATTGTTTTGCCCCCTTATTACCCTCCTCCAGATTGGCCTTGGATGTGAGAAGAGCTATCTCCCTTGTGTGCATATTAGCTTCTTGGAGCATGACTTTGTGGCATGTCTCCCGTCCCTTGTGGCATTTCATTGGTTATTGGTTCCGGTACCGGGGTTTTCTCTTCGGCTTTCATGCTATTATGAAGATGATGAATTGTTGATTATTGAAGCTGCGCAGCGATCCTTTATTTGGATGTTCCGGTTTGGAAAATCTTGGCTATATCCTTTGTTATGTGTTTATTTCCGCTGCTATCTATTATGTGATAAATGCTATGTACTATGTGATATTTATTATTGCTTATTGCTTCTTGCACCATAGCATGTCTTGTAGTTGCATTAGTAACTTATTGAGATTTATCTCACCCCCTTTTCTTTTATCTTTGTTTTTCCTTAACCCCCCCCCCCCAGGTGCTAAGGATTAGTCTCGCTGATCACGAGAAAGAGGACGTCGAGGGTGGATACATTCTTTTGGGTAAGGTTGATATAGGTTGGTTTAGATTATGTAAATGTGTAACCATTTTGGGGTAGTTGTACCAAACATTGACGTCACTAAGAATTGTATAATTGTATTTTGTTGGGCATAAACTTGTGGAAGTTTATGACAGTTGTAATTGGTTTTTATCAAACCTGGTTTTGTAAAACATTGGATCATTACCTTTTGGTATCAAATGAAATTTTTAACTCCAGTATTTCACAGTTTTGGTTTTAGAGTCGACGTCCAGCTCGCGGTCTCGGGCCCGCGGGGTCCGGGGTCGCGACAGTTGGTATCAGAGCTATGGCATTAGCTCTAAGTATAAGTCTAGGTGGATTAGTATGACCTAGGTGGGTAGTAGAGTGCGGAGTGATTAACGGTTGATGTTTTATGCAGATAATTGTTCTCAATGTCTGGAAGAAGAAACAGAGGAGGTACTAGTGGGGCACAGAATCAGAATGATACAAGGGATGAAGCACGTGCCATGTTTCAAGGCATGTTTGAGGCGGCCATGAAGGCCATACACGATCAAGGTCCCAGGGTAGAACAAGCACCACCCCGTTATGGTTTGGAGCAATTTCTGAAGTTGAAACCGGTTGAATTTAATGGGGAGCCCGATGTAAGGAAAGCTGAGTTGTGGATTGAGTCTATGGAGAAGATTTATGATGTATTTGGGTGTTCGGAGGAGGACAAGGTCCGGTTCGCGGCTTACAAGCTTGTGGGAGCCGCCGAGCATTGGTGGAAAGGTGTTAAAGCTACTTGGGATGATAGTCACACGGTGTATGCGTGGGAGTTGTTTGTGCGCAAATTCAAGGAGCATTTCATTCCGGTTGTTGATCAAAACCGAAAGGAGATCGAGCTACTCAACCTAGAGCAAGGTGTGTTGTCTATAGCACAATACTCGGCTAAGTTCATAGAATTAGCCCGGTATTGCGACTATTTGGTGAGGACCGAGGAACAAAAGGCTATGAGATTCATTCGGGGATTGAAGACCTCCATCCGTACTCAACTGATTGCTCAACGGATTGTGACATTCCAGGATGCGGTGGACCGAGCCTATCTTATAGAGCAAGATATTGGGGAGCATAAAAGGAAGACCGAGGTGGCCAACCCGAGTAAGCAAGGAGCTCAAGGCAAGCCACAACACCGTTCCGATAATCGAGGTAACTTTGGGGGACAATCTCAATTCCGAGGGCAACTGATCCCAAGGAACCCGGGTACCACTTCCGGGAACCAAGGGAGCCAAATTATGAGGCTTTGTTCGTATTGTCAAAGGGAAGGTCATTCTGAGGACCGGTGTTGGAAGAAGCAAGGAAGGTGCACAAAATGTGGACAAATGGGTCACTTTGTAAAAGATTGTCCAAGAGGTAGAGGACAAGCATCCGGGTCAGGAGTTGGTAATAATCAGGGTCAGAAAAGGGATGCCGCTGGGAAGCCCAAAGTTTAAGGGAAGGTTTATGCCATGAATCAACAACAAGCTACCGATGATCCATCCGTTATTGGAGGTATTGTTTCTGTGTCTAATGTGAGCGCACGAGCGTTAGTAGATCCAGGATCATCTCATTCTTACATTTCTGTGCAATTTGCTTCTCTGTTAAATGCTACATTCGAGTCTTTACCGTACGTGCTAGAGGTGTCGACCCCTATAGGAGAATGCTTGATTTCTGATCGAGTCTTTCGTGCTTGTGATGTGGTTATTTGTGGTCGAGTCCTTTGTGCGGATTTGGTGGTTCTCCTTATACAAGACTTTGATGTCATATTGGGTATGGATTGGTTGAGCAAGTTTCATGCTTCTGTTGATTGCCGTAAGAAAACTGTTACTTTTTCTATTCCCGATGTGCCTAAGTTTGTTTTTGAGGCTAGTCCTCTGAGTAGAAAGGTTCGCTTAATTTATTTTATGAAAGCGAGAAAATTATTGCATAGTGGTTGTGAGGGGTATTTGGCTAGTGTTCTTGATACTAGGAAAGAATCCCCTAGTTTGGATAGTGTTCGGGTAGTTCGGGAATTTCCCGATGTTTTCTCTACCGAGTATGTTATGCCTCCCGATCGTGAGATAGAATTTTGTATAGATCTTTTACCGGGTACGGCTCCGATTTCAATAGCACCTTATAGGTTAGCCCCCGCGGAGTTGAAGGAATTAAAGGTTCAGTTGCAAGAGCTGCTTGATCGAGGGTTTATTCGCCCTAGTGTTTCCCCGTGGGGAGCACCGGTTTTATTTGTGCGAAAGAAAGATGGTTCCTTGAGATTGTGCATCGATTACCGGAAGTTGAATCAGGTTACGGTGAAGAATAAGTATCCTCTACCGCATATTGACGATTTGTTTGATCAGCTTCAAGGGTCCGTGGTTTTCTCTAAACTTGATCTGAGGAGTGGGTACCATCAGTTGAAGGTTCGATCGGAGAATATTCCGAAGACTTCTTTTCGCACTCGTTATGGTCATTATGAGTTCTTGGTTATGCTGTTTGGGTTGACTAACGCGCCGGCCGTGTTTATGGATTTGATGAACCGGGTTTTCCATCCCTATCTTGATTCGTTCGTGGTAGTCTTCATCGACGACATTCTTGTTTATTCGAAATCTCGAGAGGAGCACGAGCAGCACTTGAGGACAGTTTTATCCGTTCTTGCGAGGGAGAAATTGTTTGCGAAGTTTAGTAAATGCGAATTTTGGCTCGAGAAGGTGTCATTTCTGGGTCATGTTATTTCGAAAGATGGGGTTTCGGTGGATCCTTCAAAGATTGAAGCCATAGTGGATTGGAAGAGACCCGAGTCAGTGACAGAGATTAGAAACTTTCTGGGTTTAGCCGGTTATTACCGAAGATTTATCGAGGGGTTTTCGAGGATTGCGACTCCGATGACTCAGTTGACCCGGAAGAATGTTCCGTTTGTGTGGACCGAGAAATGTGACAAGAGTTTCGAAGAATTGAAGAAGAGGTTGACTACCGGACCGATCTTGAGTTTGCCTAATGGGAGCGATGGCCTAGTGATTTACAGTGATGCTTCGAAAGAGGGTTTGGGTTGTGTGTTGATGCAGAATGGGAAAGTGATTGCGTATGCTTCGAGGAAGTTGACCCCTAGTGAGCAGAATTACCCGACTGATGATATGGAGTTAGCGGCTATTGTATTTGCGTTGCACAAATGGAAGCACTATCTCTACGGGGCGAAGTTCGAAATTTTTACGGATCACAAAAGTTTGAAGTACCTTTTCTCCCAGAAAGAGTTGAACAACCGACAGCGTCGATGGATGGAATTGTTGAAGGATTATGATTGTACGATTTCCTATCACCCGGGAAGGGCGAATGTGGTAGCCGATGCGATTAGTAGAAAGTCTTATGTGGCTTCGATGATGGTTCGTGAATGGAAAATGCTTGAGGATGTTCGAGATTGGTCTCCTCGTGAATCGAGACATGGGGCTATTTTTGCGAATATTAGGGTGTCTCCGACCCTAACTCAGAGGATAAAGGAAGCTCAGAAAGAAGATCCCGAGTTGGTGAAGATAATGGGTAAATTGAAGGAAAAGAGCTTCGAGGATTTTTCTCTGAGTTCGAGTGGAGTTTTGACTTTCCGTGGAAGATTGTGTGTTCCGGATGTTGATGGAATTAAACAGAGAGTTCTTGATGAGGGTCATAAATCGAGGTATACTATTCATCCGGGTAGTACGAAGATGTATCAAGATTTGAAGCAACAATTTTGGTGGATTAATATGAAGAGGGAAATAGCCGAGTATGTGTCGAGGTGTTTAACTTGTCAGCAGGTCAAAGCCGAGCATCAGAGACCCGTGGGATTGCTTCAGCCGTTAGAGATTCCCTAGTGGAAATGGGAGCATGTGACTATGGATTTCGTTACGGGACTGCCTCGTACCCATAGGAAGTATGACAGTGTTTGGGTTATAGTGGATAGATTGACCAAGAGTGCCCATTTCTTGCCTATTGATATCAGATATTCGATGGAGAAGCTTGCGACCCTGTATATCGATGAGATCGTTAGATTGCATGGAGTTCCGGTTAGCATTGTGTCAGATCGAGACCCGAGGTTTACTTCTAGATTCTGGAAGGCATTTCAGGAAGCTTTGGGTACAGATTTGCGATTCAGTACGGCTTTTCATCCTCAGACCGACGGTCAATCCGAGAGGACTATTCAGATTTTGGAAGATATGTTGCGAGCTTGTGCGATAGACTTTTCCGATTCTTGGGATTCGCACCTACCGTTAGTGGAATTCTCCTACAACAACAATTATCAGGCTAGTATCGAGATGGCACCGTTTGAGGCCTTGTATGGAAGGAAATGTAGATCGCCTATTTGTTGGGATGAGGTTGGTGAAGCGAAAGTTTTGGGTATTGATTTGCTTCGGGATTCAGTTGAAAATGTTAAGGTTATCCGGGATCGATTGAAGACAGCCCAGAGTCGACATAAGAGCTATGCAGACAACCGAAGGAGAGACCTTAGTTTTCAGACCAGTGATTTTGTGTTCTTGAAAGTGTCTCCGAAGGTGGGTATTCATAGGTTTGGGAAGAAAGGCAAATTGGCTCCGAGGTTTATTGGTCCGTTTGAGGTTTGGGAAAGGTTGGACTTCTTGCGTATCGACTCGCGTTACCGTCATCTTTAGACCGGTTGCACAACGTTTTCCACGTTTCTATGCTTCGGAAGTATGTTCATGATCCATCTCATGTGTTACCGAGGTTACCAGAGGATATTGAGCCCGATATGACTTATGAGGAACGACCGGTTCGGATCTTAGATTCTAAAGTCCAAGAGTTGAGCAAAAGCATTGCGTTGGTTCGAGTTCTTTGGAGGAATCATAACATCGAGGAGTCGACTTGGGAGCTTCGTGATGAGATCGAGAGGAAATTTCCGTGGCTTTTTGTTTAAGGTGAGTCTCGTTAAAAATTCGGGTCGAATTTTCTTTAAGGGGGAGTGAATGTCACGACCCGAAATATAGGCTCTATTTTATTAGTAATTAAATGATTTTTATTTAATTATTTGCTTATTTATTTATTTAAATTATTATTTATTTAAATATTTATGTGTGCATTTTATGTGTGATAATATTTATGCCTAGCATTTTATTTGGGTCATTTGTGCTAGTGTAGAAGTGTTGGGTCTTAATAATTTGTGGGAGTATCTTTGTTGAGCTAGTAAGTAAAGGAAGGGGGCTAGGTGTATCATTTCAAATTACTCCCTCCCTACTCCCTCTCTCCTCCCTCACCCTACTCTTTCACTCACTCACTCCACCTCCATTCCCAGCACAACTCTCCATCTCTCTCTAGCATTGTGGGTAAGTTTCTTCCCCTTCCCTTCTCTCTTCATATTCTTCTTCTTCTCATCATCATCTCTCATTTCTTGAAACTTGAACATTGTTTAGATCGTCGATAGGATCGCGTAGAATCAAAAAGATTTAAATTCCGTCAACTTTGAGAAATCCGGGTAAGTTGCTTTCCCCCCTATTTTATGCTAGAAATGCTATTCCATGTTTATTTGATGTTATGAATGCCATTTATTGCATCTTGGGTTGATTTGGGAGTGATTTGCATTTTGTTCATTTTGTGAAATTTTGGCAATTGAATCACCCTTGAGTGAGGTCCCTAGATGAGGTTGTTGGAGTTCTTTTGACTCAAAATGGTGTAGGTACCTTAGTTCCCTTCTTGGTAGTGTTAGAAATGGTAAAGATTTGGTTTGTATTGGATTTGGGGTTGTTAATGGAGGATACCCAGAAATTTGGCCGGAATTTGCCTCTCCGGGCCAGGAGGCGCGCGCATCCTCCCATAGGAGGCGCGCGCACCCTTAGGCCATCCTTGAATCAAGACCTTCTGCCCTTAAGAAGCGCACGCACCCCTTATATTGAAGCGCGCGCACCCTCTTATACCTTTGCGAAAATTTTCCTTCTGATGCCAGGAGGCGCGCGCATCCTCCCATAGGAGGCGCGCGCACCCTCTCCCCTGTTGTGAAATTTATTTCTCTTTTTTGTCTAATCTTTCGAGGGCCATATCGTGTTCATCCGGACTCCGTTTTAGGCGTATAAATTACCGTTTTAAAGCTCTCCTTAAGCTCTTCGATATGAGTAAGTAAATTTGGTAGAGTGCTCGAATTAATTGGATCCTTTGTGGTCAAATGTGATATGGGAATTGTGTTATCATTGTTAAGAGGGTTGGAACACTTTAATTGTGTTGTTGGTTCATTTCACTTTCTTGGTGACTTCTTGGTATGGTTCCCTACTTTGGAATCCTTTGTTGTTTATCGTGCTAGTATTTTATTACTTAGCCTTTACGTGAAAGTCCAGCTGGTATTTTGTGTGTGTTTGGGCGATGCGAAACCTTATGATGGCATGGCCAAGTCCATTGTGATGTTGACCATTGTTTTGCCCCCTTATTACCCTCCTCCAGATTGGCCTTGGATGTGAGAAGAGCTAGCTCCCTTGTGTGCATATTAGCTTCTTGGAGCATGACTTTGTGGCATGTCTCCCGTCCCTTGTGGCATTTCATTGGTTATTGGTTCCGGTACCGGGGTTTTCTCTTCGGCTTTCATGCTATTATGAAGATGATGAATTGTTGATTATTGAAGCTGCGCAGCGATCCTTTATTTGGATGTTCCGGTTTGGAAAACCTTGGCTATATCCTTTGTTATGTGTTTATTTCCGCTGCTATCTGTTATGTGATAAATGCTATGTACTATGTGATATTTATTATTTCTTATTGCTTCTTGCACCATAGCATGTCTTGTAGTTGCATTAGTAACTTATTGAGATTTATCTCACCCCCTTTTCTTTTATCTTTGTTTTTCCTTAACCCCCCCAGGTGCTAAGGATTAGTCTCGCTGATCACGAGAAAGAGGACGTCGAGGGTGGATACATTCTTTTGGGTAAGGTTTATATAGGTTGGTTTACATTATGTAAATGTGTAACCATTTTGGGGTAGTTGTACCAAACATTGACGTCACTAAGAATTGTATAATTGTATTTTGTTGGGCATAAACTTGTGGAAGTTTATGACAGTTGTAATTGGTTTTTATCAAACCTGGTTTTGTAAAACATTGGATCATTACCTTTTGGTATCAAATGAAATTTTTAACTCCAGTATTTCACAGTTTTGGTTTTAGAGTCGACGTCCAGCTCGCGGTCTCGGGCCCGCGGGGTCCGGGGTCGCGACAGGCATCCCAATCAAGACGGACGGTGAGCGGGAGAGTTGCATACTAATCCTTTGCCGCCCCCTCGAGAGTGAGAGGAAAGCATTGAGCCATAACTTTTGGGGAGACCTTCTTCGGAACCATAGCCCAAATTCAAGTCTCGATGTGAGCCATCGGGCATGAGTTTCCCTTAAACTTGCTAATGTCGGGCATCTTGAATTTGTCAGGGAGAGCGGCCATCGTGCTCATGAGGATGGATGACTGATAAAGGCTTGTGTTGGAGCCTTTTCCCATGTTGAGGCCGTCGAATTTCTGATCAATGTAGGCCATGATGGAATCGACCATTTTGGGGTCACTGTTGTCGGTGCTTGGTTTCCCCACTTTTTTGGTGCGGGTGCTGACATATGGGCTTTCAAACAAACCCTCGGTCCACTGGGATTCCTCATTGTCATTAACCCCCTTGTTCTTGGAGAGCTTGAGGAGCTTGGCTTTCAGTTGGTCAACCTCAGCCTCGTGGGCCTCCCTTTGACTGTCGACATGAGCTTGCCACAAGGATTCTTTGGTTTGAGCCTCTTGGTTAAGGGTAGAGACTTTTTGTTGGAGTGTTTGAACTATGGCAGAAAGTTGTTCGAGAGTCATGGCGTTGTTGGTGCTGGAGTCGCCGGCCATTGATAATGTAGAAGCTGTTGGAGTGATCGGTTCACGGACAAGCCTGTTGGATGAATCCCTGTAGATGCGGAGAGTACCAATCGGACCTATAATTAGAGAAGTAGCCCTTGTCAGTCTCGGTTCACACTTTCGGTCCATGAAGAGGTTGAGAACACACAGTTGGGCACACGACTCGAACCACATAAGGAAAAAGACTCTTTTTTTTTTTTTTTTTTTTTTTTTTTTTATAAGTCGGAGGGAATGGGTCCCTTTTGGGTTTCTAAGAAGATAATGGAATCGTCACACTAGTATATAGACCATCTCGCGGTCCTATATATTCATCGGATTCCATCGCGGTCTTATAAACTAAATTAATGTAGTAAAGCATACATGCGGGGACGGATTTTTTATTTTCGTCCAAGATAACCACTTTTGGGGACGGATTTTTATTGCGTCCGTTTCAACAAGTTGGCATGTATGATTTGAAAACATTAGTTTAGGGAAATTTCGGTACATGGAAACCGACTTGAGTCACGGAGTGTTAGACCCTAGACTAGAATTGTGTGGTTTGTGCTCGGCTTGAATATGAGGCTTAAAGGTCACCCCCGGCATGTAGTCATGAACTACGTCATGGGCTGAGGTTTACCGCTTCGAAAGAGCCAAGGTCGAGTGGAGCTTGAAACTTTCTAGGACGGCCCTCGACGGGTTTGGGGTTGGACTTGTGCTACTCGATAGTGAGCAGTTGATAAGAATTGTGCGCGTAGTGTGAGGTCTATCACGTGACAATTTTATTTTTTATTTTTTTGAAAAGAAAAGATAACAAACACATAAGCACGTAAATTACAACTCCCGAATCACCCGTGTGACCGGTAAATAAAACATAAAATTAAACAGTCCAAGGGTTCAATTCTGTCCTGATGCAGGCAACTGTGCCCACACCCCACTGTTCTGTCTAGTTACTGAAACCTGTTCTTGTCTTGGAAATTGACCCAGAAGCGCGCGCCTCTGGCTAGTGTTGGGGGAAGAGCGCGCCTGGTGCATTGTACCTGGGAGGCGCCCGCTTCTGGGCTCACCTGTCAGATTATCAGAAACTTATGGACTCAGGGGATTGCCCTGGTCCTGACGCGGGAGGTGGGCGAATAGGAAGAATAGGAAGAACACATGGAAGGTGGGCGATTCTGGAATTTGACACGGGATGCGCGCGCTTTGGACCATGAAGGTCTGAGGTGCGCGCTTCCCATGTCAATTTCCAGAATGCCCAGAAAAGTGAATTATGAACAGAAATACAAGTTTAACCCTCAAGCTTCCCTAGCGGAGTCGCCACTGTAGATACCCCGGGGCGGACACCACGGCTTTAGGCTAGAGCGCGTGAGTTTCCTAGGATGTCTAATTGTTTTTAGAGTTGCCACCCACGTTTTTGAGGAACGTAAGAAAACCTAATGTTTATGAGCCTAATTTTGATTTACGAAAACAGAGATTCTTTGGGATGAGGGGTTCGGGGGTTAGGTTACGAAATGGTAAGTACTTAAACACCCATTTCGCCCGAGCAAGGTCGGTCTTGTTTGTTCATAATTCACTTTTAAAGATAAATGTGTTCTTCCTATTAAAATGATGATAAAAAGGGGTTTTAGAGTTTAAATGTAGGGAGATGACTCCTAGGCCAATTCAATGTAATGAAAGGACCATTGGTGTCATGTCCCAAATGGTTTTGGATGATTGCACATTTGATTGCAGAAGAAGAAGAAGAAGAAGAAGAAGAAGAAGAAGAAGAAGAAGAAGAAGAAGAAGATAAGTGCTTAAGACATTTACCTATAGTATCCTTTAAAAGAGAACCTCTTGTAAAGCCTTGAAGAAGAGGTTGAGTACTTTTATTGAAGAAATTCCAAAGGAAAGGTCTAGGCAAAGAGTGAGTAAAAAGTCTAAAGTGATGATTTTTCAAGGTCCTCCTCCAATGATGGATTGGAGGGGTTTTTATAGTTGAAAAGTGACTGTTTTTGGAACCAAACGGAGTCTCCAAGAAATCTTTCCCGGGCAAAATCATGTATAATGAGCAAGGGAGAGATTCTTGGGCAGAATCTGTAACTGACACGCCCCAGAAGCGCGCGCATCCCACCTAGGCGGCGGAAGGCGCGCGCGTTTGGCCTCAAGGGGCGGAGGCGCGCGACTCTGAGAAGCAATTTTTGACAGAATGGACTAGAAAGTTAGAACAGTTATTCAGTTTAGTCCCGGGACTTAACGGAGTCCGTCTGGAACTTAACCAAAGTAACAGAAACTAAGAAAAAACACTTAGAAGAGGGAGAAACACAAAACCAAGTGTGCAATCGAGGTGAGCGGTCCGAGGCGGTGTGTCTACACTATCTTATATTCTGCAAGTAGTTGGTCACATTCTTTTTCAAAGTGCGTGCCATTGTCGGATATCATCTAATGAGGTACCCCATATCGGCATATGATGTTGGTCTTAATAAACTCAGCCACCTTCTTGGCGTTTAAGACTCTGTAGGATTGGGCTTCGATCCATTTGGTGAAGTAGTCCACCGCGACTAATATAAACGAGTGCCCATTGTGACCTATCGGCAAGACCTTGCTGACGACATCTTTGCCCCATATAGAAAATGACCAAGGGGATGTCATGGGGTACAACATGGACGGTGGTGGGTGCTGCAAGTTAGCATGTATCTGACACTTATGGCATTTTTTAACCATGTCGGTGCAGTTGGCTTCCATCGTAGCCCAATAATACCCTAGTCGGATAATTTTCTTTGCTAGAATATTGCCATTCATGTGGGTACCACAGACTCCTTGATGGACTTGGTCGATGACTTCTATAGCTTCGTGCTCATCGGCACAGAGTAGACACTGCTTGTGATGCTTCTTGTAGAGGCGATCACCTGTAATTATGAATTGGGTAGCGAATCGCTTAAGAGCTATCTTTGCCTTAGGTGATGTTTTTGATGGGAAGGTTCCGTCTAGGTGGAAACACCATATATCGTAATACCACGATTTATCATCCAAGGCATTCAGGTAAATGACATCACACGGCTCTTTGTAGTCATGCAGGTCTATGATCGAGTAATAAGCGGGGGTCGTTCGTCTTGCCACTCTGAAGGTTTTGACCTCAGTCCATTCGGGAATCTCTACAAGTGACGCTAGCATGGCTAGTGAATCTGCTAAGAGGTTCTTATCTCTAGAGAGATAGCAGAAGGTGACTTCTTTGAACTGTTTGACTAAGTCTTGGATATGGTCGTTATATTTCTGAAGTGTAGGATCTTGTATCTTCCACTTTTTAAGTGACTGGTAGATTATGAGTTTTGAATCTCTGTACACCTCTAGTTCAGTCACATTTCTTTCTAAGGCTGCTTCAAGCCCCGCTATGCAAGCTTCATACTCGGCAATATTGTTAGTGGCCTCAAAGTCAAGGCGGATTGCGAGTGGAGTATAGAAATCTGAAGGATCCACAAGTAATATGCCGATACCGTATCCTCGTTTATTGGCTGCGCCATCGAAAAATAATTGCCACTTATTTTCTGCTATTGCCATGATGTCCTCATCAGGGAATCGCGGGTCTTCCCCCTTCGCATCATCATATAGAAATTCGGCTAAATGGTCAGCAAAGACTCTTCCTCTCATGGATTTTTGTGTGATGTAAGTGATATCATACCCTGCGAGCATAAAGTACCATTTAGCTATCCTAGAGGAAACATGTGATTCTCGAAGATATACTTCATCGGGTCCATTCGGGCAATCAGTTGTACATGAAATGCTTCCATGTACGGTTTGAGTCTCCCAGCCACCCATACTAGTGCGGCACACGATTTTTCTAATGTAGAGTAGTTCAATTCATCCCCTTAAAAGCGACGACTGACAAAGTAGATGTCATTCTCTTTCTTCGAGTCGGGTTGCTCTTGTGCTAGCATAGCCCCTAGTGCAGTGTCATTGACTGTAAGGTACAGGGTCAACGGCTTCTCTTTATGTGGTGGAACCAATATTGGCGGGTTCACTAAGTATTCTTTGACCTTTTCAAAGGCTTCTTGGCACTCTTCGGTCCATTCTAGGGATGCATTTTTGTTGAGGATCTTGAAGATGGGTTCGCACATTGTCGTAAGTTGATTTATGAAACGACTAATGTACTGAAGGTGACCCATGAATCCCTTGACTTCTTTCAGCATCTTAGGTGGACGCATGTCAATAATAGCCTTAATCTTAGCAGGGTCAACTTCTATACCACGCTCGGTGAGCATGTACCCAAGGACATTTCCTTTCACTACCCTAAATGTGCACTTGGCCGGATTAAGTCTCATCTTGTGGTGTCTCAGTCGTTCGAAGAACTTTCTGAGGTCTACGAAGTGCTTCCCATCAGATCCTTTAGAGTGTATGATCATGTCATCCATGTATACCTCCATTTCCTTATGTATCATGTCGTGGAACAACGAAGTTACAGCTCTCTGGTAAGTGGCTCCGGCATTTTTCAGTCCAAATGCCATGTATGTATAACAGAACGTCCCCTATGGTGTGGTGAACACCGTTTTGTGTTAATCCTCCTTGGCCATGAGGATTTGATTGTACCCAGTGAATCCGTCTACGAACGAACGGACATCGTACTTTGCTGTATTATCAACAAGCATATCTATGTTGGGGAGAGGAAAGTCATCTTTTGGAGAAGCTCTGTTAATATCACGGAAATCTACGGAGACACATCTTTTCCGTTAGCTTTGGAGACTTGTATAGTATTAGCCAACTAGGTTGGATACTCTATCACCTTGATGAACCCGACACTCAAGAGTTTCTCTATCTCTTGTTTAACGTGTACTGACCATTCGGGTTTAATTCTGCGGAGTTTCTGTTTGACTGGCCTTGGATCGGGAAGCAGCGGTATCTTATGCTCAACAATCGAATTGGATAGCCCTGACATATGTTTGTAGGACCATGCAAATACATCTACAAATTCTCAGAGAAGCGCTATGAGGGCTTGTCGGTCTTCCCCCGTGAAGAAACTGTCGATCTTGGTCTCTTTCGGATCATCATCCGTCCCCAAATTAACTGTTTGCATTTCTTCGGCGTCAATAAGACCATTTCCACCACGATGACCTACTTTCTTATTAATTTCTTTTAGTATTTGTTTGTTTTCTTGATCTATCTCGTCATATGACTCATTATTATCTAATTCATTAGAGTTATTAGTTAATTTATCATTTACGACGTTAGGAATCTCAGGATACTGGGAAAGATCTATTTTTCATTAAGAAAGTAGGGGAATACATGCTCCGCGATGGCATCCAAGTCCTTTTGGGTGAGCTCATCGGTAGCGGTATCTGATTCTAAAGTAAGGGTTACAAATTTTCTTGCCCTATGGGGATGTGGAGTGCATCCTAACTCCTTAATCAGGAAGTGTTCACTTGCTATGGGCCCCCCAGTTGTATACCAATTCTGTATAGGCTCATCACTCTTCTCGATGAGCTTGGTGTATTCTTGTTCCAGAGCGTTGTGAATACGTGTGTTTGAATTTGAGATATTCATAGCAACATTTAAAATATTAGAGTCGCCACGCCGTTTTAATTATAGCCAAAACATTGAAAAAAGCATGTTAATGGGTTCGGGGGTCAAATTACAACAAGAGAAGAATATTGAACGTTATCACTCCTATTGCCCGAATTGATCGGTCTTTCTATCATGATGAATGTGTTAGTAGTGTGTTAGTGTTTGAGACCGGATCTGAAGATTGCCTACGTTCCTCTCAATGTGAGAATCTCAGGCCAGCGTAGTTCGAGGAGAATTTAGAATAGGCAGAAGAATCGGGATCATGCATAATGAGTGGGGAATTAATTAAAGATTAGGGTTTAGAAGTAGTTCCTAGATCATCCTCGGGTTGATGAACCCTAGATCATCATCGGCTATGAAATAACATGTTAACATGAAGATCGCAACCCTAAATATAGCATAAATAAGGTTTTAATCTAAGAACATGATGAACATATGAAGAACATATTATGAAAATATGAATGAACATGCAAAACATATGAAGAAACTATGAATAAACATGTAGGAACATGAATATAAAAGATCTACATTAAAAATGATGCAAGAACATGAAGAAAAAGTTAGAAAACTTACCTATGTTGGCAAGAAATAAACCTTGATCTCCTTTAGTGTTTGAATGCTTAATTAGGGAGAAAATTGTGTTTAAGAACTCTAAAATTCGGACTTAAAGCTCTCAAACTCGGGATCCCTTAACCAATGGAATGGGATTGGTTTATATAGTAAACTGATGGGAAGATCTAACGGTCAGGATCATCCGGAGCAAGGTTGGCCGCCTGGCCATGATTGAAGATGGCGACAAGAGTGGCCGCGTGGCCAAGGTCGGAGGCGCAGCAAGGTTGGCCGCGTGGCCAAGGTTGCGGGCTGACGTGATTCCTAAGCTAGGGTTTCTGCATGGTTTAAGGAAACCATATTTTGACCATATTTAGGGTGTTCTAGAATAATGAGACATATTTTGGGAATCCGGGACAAGTCTTTGCAAGGTTTCTAATTCCTATAAAGTCCTTGTATATTTGGGAAAGCCCTAATAAACTCATTTTCAGTTTGGGTACTAACAGTAGCCCCTCGGCGACGCTTCTTGCAAGGCAATGGAGGGTCGACGATAAAAGAAGGATCCGTTCTGGAACATGAGTTTCAAAACAGATGAAAGGATTGATGGAACGACTGAACCTTGGAGGCGACCTACGTATCCACAGGGGAATCAAGCCAAACGTAGTTTAGATCTGATGGGAAATTGGGAATGATTGTCCACTGGTGGGGAGCAACATCTTCCGCTGGGGAGAAGTCTGATCTGTGGGAAAATGCATCTGCCGGGGAAAATGCAACTGCAGGGGATGAGAGATGACCATATCGGTCGGGTGGCTGAACCTTTTCAGGTTTCCTACGTATCCTTGGAGGAATAAAGCCGGTCGTAGTTCAGAGGGGATAGGAAATGACCAAGGTGGTCGGGTGGCTGAACCTTTTCAGGCTTCCTACGTATCCTCAGAGGAATCAAGCCGGTCGTAGTTCGAAGCTATTGGGGAAAGACGAGACATTGAACTTCTGCTGCGGATAACAAACCTACGGATACTATCTCATTCGTAAGCAATGAAGTTATTTGGGAAAAATAAAGACTACGTCGTCTAAATAATCCGAATATGGAATGGTAAACGCAATCAGGATCGCCCAGGTTCCTACCGATCGCGCTAAAGTAATAGATGCTGGATCTCTCGCAATTAGAAACGCCAGGGTTTCTGCCAATCACGATCGATCTAGGATGCGTATGACATAGAGGCGCCGAAGTCTCTGCAATCATACGAATCCTAAGCATATGTTTGGAAATTTTAAACGCAATCAGAAACGCCTGGGTTTCTGCCGATCACGTTAAAATAATAAATGCTGGATTTCTCGCAATTAGAAACGCCCGGGTCTCTGCAATCACGATCGATCTAGGATGCGTATAACATAGAGGCACCGAAGTCTCTGCAATCATACGAATCCTAAGCAAATACTTGGAAATTTTAAACTCAATCAGAAATGCCCGGGTTTCTGCCAATCGCGTTAAAATAATAGATGCTGGATCTCTCGTAATTAGAAACGCCCGGGTCTCTGCCAATCACGATCGATCTAGGATGCGTATGACATAGAGGCGCCGAAGTCTCTATAATCATACGAATCCTAAGCAAATGTTTGGAAATTTTAAACGCAATCAGAAACGCCCGGGTTTCTGCCGATCGCGTTAAAATAATAGATGCTGGATCTCTCGTAATTAGAAACGCCCAGGTCTCTGCCAATCACGATCGATCTAGGATGCGTATGACATAGAGGCGCCGAAGTCTCTGCAATCATACGAATCCTAAGAAAATATTTGGTGAAGAATGGAAATTTTATGGGGCTTTCCGTACCCAAAGGTAATGAATATAAGTCAAAATAGTGCTAAGGGCACCTAAAATGAATCAAAGGGGAATGTACTAGGGTTAAAACTGAAATTTTGCATGTGGGGGCAAAGATGATGGATTGTTATGAAGTCGCAAACGGGATGAACTCTCGGGGAGTCACAAAGGTGATAGACTCTCGGGGAGTCACAAGGGTGATGGACACTCGGGGAGTCACAAAGGTGATAGACTCTTGGGGAGTCACAAAGGAATCTTTGGTGAGTCACAAGGGCAAAGGACCTTTAAGGAGACGCGAAGGAGATGGACTCTCGGGGAGTTGCTAATATGGGAAACATGATCTGGGTTCCGCTTATCCTAATTTAGGAGGGAATGAGGCTACGAGCCATTGAGACCAAGGTGTTAGGTAAGGGACATTTTTCTTGGTTGCCTAGAGGTAGGACCTAAGGCTTTTTAAGGAAAGGGAATAAGGAAGATGGCGATCTCCTAATCTTGAGATAGGGATGCTAAAGATGTCACGGCTTCTTGGGCTTTAGATTATGTCTTGGAGATAATGTGGGTTTCCTAGGCTTACGGGCTAGGGATTGGAGTTCATTTAAGCATGAGGAGAGTATTCTATCCTAAGCTTAGTTCTAGGGCTTGGAAAGGTTGAGGTTTGGGAACTTCCTAGATGTTAGGGTTTCGAACAAGCGTTTGGAAACTGGTGTTTAAGGACCATGACTCTTTTCGCGACCCCGGACCCCGCGGGCCCCCGGGACCGCGATCTGGACGTCGACTCTAAAACCAAAACTAAGAAATACTGAAGTTGAAAATTCCATTTGATACAAAAAGGTAATGATCCAATGTTTTACAAATCAAAGTTTGAAAATAACCAATTACAACTAACATAAACTTCCACAAGTTTATGCCCAATAAAATACAAATATAAAATTCTTAGTGACGTCAATGTTTGGTACAAATACCCCAAAAGGTTACACATTTATATAATGTAAACCAACCTATACAACTTCCCCAAAAGAATATATCCACACTCGACGTCCTTGCTCTCGTGATCAGCGAGACTAATCCTTAGCACCTGGGGGGGGGGGTTAAGGAAAAACAAAGATAAAAGAAAAGGGGGTGAGATAAATCTCAATAAGTTACTAATGCAACTATATGACATGCTATGATGCAAGAAGCAATAAGCAATAATAAATCTCACATAGCACATAGCAATTGCCATATAACAGATAGCAGCGGAAATAAACACATAACAAAGGATATAGCCAAGGATTCCCAAACCGGAACATCCAAATAAAGGATCGCTGCGCAGCTTCAATAATCGACAAATCATCATCTTCATAATGGCATGAAAGCCGAAGAGAAAACCCCCGGTACCGGAACCAATAATCATAACAGTGTCACAAAGGACAAGGACCATGACACAAAGTCATGCCCGCTAGCCAGATACATTCACAAAGGAACGCTGACTTATCCTTTCCAAGGCCAATCTGGAGAAGGGGTAAAGAAGGGGGCAAAACAATGGTCAACATTATAATGGACTTGGCTTTGCCATTATAATCTTTCCCATCGCCCAAACACACACAAAATACCAGCTGGACTTTCACGAAAATGCTAAGTAATAATAATTTAGCATGAATGAACAACTTAAGGTTCCAAAGTAGGGAACCAAGCAAATTAAGTTACCACAAAGGTCAACCAATGCAAACAGCACATCAAAGATGAACTACATTACCAGAACGGTACTTAAATACATTTCACATCATATTTATTCACAAAAGAATCAAATCCACACAATAAAGTGTTCCACGGTGTTATCTTAAGTTAATTAGAAGCAACAACCCTAAACTAATTATGCCTTAAGTCTTAAACCAAGCAAAAAGGTCAAAATCCTGGAACAGGGGCGGGCGGGCGCCTGGAATGGGGCAGGCGGGCGCTTGCGAGTGGCAGAAACTTATGGTCATGAAATTCTCCAGTGGGCGGGCGCCTAAGGGCTTAAGGGCGGGCGCTCGGAAGTGATCTGGGTCGGAAAATCAGAGCTGGGTTCACCATTTTCGAGCCAAAACACAAATCTTCAATAAATGCTCAAAATCAAAGCTTGCAACTAGTTTCCAAGGTACCAAAACAACATTTAAACATGAAGGGAACCTAAACACCACCATCTAACAACCCAAAACCAAGAATCAAAACCCAACATTCCAAAATCACCATTTCTTCCCAAGACCTCAAATAAATTCAAAATAAATTCAAAACTCAATCAAACTTCAAAAATAACACATCAAACATCACATGAACATGATATGAACATTTTAGCATCAAAATGGGGGAAAAGTAACTTACTTGATAAACCTCAAAGTTGACGGAATTTGAATATTTTCGATTCTACGCGATCCTATCGACGATCTAAACAAGGTTTACGTTTTAAGAAATGAGAGAAGATGAGAGGAAGATGGAGAAAATGAAGAGAGAAGGAAGATGAAGAAAACTTACCCAATACTTGGAGAGAGAGAGAGAAATTTCTGGGAGATGAGTGAAAGATTGAGGGAGAAGGTGAGGGAGGAGAGGGGAGTAGGGGAAAAATTATTCAAAATGTTACATCCAGGCCTCCTCTCTCACACTACACACAAACTACACTCCCTACTAACAATTAAGACCCAACACCTCCACACTAGCCCAAACTAACTCGAATAAAATGCTAGGCATAATTATTATGACACATAAAATGCACACATAATTATTTAAATAATATAATACTTTAAATAATTAAATAAGCAAATAATTAAATAAAAATCATTTAATTACTAATAAAATAGAGCCTATATTTCGGGTCGTGACATTCACTCCCCCTTAAAGAAAATTCGACCCGAATTTTAACGAAACTCACCTTAAACAAAAAGCCACGGAAATTTCCTCTCGATCTCATCACGAAGCTCCCACGTCGACTCCTCGATAAGATGATTCCTCCAAAGAACTCGAACCAACTCGATGCTCTTGCTCCTCAACTCTTGAACTTTAGAATCTAGGATCCGAACCGGTCGTTCCTCATAAGACATATCGGGCTCAATATCCTCCGGTATCCTCGGTAACACGTGAGACGGATCATGAACATACTTCCGAAGCATAGAAACGTGAAAGACGTTATGCAACCGGTCTAAGGATGACGGTAACGCAAGACGATACACAAGAAGTCCAACCTTTCTCAAAATCTCAAACGGACCAATAAACCTCGGAGCCAATTTACCTTTCTTCCCAAATCTACGAATACCCACCTTCGGAGATACTTTCAAGAATACCAAATCACCGGTCTGAAAACTAAGATCTCGCCTTCGGTTGTCCGCGTAGCTCTTATGTCGACTCTGGGCTGTCTTCAATCTATCCCGGATAACTTTAACTTTCTCAACCGAATCCCGAAGCAAATCGATACCCAAAACTTTCGCTTCACCAACCTCATCCCAACAAATAGGCGATCTACACTTTCTTCCATACAAGGCCTCAAACGGTGCCATCTCGATACTAGCCTGATAACTGTTGTTGTAAGAGAACTCCACTAACGGTAGGTGCGAATCCCAAGAATCGGAAAAGTCTATCGAACACGCTCACAACATATCCTCCAAAATCTGAATAGTCCTCTCGGATTGACCATCGGTCTGAGGATGAAAAGCTGTACTGAATCGTAAATCTGTACCCAAAGCTTCCTGAAACGCCTTCCAGAACCTAGAAGTAAACCTCGGGTCTCGATCTGACACAATGCTAACCGGAACCCCATGCAATCTCATAATCTCATCAATATAAAGGGTCGCAAGCTTCTCCATCGAATATCTGATGTCAATAGGCAAGAAATGGGCACTCTTGGTCAATCTATCCACTATTACCCAAACACTGTCATACTTCCTACGGGTACGAGGCAGTCCCGTAACGAAATCCATAGTCACATGCTCCCATTTCCACTCGGGAATCTCTAACGGCTGAAGTAATCCCGCGGGTCTCTGATGCTCGGCTTTGACCTGCTGACAAGTTAGACACCTCGATACATACTCCGCTATTTCCCTTTTCATATTAATCCACCAAAATTGTTGCTTCAAATCCTGATACATCTTCGTACTACCCGGATGAATAGTATACCTCGATTTGTGACCCTCATCAAGAACTCTCTGTTTAATTCCATCAACATCGGGTACGCACAAACGACCACGGAAAGTCAAAACTTCACTCGAGCTGACAGAAAAATCCTCGAAGTTCTTTTCCTTCAGTTTACCCATTATTTTCACCAACTCGGGATCCTCTTTCTGAGCCTCTTTTATCCTCTGAATTAGGGTCGGAGATACTCTAATATTCACAAAAATAGCCCCATGTCTCGATTCACGAGGAGACCAATCTCGAACATCCTCAAGCATTTTCCATTCACGGACCATCATCGAAGCCACATAAGATTTTCTACTAATCGCATCGGCCACCACATTCGCCTTTCCCGGATGATAAGAAATCGTGCAATCATAATCCTTCAACAATTCCATCCATCGGCGCTGTCGGTTGTTCAATTCCTTCTGAGAGAATAGGTACTTCAAACTCTTGTGATCGGTAAAAATTTCAAACTTCGCCCCGTAAAGATAGTGCTTCCATTTGTGCAACGCAAATACAATAGCCGCTAACTCCATATCATGAGTCGGGTAATTCTGTTCACTAGGGGTCAACTTCCTCGAAGCATACGCAATCACTTTCCCATTCTGCATCAACACACAACCCAAACCCTCTTTCGAAGCATCACTATAAATTACTAAGCCATCGCTCCCATTAGGCAAAGTCAAGATCGGTGCGGTAGTCAACTTCTTCTTCAATTCCTCGAAACTCTTGTCACATTTCTCGGTCCACACAAACGGAACATTCTTCCGGGTCAACTGAGTCATCGGAGTAGCAATCCTCGAAAACCCCTCAATAAACCTTCGGTAATAACCGGCTAAACCAAGAAAGCTTCTAATCTCGGTCACTGACTCGGGTCTCTTCCAATCCACTATAGCTTCAATCTTTGACGGATCCACCGAAATCCCGTCTTTCGAAATAACATAACCTAGAAATGACACCTTCTCGAGCCAAAATTCGCATTTACTGAACTTCGCAAATAATTTCTCCCTCGCAAGAACGGATAAAACTGTCCTCAAATGTTGCTCGTGCTCCTCTCGAGATTTCGAATAAACAAGAATGTCGTCGATGAAAACCACCACGAACGAGTCAAGATAGGGATGGAAAACTCGGTTCATCAAATCCATAAACACGGCCGGCGCGTTAGTCAACCCAAACGGCATAACCAAGAATTCGAAATGACCATAACGAGTGCGAAAAGCAGTCTTCGGAATATCCTCCGATCGAACCTTCAACTGATGGTACCCACTCCTCAAATCAAGTTTAGAGAAAACCACGGACCCTTGAGGCTGATCAAACAAATCATCAATATGCGGTAGAGGGTACTTGTTCTTCACCGTGACCTGATTCAACTTCCGGTAATCTATGCACAATCTCAACGAACCATCTTTCTTCCGCACGAACAAAACCGGTGCTCCCCACGGGGAAACACTAGGGCGGATAAACCCTCGATCAAGCAACTCTTGCAACTGAACCTTTAACTCCTTCAACTCTCCGGGAGCTAACCTATAAGGTGCTTTCGAAATCGGAGCCGTACCCGGCAAAAGATCTATACAAAATTCAATCTCACGATCGGGAGGCATATCATACTCGGTAGAGAAAACATCGGGAAATTCCCGAACTACCCGAACACTATCAAAACTAGGGGATTCTTTCCTAGTATCAAGAACACTAGCCAAATATCCCTCACAACCACTATGCAATAATTTTCTCGCTTTCATAAAAGAAATTAAGCGAACCCTTCTACTCAGAGGACTAGCCTCAAACACAAATTTAGGCACATCGGGAATAGAAAAAGTAACAGTTTTCTTACGGCAATCGACAGAAGCATGAAATTTGCTCAACCAATCCATACCCAAAATGACATCAAAGTCTTGGATAGGAAGAACTACCAAATCCGCACAAAGGACTCGACCACAAATAACCACATCACAAGCACGAAA
Source organism: Campanula takesimana (assembly GCA_026119855.1). Taxonomy (NCBI): domain Eukaryota; kingdom Viridiplantae; phylum Streptophyta; class Magnoliopsida; order Asterales; family Campanulaceae; genus Campanula; species Campanula takesimana. The sequence continues at coordinate 86,655 of JAOWBW010001941.1, read as the reverse complement.
GACTCGATCAGAAATCAAGCACTCTCCTATAGGGGTCGACACCTCTAGCACGTACGGTAAAGACTCAAATGCAGCATTTAACAGAGAAGCAAATTGCACAGAAATGTATGAATGAGATGATCCTGGATCTACTAACGCTCGCGCGCTCACATTAGACACAGAAACAATACCTCCAATAACGGATGGATCATCGGTAGCTTGTTGTTGATTCATAGCATAAACCTTCCCTTGAACTTTGGGCTTCCCGGTAACATCCCTTTTCTGACCTTGATTATTACCAACTCCGGACCCGGATGCTTGACCTCGGTACCTCGTGCACTCTCTCGCAAAGTGCCCCATTTCACCACAATTGATACACTTGCCTTGCTTTTTCCAACACCTATCCTCCGAATGGCCTACCTTCTGACAAAAGGTACAAGGCTTCCTATTCTGAATCCCCGGAGTAGTACCCGGATTCCTCGGGATCGGTTGCCCCCGGGACTGAGATTGTCCCCCAAAGTTACCTCGATTATCAATCCTTGGTTGTGACTTGCTCTGCGCTCCTTGCTTACTCGGATTAGCTACCTCATTCTTTCTTTTATGCTCCCCAATATCTTGCTCTATAAGATAGGCTCGGTCCACCGCATCTTGGAATGTCACAATCCGTTGAGCAATAAGTTGAGTACGGATGGAGGTCTTCAATCCCCGAATAAATCTCATAGCCTTTTGTTCCTCGGTCCTCACCAAATAGTCACAATATCGGGCTAATTCTATGAACTTAGCCGAGTATTATGCTATAGACAACACACCTTGCTCTAGGTTGAGTAGCTCGATCTCCTTTCGGTTTTGATCGACAACCGGAATAAAATGCTCCTTGAATTTGTGCACGAACAACTCCCACGCATACACCGTGTGAGTATCATCCCAAGTAGCTTTAATACCTTTCCACCAATGCTCCGCGGCTCCCACAAGCTTGTAAGCCGCAAACCGGACCTTGTCCTCATCCGAACACCCAAATACATCATAAATCTTCTCCATAGACTCAATCCATAACTCAGCCTTCCTTACATCGGGTTCCCCATTGAATTCAACCGGCTTCAGCTTCAGAAATTGCTCCAAACCATAACGGGGTGGTGCTTGCTCTACCCTCGGACCTTGATCATGTATGGCCTTCATGGCCACCTCAAACATGCCTTGAAACATGGCACGTGCCTCTTCCCTTGTATCATTCTGATTCGGTGCCCCACTAGCACCTCCTCTGTTTCTTCTTCCAGACATTGAGAACAATTACCTGCATAAAACATCAACCGTTAATCACTCCGCACACTACTACCCACCTAGGTCATACTAATCCACCTAGACTTATTCATAGAGCTAATGCCATAGCTCTGATACCAACTGTCGCGACCCCGGACCCCGCGGGCCCCCGGGACCGCGATCTGGACGTCGACTCTAAAACCAAAACTAAGAAATACTGAAGTTAAAAATTCCATTTGATACAAAAAGGTAATGATCCAATGTTTTACAAATCAAAGTTTGAAAATAACCAATTACAACTAACATAAACTTCCACAAGTTTATGCCCAATAAAATACAAATATAAAATTCTTAGTGACGTCAATGTTTGGTACAAATACCCCAAAAGGTTACACATTTATATAATGTAAACCAACTTATACAACTTTCCCCAAAAGAATATATCCACACTCGACGTCCTTGCTCTCGTGATCAGCGAGACTAATCCTTAGCATCTGGGGGGGGTTAAAGAAAAACAAAGATAAAAGAAAAGGGGGTGAGATAAATCTCAATAAGTTACTAATGCAACTATATGACATGCTATGATGCAAGAAGCAATAAGCAATAATAAATCTCACATAGCACATAGCAATTGCCATATAACAGATAGCAACGTAAATAAACACATAACAAAGGATATAGCCAAGGTTTCCCAAACCGGAACATCCAAATAAAGGATCGCTGCGCAGCTTCAATAATCGATAAATCATCATCTTCATAATGGCATGAAAGCCGAAGAGAAAACCCCCGGTACCGGAACCAATAATCATAACAGTGTCACAAAGGACAAGGACCATGACACAAAGTCATGCCCGCTAGCCAGATACATTCACAAAGGAACGCTTACTTATCCTTTCCAAGGCCAATCTGGAGAAGGGGTAAAGAAGGGGGCAAAACAATGGTCAACATTATAACGGACTTGGCTTTGCCATTATAATCTTTCCCATCGCCCAAACACACACAAAATACCAGCTGGACTTTCACGAAAATGCTAAGTAATAATAATTTAGCATGAATGAACAACTTAAGGTTCCAAAGTAGGGAACCAAGCAAATTAAGTTACCACAAAGGTCAACCAATGCAAACAGCACATCAAAGATGAACTACATTACCAGAACGGTACTTAAATACATTTCACATCATATTTATTCACAAAAGAATCAAATCCACACAATAAAGTGTTCCACGGTGTTATCTTAAGTTAATTAGAAGCAACAACCCTAAACTAATTAAGCCTTAAGTCTTAAACCAAGCAAAAAGGTCAAAATCCTGGAACAGGGGCGGGCGGGCGCCTGGAATGGGGCAGGCGGGCGCTTGCGAGTGGCAGAAACTTATGGTCATGAAATTCTCCAGTGGGCGGGCGCCTAAGGGCTTAAGGGCGGGCGCTCGGAAGTGATCTGGGTCGGAAAATCAGAGCTGGGTTCACCATTTTCGAGCCAAAACACAAATCTTCAATAAATGCTCAAAATCAAAGCTTTCAACTAGTTTCCAAGGTACCAAAACAACATTTAAACATGAAGGGAACCTAAACACCACCATCTAACAACCCAAAACCAAGAATCAAAACCCAACATTCCAAAATCACCATTTCTTCCCAAGAACTCAAATAAATTCAAAATAAATTCAAAACTCAATCAAACTTCAAAAATAACACATCAAACATCACATGAACATGATATGAACATTTTAGCATCAAAATGGGGGAAAAGTAACTTACTTGATAAACCTCAAAGTTGACGGAATTTGAATATTTTCGATTCTACGCGATCCTATCGACGATCTAAACAAGGTTTACGTTTTAAGAAATGAGAGAAGATGAGAGGAAGATGGAGAAAATGAAGAGAGAAGGAAGATGAAGAAAACTTACCCAATACTTGGAGAGAGAGAGAGAAATTTCTGGGAGATGAGTGAAAGATTGAGGGAGAAGGTGAGGGAGGAGAGGGGAGTAGGGAAAAATTATTCAAAATGTTACATCCAGGCCCCCTCTCTCACACTACACACAAACTACACTCCCTACTAACAATTAAGACCCAACACCTCCACACTAGCCCAAACTAACTTGAATAAAATGCTAGGCATAATTATTATGACACATAAAATGCACACATAATTATTTAAATAATATAATACTTTAAATAATTAAATAAGCAAATAATTAAATAAAAATCATTTAATTACTAATAAAATATAGCCTATATTTCGGGTCGTGACAACTCTCCTAGGTTTGGGACTAGGGTTTAGGAATATCCTAGGTCTAGGAGGCTAGGGCTTGGAGTTGTGGTAGGCTCAGAGGTTGCAAAGGCATTGGCTTTTATACATAAGGCTGGGAGTTGGAAAGGTTGTGACTTCCTAGGCTTGAGACCATGGACCGTTGGGAAGAGGGATTGCTTTTGTGGAAGGTCCACTAAGCTTGATGTTAGGGTTCACCATTTTCCGGGATTGGTGACTATGGCTTGGAAATGTTCGTGGTAACCTAGGCTTTAGGCTAGGTTTTAAGGCTAAGGACTGTAAACTTCCTATATTTTGAGACTAAGGTGAAGGAATTTCCTAGGTCTAGGACTAGGGTTTGAAGGGAATGTTGAATCCTAGGCTCGATGATAGAGTTTAGTGAGGATATAGTCTCCTAGGCCCTGCGGCTAGGGTTTAGAAAGAGTGCGACTACCTAGGCTTGAGGCTAGGGTTTGGAACGAATGCGAGTACCTAGGCTCGAGGCTAGGATTTAGAGCGAATGCGACTACCTAGGCTTGAGGCTAGGGTTTAGAGCAAATGCGGCTTCCTAGGCCTAAGGCTAGGGTTGATTAAGTTTTGGACAGGGCATTGTATCCTAGGTTTTGGGTTAGGGTTCAATAAAACGGGGGATTAAGATTGTAAATTTCCTAGGTTTCGAGACTAGGGTTTCGGGAATTTGGAAATGATGTTGCATGCGGGGCTTTGGAAATTCCCTAGAACTTGGGCTAGGGTTAAAGAGGATGTTGCGGTTTCCTAGGCTTAAGGATATGTGACTACCTAGGCTTGAGGCTAGGGTTTGGGGAGAACGCGACTTCCTAGGTTTGAGGCTAGGGTTTGGAAAGAATATCGACTACCTAGGCTTGAGGCTAGAGTTTGGAGGGAATGTGACTACCTAGGCTCGAGGGTAGGGTTTAGGAAGGATGTGGCTACCTAGGATCGAGGCTAGGATTTATGAAGGATGTAACTTCCTAGGCTTTAGGCTAGGGTTTGGAAGGATGTAATTACCTAGGCTTGGGGCTAGGGTTTGGAGAGAATGCGACTACCTAGGCTTGAGGCTAGGGTTTGGAGGGAACGTGACTACCTAGGCTTGAGGCTAGGGTTTGGGAAGATGTGATTACCTAGGCTTGAGGCTAGGGTTCGGAGCGCATGTGACTTCCTAGGCTAGAGGCTAGGGTTTGTAGAGGATGTGGCCACCTAGGCTTGAGGCTAGGGTTGAGAGAATGTGATTACCTAGGTTTAAGGCTAGGCTTCGGATAGAAGGTGACTACCTAGGCTTGGGGCTAGGGTTTAGAGAGAAGGCGATTACCTAGGTTTGGGACTAGGGTTTAGAGGGAATGCGATTACCTAGGTTTAAGGCTAGGCTTTGAATAGAAGGTGACTACCTAGGCTTGAGGCTAGGGTTTGGAGAGAATGTGACTACTTAGGCTTAAGGCTAGGGTTTGGAGACCGAAAGCATTTGAAGGTTTGTCTTGGTTTAGACCGAGCAAGTTTGAGGTCTAAGAGTGTTGCGGTTTGGGGCAGGTGAGCTTGATACCTCATGGCTGGATAGGCTCGATAGGTTAGACCTAGGCTAGAGTGATAGGGTTTAGCTAGGGTAAGACTCAGACATGTGTTAAGGAGACCGGGGCCTAATGGAATGGTAGGCGTAAGATCTAGGAGATCGAAGGCTAGGCAGGGTAGCGTTGGGACATAAGGCTTTCAAGCGGGTAAGTATTTTGTCCTAGAGAAACCGCGTTATGGGTTAGGACCAAGCAGGCTTGAGGTCGGCCAAGGAGCAACGGATTGGGATTGGATGATCCTAGTACCTAATACGCATGTCGGGCTTGGATCCTAGAGTGTTTGAAAGTTTAGGCTAGGTGCGAACCATAGGTGCGGGAAATGGTTTTAGATATATGACCATATTGGCGCTTTAGGTAAAGGGATTGAGTGTCCAAGACTTTGCTTGAGTACAATAGGTACCTAAGTTGGATTGGGTATGCTTAGGTCCTAAGTTTGTCTCAGAGGTCATTGCGCGTGACCAAGCTCGTTCGGCGATTGCGAAGGTGGGTTTGGTATGGGACCAAAGGTGTTAAGCGCACGATTTTTGACTGGACGGGTTTTGATATCTTTATGGCATATCACGGTACGCGGGAGGTCCTATGCGTTCGAGCACGTTTAAGGTTTGGACTCATGGGGAAGAAAGGTTTGAGATCCATGGAGTTCAAGGGTGGACCTTGTAGGTGGCGAGGTTTGGACTCGGCTCGGATTAAGTAGGTTAGAGACCTAAGGGGTTGAAGGTCAGACTAGGAAGTCTTTTGAAGCTAAGGAGTGACACTAGGTTTAAGAGTGGCAGGGCCATTGACGGTAGGCGTAGATGGCATTGTTTTGGTTGGACCGAGCAGGCTTGGGAACTAAAGAGTTCTAAGGGTCGACATCTAAGGTTATAGACCTAGAGGGTAGACATTTTTGTGATCTAAAGGGTTTAGGAGTTGAGACCTAAAGTGTGGATCGGATATGCTAGAGACCTACAAGGTAGGCGCTTGGTAGACTTGAATGGACTTGGGATTTAAGGGATCGTTCAATAGGTTAGACTGGGTAGACCTAAGAGGTTGGACCTAAGAGGATAAGGGAGACATAGTCTGGACAAGGTAAGGATGAATATATATTGGTAGGTTTGGGATCTAAGAGATCAGGTAGACTCGAGACCAGTAGATTCGGGACCTAATGGGTCATTCTAAGGATTTGGATTCGGTAGACTGGTTAAGGCTTGAGGTTTTGGATAAGACTGGTTTGGAGCTTTAGGAGTCCCGCTACTAACTTGTGGAGGGTCGAGCTAAGGGGTTATGATGTAACCTATGTAAGACTGACCGGGTAGGTGCGGGACCTAAGGTTATGAATCAAGTCAGATTGGGACGTAGAGAGTTGAGGGTTTAGGCCTAGGGGTTCCTTAAAGTGTAGGAGGTAGGGTAAAGGACCGAGTCAACTCAAGAATCACGGAGATGGGTCTCAGATGGATCGAGGATGTTTTTACAATTTTGTGGAGACCGAGAGCGCGGGTTTATAAACAAAGTGTCAGGGAAGAGAATACTTTTGAAAGTGTTATGATTTTATAAAGATGCCTTATAATTAGTTATGATTCTAACAAATTCAAAGTGTTCGTCATGTGCCGAGCTCGGTGATGAGGGATGCCTTTCTGCTAAGTATATCCTTGTTGAAGCTCCGGTATTTTCCGAGAAACCACATAGTCGACCAATTTCATTGGGGATTCTCTAATTTGGTGAGCGGGTATCCTCCCTCCTTTGAGAAATCCTACGTCGAGCTTGATGATGAGGAGTCGTCTTCTTCTAAGTATGTGCTTGATGAAGCCCCGGCATTCTTTGAGAAACCTTATGGTCGGTCCTTTATTGTTAGGGAAGCCCCAGTTGCGTAGAGCGGGGTGTCCTACCTCTTTTAAGACGCACCCTTTTTACTGCCTAGACCGCCCTTGCGGGTTTTCAATCTAGCGGGCATCTCTTTTGCGTCAATTTTTTTTTTTTTTTTTAAGAAATCATTCAGTCGACACCAAAAAAGAAAAAGAATTGTATGAAAACTTGCAGGGGAATTTCGAGAAAGGTAAGAGAGAGAGAAAGAGAGAGTTCTCATATTTCGACTCTTTGTACAATTTGTGGAAGGTGTATGTACAAACGGAAGGAATCCCCTGCATGACAGAAAGTAAGTGTTTGGCTCTTCCTAGATTGTAGAAAAGAAGACTTGCGAGACATTTGAAAATTGTTTTATTCAAGATTGTCATTTGATTGCTTGAGAATGGACCTCGTTGATTAGTGAGTTATGGTTAATTGGTAAACAAGTAGCCTCAAATTAATAAATGTTTTGATCAATTGTGAGTGAAGAGATCAGAAGTAGAAATATGGGGCAAGAGAGAAGAGAAGGAAAATTGGCTACGAGGTGGGTTGTGTATATTTTGGACCGCACCCTAAGGTTGCCTACGTTCTCCTCAAGGTGAGAAGCTCAGGTCCGCGTAGTTCGGGGGAGGCCCGGATGATGATGAAGTTGGGGTTGAGTTTAGAGGTGTGAGGTTCGTTTAACTGAGGTGAGTTGTTCCTTGTCGAGGCAGGCTGCATCATTGTAGCTCATTGCCGTGGCTTGCTCCATTCTAGATGTCATGGGCTGCTGCTGCCGTGTTAATCTTCTTTGTGGGGAAAGAAAGAAAAATAGAACATTTGAAGTGAAAATAAAATGGGACTTTTACTTTTCTATGGTGATAGCCCCTTCTATTTTTCTTTATTTTTTTTATTTTATCTCTTTGTGCACACCCTTTTTTTGCCTAGGCCGCCCTTTCGGGTTTTCAACCTAGCGGGCTTCTTTTTTGGTGCAATGCTCTAACTTTTTCCTAGGTTGCCCTTTTGGGCTTCAACCTAGCGAGCCTTTTTTTTTATATATATTTGTACATGAAACATTGGGCAAGACGAGCCCCTAGTTTGGTTTCGCCTTTCTCGATTGCGAGGTAGCCTCCTTATAGTTCAAGCGGCCTTTTGCTGGCGGCGGGCATCTTAGCCCCTTGATCTTCACCGATAGAGCTCCATCGGATTATCACGTGCACCTATTAATGGCATGAATGACCTCATACATTCCTTTTATATTTGTGATGGGATACGGACAGCCCCGGTGTATCGGCATATAGTACTTATGAAGGGAACAAACAGCCCCTTAAATTGTGGCAGCATGGATGTCTATTTGATGATGAGCACCCGCAGTCCATTTCTTTGTCATGACCGTATGGAAAAGGGGTCTAATGGTGGGATGAGAGGCGTATGAGGATAGTGTATGGGAGAAGGTGTATATAGAGAGTGTACATGAAGGGTGTACAAGGAGTGAGTGTGTAGAGAGAGTGTATGGGGGTAGAATGTAGAGAGAAGAGAAAGTGATTCGTTCATCCCAATTGGTCAAAGCATTTGTTATCTTGAGACTAATTGTGTACTTAGTTATGTGAATGGTTTGTGGGTCCATTTACCTTTTAATGAGTCGTCATTAATGAGTAAGATTAAGATTAATTCATCATATAAAGATATAGCAATCAAGTGAAGATGGTGAATAAGACAATTTTATTGATTTATGCAAGATTATGTCTCAAGTCTAGAGAGAAAAGAAATAAAGACTCTTTTGTTATTTGAAAGAAAAACGACTAATCCGGGGTGAACTTTTACTAAAGAAACAAAAATAGTCCAAGGTGGACTTTTGACTAAAGACACTCTAGAACCTACGAAGACTGAATGACCCTTTTTATTTATTATTTAAAAGAGGTAGCCCCAGTTTGCTCTTTCTTGTTTGGACTTTGCTCACGCCCATGCATTCCTATCGCGGGTGATGGCTCCGCTATCAATGAGGATTTGGATCTTCCTTTTCAATTGGAGGCAACCTTCAGTGTCATGTCCAATGTACTGGTGGTATTTGCAGTATTTGGAGGGATCCAAGTCTGGTCTTACCCTGTTTGGTTCATAGTTGAGCAGAGGAGCCAACTTGCCGGCTCGAACCAAACCTTTGAAGAATTTGGCTAACGGCATACCTAAGTCGTCGAATTCGCGCTCGTCCTTCCTTTCACGAACTGTCTTTGAGGGTGATTTAGGTACCTGTACCCCTTGTTGATGAGTAGTCATAGGAGGCATCCCGATGGGGAAAGTCTGTGGTGGCTCGTACATTTGAGGAGCGTACGGGTGTCGACATTGAGCAAGAGGGAGAACTCGGCTGAGGTAATCATAAACTCCACGAATGTCAGACAAATGGTGCCTCTCGATATTTCTTAGGGTTTTATGCATCTCCTTCTGAAAGTGTGTTGCTTGCTCGTTGAGAATGGCCTTAAAGTGGATTTCTTGTTCATTGAGGATGGCTTCGAAGTGGGATGCTTGCTTACTGAGAGAAGAACCAGTGTAGAGGATTGTCTCAGGATCTTGGGTAGCAGCTTCAGTTGCAACTTCGATGTTCTTTGCAACCGACATGATGCAGAACTCTAGTCATGAAAGAATTAAGCCTCTTAGTTGAATTAAATTAGATTCGTATTTAATGATAAGGCATCGTTATAAAATAGCTTTTGGAAAATAGACGGTCTCCACGTTTTGAAATGCATTTTTGACAAAAATTTGAAAGTTTGACCAGGCCGAAGTTGCCTACGTTCCCCTTACCATGAGGGAGAGGTCCCATACAATAAGAGGCTCAGGTCGCCGTAGTTCGAGTCAAGTTAGACATTTAAAAAGAGGTGAGAGATGACCATAGGGGTCAAAAAGAGGGAGATGACTCGGTCCTTGGTCAAGCATGGGTGAGGAAGACCTATAGGAGTTGGTTTTGATTGAGGCGGGTATGGTTTGACCTAAGGTTTGACCTAAGGTTTGAGACAAGAAGTGGTTCAAGCTAGAATGCGACAATAATGGTGGGTTGACCTAGATGAGTGTAGGATAGGTCGACCTAATTGAGAAAAGGTTGGATTGACCTATATGGTGAATGGATCAAGATAGCGGGTTGTAACGGGTTGCCTATGGGATGATCTAAACGGGATAGGCATGGTTTGACCTAAGCGGGTCAAAGGTTGACCTATTCGGGTTGGTGGACTAAGGAAGGTTGGAGATTGACCTAGATGGATCCAAGATAGGTAAGTCGACCTAAGCGGGTCACGGGTTGACCTTGACGGGTCAAAGGTGAAGGGGTAGTTTTAACCTAAGACGGACAAGTTGGACCTAAACGGGTTGACCTAGGTTGGTCTGGACAACGGTGGGTCAAATAATGACCTAGGTGGGTCAAGATGACGGTTCGACCTAAGCGGGTTAAGACCAAAGGTAATTGGGTTCACCTATGGAATCAAAGATTGACCTAAGAGGTCGAAAACGGATAAGGTTGACCTAGGAGTCCAAGTTTGACCTAAGAGGTCAAAGGTGATTGGGTTGACCTAGGAGGTCAAAGGTTGACCTAAGAGGTCAACGGGTGATAATGTTGACCGAGGGGGTCAAAGGTTGACCTAAGAGGTCAAGGGTTGTCCTAAGAGATCGGAGGTGATAAGGTTGACCTAGGAGGTCAAGGGTTGACCTAAGGGGTCGGAGGTGATAATGTTGACCTAGGAGGTCAAGGGTTGACCTAAGGGGTCTGAGGTGATAAGGTTGACCTAGGAGGTCAAGGGTTGACCTAAGGGGTCTGAGGTGATAAGGTTGACTTAAGTGGTCAAGGGTTGACCTAAGAGGTCGGAGGTGATAAGGTTGACCTAGGAGGTCAAGGGTTTACCTAAGAGGTCGGAGGCGGATAAAGTTGACCTAAGCAGTCAAGGGTTGACCTAAGAGGTCAAAGGTGGATGAGGTTGACCGAGGCGGTCAAGGGTTAACCTAAGAGGTCGAGGGGTGACCTAAGAGGTCGAGGGTGATAAGGTTGACCTAGGAGGTCAAGGGTAGACCTAAGAGGTCGAAGGTAGATAAGTTTGACCTAGGGGGTCAAAGATGATAAGGTTGACCTAAGGGGTCGGAGATGATAAGGTTGACCTAGGTGGTCAAGGGTTGACCTAAGAGGTCGGAGGTGATAAGGTTGACCTAGGAGGTCAAGGGTTGACCTAAGAGGTCGGAGGCGGATAAAGTTGACCTAGGCGGTCAAGGGTTGACCTAAGAGGTCGAGGGGTGACCTAAGAGTTCGAGGGTGATAAGGTTGACCTAGGAGGTCAAGGGTAGGCCTAAGAGGTCTAAGGCGGATAAAGTTGACCTAGGCGGTCAAGGGTAAACCTAAGAGGTCAAAGGCGGATGAGGTTGACCTAGGCAGTCAAGGGTTGACCTAAGAGGTCAAAGGTGGATGAGTTTGACCGAGGCGGTCAAGGGTTAACCTAAGAGGTCGAGGGGTGACCTAAGAGGTCGAGGGTGATAAGGTTGACCTAGGAGGTCAAGGGTAGACCTAAGAGGTCAAAGGATGATAAAGTTGACCTAGGCGGTCAAGGGTAGACCTAAGAGGTCAAAGGCGGATGAGGTTGACCTATGGGGTCAAAGGTTGACCTAAGAGGTCGAGGGGTGACCTAAGAGGTCGAAGGTGATAAGGTTGACCTAGGAGGTCAAGGGTAGACCTAAGAGGTCAAAGGCGGATAAAGTTGACCTAGGCGGTCAAGGGTAGACCTAAGAGGTCAAAGGCGGATGAGGTTGACCTAGGCAGTCAAGGGTTGACCTAAGAGGTCAAAGGTGGATGAGGTTGACCTAGGCGGTCAAGGGTTAACCTAAGAGGTCGAGGGGTAACCTAAGAGGTCGAAGGTGGTAGGGTTGACCTAGGAGGTCAAGGGTAGACCAAAGAGGTCAAAGGCGGATAAATTTGACCTAGGCGGTCAAGGGTAGACCTAAGAGGTCAAAGGCGGATGAGGTTGACCTATGGGGTCAAAGGTTGACCTAAGAGGTCGAGGGGTGACCTAAGAGGTCGAAGGTGATAAGGTTGACCTAGGAGGTCAAGGGTAGACCTAAGAGGTAAAAGGCGGATAAAGTTGACCTAGGCGGTCAAGGGTTGGGAAGATTGACCTAGGCGGTCAAAGGTTGAACTAGGAGGTTAAAGGTAGATAAGATTGTCCTAAGAGGCCAAAGGATGGTGGGATTTTGACCAAAGCGGGTCGAGATGAAGGGTAGACCCAAATGGATCGCAATGATGGGTAGGTAACCTAGATAGGCCAAGATGAGGAATTTTGATAGATGGCCCAAGGGGTGAGCGATGGACCTTAGAGGTCGCCTAGATGCAATGCACATTTTATTTAACAAAAAGTTTTGCATTTATTTACATCCTAAATGATTGGTCCAAGGAGTGTCCTAATCCCTATGTGTGGGTTGACACGGGTAGGATAAAGGTTCCCACCGCTCGTGGAACGTATACAGTGAGTGGAGTAGACGAGTGACTCAAAAAGAGTGCGACAGTAGCGCACAAATTCCTGCACATCGAATACTCCTGGTAATGGGGACCTGTGCAGTGCTGACACGGACTAGTGGTAGTGTGAGGCAAGAAACTAATTCTTTTTAGGGAGAAAAGAGAGAAGTTTTTAATGTTAGGATGATGCAAATGCAATGCATGAGAGAGAGAGAGAGAGAGAAAGAGAAAGAGAATAATGTACAAGGGAGCATAGCAAAGTTTTGTTTGACCCTAATACTAAATCGAAGATAACAAGGGTGCATGGCACAAGGTACAAGGTACAAGCATTAACATGGCGGAGTGCGCGGGTGCATGTGTAAACATGGCTTAACTGTAGGGGGCACGTGAAAACATGGCAAGTATGCATGTGTAAACATGGCAGGTGTGTGCATGTGTAAATATGGCAGGTGTGTGCATGTGTAAACATGGAAGGTGTGTGCATGTGTAAACATGGCAAGTGTGTGCATGTGTAAACATGGCAGGTGTGTGCATGTGTAAACATGGCAAGTGTGTGCATGTGTAAACATGGAAAGCATCATGATGTGAAGAAAGTTAGACCCACTAAGTTTGAAAAAGTTTCAAAGCAGTCCCCAGCAGAGTCGCCACTGTGAATACGTGTGTTTGAATTTAAGTTATTCATAGCAACATTTAAAATATGAGAGTCGCCACGCCGTTTTAATTATAGCCAAAACATTGAAAAAAGTATGTTAATGGGTTCGGGGGTCAAATTACAACAAGAGAAGAATATTGAACGCTATCACTCCTATTGCCCGAATTGATCGGTCTTTCTATCATGATGAATGTGTTAGTAGTGTGTTACTGTTTGAGACCGGATCCGAAGATTGCATACGTTCCTCTCAATGTGAGAAGCTCAGGTCAGCGTAGTTCGAGGAGAATTTAGAATAGGCAGAAGAATCGGGATCATGCATAATGAGTGGGGAATTACCTAAAGATTAGGGTTTAGAAGTAGTTCCTAGATCATCCTCGGGTTGATGAACCCTAGATCATCATCGGCTATGAAATAACATGTTAACATGAAGATCGCAACCCTAAATATAGCATAAATAAGGTTTTAATCTAAGAACATGATGAACATATGAAGAACATATTATGAAAATATGAATGAACATGCAAAACATATGAAGAAACTATGAATAAACATGTAGGAACATGAATATAAAAGATCTACATTAAAAATGATGCAAGAACATGAAGAAAAAGTTAGAAAACTTACCTATGTTGGCAAGAAATAAACCTTGATCTCCTTGAGTGTTTGAATGCTTAATTAGGGAGAAAATTGTGTTTAAGAACTCTAAAATTCAGACTTAAAGCTCTCAAACTCGGGATCCCTTAACCAATGGAATGGGATTGGTTTATATAGTAAACTGATGGGAAGATCTGACGGTCAGGATCATCCGGAGCAAGGTTGGCCGCCTGGCCATGATTGAAGACGGCGACAAGAGTGGCCGCGTGGCCAAGGTCGGAGGCGCAGCAAGGTTGGCCGCGTGGCCAAGGTTGCGGGCTGACGTGATTCCTAAGCTAGGGTTTCTGCATGGTTTAAGGAAACCATATTTTGACCATATTTAGTGTGTTCTAGAATAATGAGACATATTTGGGGAATCCGGGACAAGTCTTTGCAAGGTTTCTAATTCCTATAAAGTCCTTGTATATTTGGGAAAGCCCTAATAAACTCATTTTCAGATCGGGTACTAACAAGCGTCCCCCTTGTCTATGGCATTCATCTGAGTGTCCTCTAGCTTGCAAAGGTTGAGAAATTGGCGCAGTAGGTCTTCTGCCAACACAAAGTCCCACTCACTGCATGCCTCGGCTTTGGTTCCCCCTAATTCTCGAGGCAGCCACGAGAATTGCATTGGTTCTGAGTAAGGGTCACAGTCACTGAAGATTTCAAAGCCCGGTTGGCGCTTCCCCTTATGTTAAATCCACAGTTTGGGGAACATGAAATATGGCAAGTTTTCCCCCTCGTGTGCGAAGTTATCAATGTTCTCACTTAGTGTTTGATCCCAAGACAACATGTAGCAGAAATAAATTTCATTATCAAACTTTGGAGTGCTCTCGCCTATATTTGGGACTAGGCGAGTAGTCTCCTTTTCCCTACTAGCTATCTCTATTACATTGATCCCTCCTACCGTAGTTGGGAGAGGGCTTGCCACTACATTAGGAACCCTTAGTTTCTTAGAGTCTATGAGATCTTGGATCACATCTTTGAGGTGGTGGCAAGAGTCAGTGTCGTGGCCACTAAACTGGTGGAACTTACAGTAGAGATGATGAGCAAGATTGGTGGGGAGTTCCTTTGGAGTAGTAGGAGGCTTTCTCGGAGTGATTTTACCGGCTTCCACGAGTATGTCAAACATTTTGCTTTGAGTGATGCCTTCATACTTGTGGTAGGTCCTTGGGTTTGCCTTAGCTCTGGATTCAACTTCCATTTTGTAACATTCTCTCTGACTTTGCAGGCATGCTTGGTGCGTATCGATCTTCTTCTCATAGTATTCTTCTTGCATGAGTAGGACTTTTCGGAATGCACCCACTTCCTCTTCCAGGGCTAGCAATTGGTTTTGGAGAAATTTGATTTCTCGGTCGAAAAATTCCTTTTATGTCCGTAGTCGAGTCATGAATTCTTTTTCTATTTCCCTCTTGAAGCGTGCGTACAAGACCATCGGATACACCTCGGAGAGTTGACCCACTTCCCCTTCTAGTCGAGCTTTGAGGTCGTTGAGTTCGTGAGTAAACTTGGCACTTGACATTGTGTTGGGAGTATGAAGCTACCTTGCTGACCGGACGGACCTAGAGTTCAGAAACAGTGTCAAATCCAGGATGGGGGTCCCAACAAGTCGGTTTTTTATGAGGTTTAAGTTGACCAAACACGACATAAGCACAGAAAAAGGAAGATGTCTCGTACGAGACATGGATGCCTCGTACGGGACATATACCTGACAGTCAGATTGCAGATTTTAATCCTATTGGTCGGATGGAATTTAATCCATTTGAATTTGATGGTTACTATCTAGTTCGTCCTGGAACAGTGGATTCTGTCACCCTAGAATATGAACCCCTTGTTTTTCACATGTACTGCACTCTCCCAAACGGACAATTTGGGCAAAGGTCCCATATTCTCATCAGAATCCACCATTCAATTAGCAGTGATTCCGTAGTTGTTTCGCACTTTGTTAGATAACGCTTTTAATGCAACCAAACCATATGAATTCTTGTAAGGGACAACCTAAAGGGACATTGTCAAACGCAAGGTTTTGACGGTGAGAGAGACTAGACTCGAATCCTCGTAGAAAAATTATCATCTCATCATTTCAACCCTTTGTCTAACAATATATACTGAAGGGAAAATCTTCAAGAATTCATGAAGAGAGTATTATAGATTGTAGAAAATGCGTTATCTAGGGCAAAGATTAAAACAATCCTAAGAATCAAACCGACCGGTCTTGAGGAGTTTCGTATTGACTAGTATGTATGCATGAGGTTGATGCAGGGCTTACGGATAAGGTTCCCCATGAACACAGTCTAGGAGCATATCACAGAGTGGGTACACCATCTTTGGAGAGACTGGTGAGTGCCACTCGTTAGAGTGGGTGTGCTGACCGACATCCATCCTCCGATTGGGACCCGGTGTAAGGATCCCGCCCCGCGCGGGGAACGCGACGAGTATGGGGGCGAAACGCCAAACACGGTTATCACGCAAAAACATAACGGAGTCACCACATTTGTTAATTATTCAACCCAACAAATGGAAAGGTTAGAGATTCTATTAGTTCGGAGGTCAGGTTACGCCTTGGGAAGAGTTTTACATCACCCAAGTCGCCTCGGATAGGACCGAGTCTCCCTAACGTTAGTTAACAAAGTGCATGTGTGTGTGTGTGTTTCAAAAATGGGAGAAACTGACTTTTAGCAAAACTGGTTAATTATTTAACAGAAAAGGGTTATTTTGCAAACATTTTGACCAAAAAAGGAAGAAACTGAAAAATGCACTCCCCGGCCAAAGTAGCCGTACGGATGGGGAGGGAATTCCAGGGATTTTTGACAGTTTATCAGAAAACTGTCCAGTTTCAAGCAAAACAGAGTGTTCTTGCTGAAACTGGACTGAAATGATCATTTTCAGTTATTTTCCTTTAACAAAAATATGGATTTGATCATCCCTATGTCATTGATCACAAATTAGACACCAAGAACAAAGGTTTTGGGTGTGATCAAGACAATCATTGGGAAAGTTTTCAGAAAGGTGGTGAACATGCCCTTTGGGCCAAAATTGCCATTTGATGAGTAAAGATTGAAACTTTACCATCAAAATGGACTTTTTATGAATGATTAACCTTGAGGGACAACAAGAACAACATAAAGATCCAATCTTTATGACCCAATCTTAGGGATTTTTTTTGCTAGATCAAGGTTGGGATGATAAAGATTGAGCCTTTATCCCCCAACATGATCATCATGGCCTAGTTTGTGGAATACTAACATAAAGACATGAGATTTCACCTTGATAAAGAGATCTTTAAGCCATTTAGATCAAAGAAATCAAACCACGATCATCCTTAGGTTTGAACCTCTTTCACACAAAAGTATGAAGGGCACCTTGAATCATGCTCATGGTTTAATTCATATTATATGTATATATATGTATATATATATATATATATATATATATATAAGATATATATGCTTGAAATGGACAAGTATTGTAGTAATATAATATATATATGCTTGAGAGGACAAGTCTTACAAGAATGTAAATAAGAACAAGTAATATTATTAACAAAGCAAAATAGAGTTGAGATGAAGAGAAGATGGGGGAAGGGGACCTCACCTATGATGGTTCTAGTCTATCTTCCTTTCCTTCACTCAATTATAAGGGTGATCTCTCTCCCAGACACAATTTCTACAGAGTTTCCCCTATGTACAAAATATTCTTCCCCCCCCCCTGAAATGATCAGTATGGGGTTCAATTTATAGAGGCTGAGGGTGCCCAACATAGCTGTACGGCTAGGGACCGCATGTGCCCAAACCATCCGTATGACTCGACTTGGCGAGCTTCTGGATTTTTCTAAGTTTAATTTCAGTTCAGTCCTGGAATATTAGGTTTATCCTAGTGAGGTCCTGGTCCATTGGTTTATCCCTAAATGGTACCAAAAATTCCTCTAAGGTAGGTCAATTTCAGATTGGGGTACTTACAGAGCCCCTCGGCAACGTCGCTTTTGAAGAAAGCGGGGTTGTCGACAAAACAAGCGTCCCAGTCTAATGGGAGGATGGCTTGGCCGATTTGTTCTATGCCTGGGCCTAGAGGTATAGGATTCCTACGTATCCCTATTCGAGGGAATCAAGCCTAACCTAGTTCGCGTGAGAGATTTTATGGCTACTCAAACCTATGGGCCTTAGGTGGATATTCATTCATCCTTTCCTAAACAGGCATGGCTCAAAGGCCAGACTTGGTCAACTTGGCTCTATTCGGAGAGGGTCGGCTCAAGGAATGGGCATGGCTCAGAGGCTCAAATAATGGACATGGCTCAGAGGCTGGGCTCGATCTACTAGGCTCTATCGGAGAGGGTCGACTCAAGGAATAGGCATGGCTCAGAGGCTCAAATAATGGGCATGGGTCAGAGGCTGGGCTCGATCGACTAGGCTCTATCGGAGAGGGTCAACTCAAGGGTAATTGGTCTTATGTTCGACTAAGGACTGCCGAGCCATATTGGTCAATTTGGTCAACTTTTCTCATGGTGGAGGGTCGACTAAACAAACTGGTCTTACGTCTCTCCAGACCGCCGTCACAATGATAGGTTTTCTCTAACCTGGCCACTCTCGGGGGGCAAAGGTCTTCTTAACCTAATCATGACTATACTGGTCTTACGCCCTACCAAGGGCTGCCGTCACAATGATAGGTTTTCTCGAACCTGGCCACTCTCGGGGACAAAGGCTTTCTTAACCTAATCATGTCTATACTGGTCTTACGCCCTACCAAGGGCTGCCGAGGCAATAACATCTTAACTTTCATCCTGGACTTACAAGGTACGGCCGGGACTTTCATGATTTCACTTTCTTCCCTGGACTTACGAAGTACGGCCGGGCCAACAAAAATCCAATGGTCTTACGACACGCCAGACGGCCAAAGGACACAATCTCACGAAACCTAATGGTCTTATGTCACACCGGACCGCCAAATGACATAATCTCACTGAACCTAATGGTCTTACGTCACGCCGGACGGCCAAAGGGCAATTTTCACCGAACCTAATGGTCTTACATCACACCGGATTGCCAAAGGACATATCTCACAAAACCTAATGGTCTTATGTCACGCCGGACGGTCAAAGGGCAATTTTCACCGAACCTAATGGTCTTACGTCACGCCGGACGGCCAAAGGACACAATATCACGAAACCTAATCGTCTTACGTCACACCGGACCGCCAAAGGACATAATCTCACTGAACCTAATGGTCTTACGTCACGCCGGACGGCCAAAGGGAAATTTTCACCGAACCTAATGGTCCTACGTTATGCCGGACGGCCAAAGGACACAATCTCACGAAACCTAATGGTCTTACGTCACACCGGACCGCCAAAGGACATATCTCACAAAACCTAATGGTCTTACGTCACGCCGGATGGCCAAAGGGCAATTTTCACCGAACCTAATGGTCTTACGTCACATCGGACCGCCAAAGGACTTATCTCACAAAACCTAATGGTTTTACGTCACGCTGGACCGCCAAAGGACAAGTCTCACAGAACCTAATGGTCTTACGTCACACCGGACCGCCAAAGGGCATAATCTCACTAAACCTAATGGTCTTTCGTCACACCGGACGGCCAAAGGACAATTTTAACCTAATGGACTTATGTCATTCCGGACAGCCAAAGGACAATTTTAACCTAATAAACTAATGTCATTTTGGACTGCCAAAAGACAGTTTTAACCTAATGGACTTATGTCATTCCGGACTGCCAAAGGACATATCTCACAAAACCTAATGGTCTTACGTCACGCCGGACCGCCAAAGGACATAATCTCACTAAACCTAATGGTCTTACGTCATGCCTGACCGCCAAAGGACAAGTCTCACAGAACCTAATGGTCTTACGTCACACCGGACCGCTAAAGGACAGGTCTAACCTAATGGACTTATGTCATTCCGGACTACCAAATGACAATTTTAACCTAATGGACTTATGTCATTCCGGACTGCCAAAGGAAAATTTTAACCTAATGGACTTACGTCATTCCGGGCTGCCAAAGGGTAATTTTAACCTAATGGACTTATGTCGTTTCGGACTACCAAAGGACAATTTTAACCTGGACTTACGAATCACGGCCGGGTTAATTTCACAAAGCTTAAACTCTTAACTTGGACTTACGAAGCGCGGTCGGGCTAAATTTCAAATTCTTAACCTGGGCTTACGAAGCGCGGCCGGGTTAATTCAAATTCTTAACCTGGGCTTACGAATTACGGTCGGGCTAAATTTCACAAAGCTTAAAATCTTAACCTTGACTTACGAAACGCGGCCGGGTTAATTTCAAATTCTTAACCTAGGCTTACAAAGTGCGGGCGGGTTAATTCAAATTCTTAAACTGGGCTTACGAATTACGGCCGGGTTAATTCAAATTCTTAACCTGGGCTTACGAAGCGCGGCCGGGTTAATTCAAATTCTTAACCTGGGCTTACGAATTACGGCCGGGCTAAATTTCACAAAGCTTAAACTCTTAACCTAGACTTACGAAGCACGGCCGGGTTAATTTCAAATTCTTAACCTGGGCTTACGAAGCGCAGCCGGGTTAATTCAAATTCTTAACCTGGGCTTACGAATTACGGTCGGGCTAAATTTCACAAAGCTTAAACTCTTAACCTGGACTTACGAAGCGCAGCCGGGTTAATTTCAAATTCTTAATCTGGGCTTACGAAGCGCGGCCGGGTTAATTCAAATTCTTAACCTGGGCTTACGAATTACAGCCGGGTTAATACAAATTCTTAACATTGGCTTACGAAGCGCGGCCGGGCTAAATTTCAAATTCTTAACCTGGGCTTACGAAGCGCGGCCGGGTTAATTCAAATTCTTAACCTGGGCTTACGAAGCGCGGCCGGGTTAATTCAAATTCTTAACCTGGGCTTACAAAGCGCGGCCGGGCTAAATTTCAAATTCTTAACCTGGGCTTACGATGCGCGGCCGAGTTAATTCAAATTCTTAACCTGGGCTTACGAAGCGCGGCCGGGTTAATTCAAATTCTTAACCTTAGCTTACGAAGCGCGGCCGGGTTAATTTCATAAAGCTGGTTTTACGTCCATCTAGAGACTGCCCGTCACAATGATAGGTTTTCTCTAACCTGACCACTCTCGGGGACAAAGGTTTTCTTAACCTAACATGACTATACTGGTCTTACGTCCTACTAAGGACTGCCATCACAAACATTGTTTCACAAAACACTCCCTCAAATGCCCAATGCGATTCCTGATGCAATTTGAAAGGGAAAAACATAACTTAACACAAAACACACCCTCAAAGCCCGATGCAATTTGAAAGGGAAAAACACATATTTTCACAAAACACACCCTCAAATGCCCGACGCGACTTGAAAGGGGAAGAACACACATTTTCACACAACACACCTTCAAGTGCCCGGTGCGACTTGAAAGGGGAAAAACACATATTTTCATAAAACACACCCTCAAGTGCCCGACGCGACTTGAAAAGGGGGACAAAACATTCATTTTTCAAATTATGGTGCTAAAAGGGCAAATTTTAAAAGTGCTCATTCCTCAAGGCAAATCTTTTAACAAAGCATGCCAGTCAAATTTTTATTTTAACTTAACCGCGAGGTTTGTTACGCATAAAGTCCTTTGGAGCTTTGTCCATTTCTTAGGAGCGATCGGGAGTGGAGAACCCTTTTGTCGTCGATGTTGGGGTAGCCCCATGTTCTTGTAATCATCAATGTTGGGGTAGCCCCATGTCCTTGTTAGCGTCGGTGGCGGCATAGCCCCATGTTTTCGGCCGGCGTAGCCCTAATGTCATCGTTTGACGGTTAGGAACCCATCCCTTTTTCATGACTCACCCTTTCTATTGCCTAGGCCGCCCTTACGGGTTTTTAACCTAGCGGGCTACTTTTTTGCGTCTTTCATGGCACACCCTGTTTTTTGCCTAGGCCGCCCTTGCGGGTTTTCAACCTAGCGGGCTACTTTTTTGGTGCCTTTCTTTCTATTTTTCTCTTTCTTTTATGAGTGATCCAACCGACTCGACGGGACGGGGACTTAATATGTCCTTTTGGGGGAAACATGCAAGGGCCTTTATTTAGGCGGGAGAGAGGCCCTTTATATTGGTGAACAATGTATCACGAAACGGGAGGAAGCCCTTGCTTGACAGAATACAAGTGTTTTGCTCTTTCTTAAGATGTAGAGAAGAAGACTTGTCGAGACATTTGAAATCAGCCTTAGTCAATATCATCAAAATGATTGCTTGAACGGACCATGTTCATTATTAAGTCAGGGTTATAACAAGCAATTAGCCTTGACATGTATAAATGCTGTGATCAATTGAGATTAAGATTCGATCAATGGCAAGATCAAAATGTGTTTAGGAGAGATTGGTCATTATCTGTGAAATTGGTCATTGATGGGACCAAGGGAAGAGAACCGGGTCATTTTGGGAGGACCGAGGTTTGATGGATTCATTTCATGCTATGACCGGACCCGAAGGTTGCCTACGTTCCCCTCAGTTTGAGGAGCTCAGGTCGCCGTAGTTCGGCCTTGAGGCCGTCTTTTGCTGAAGTTTTCTTTCTTTTGATGTCGTCTCGGAGGACGTTGTTGCTCGCTTCCGCTTTGTGGTGAACTCCTTGGGATAGACCTCTTGGGGTGAACCTTCTTTGGTGTGAACTCCTCTTGAGGAAAACTTTCTTTTTGCCATTTTCTTTCCTTCTTTCCACACATTCATTTCCTTTCTCTCTTCTCCCCCCTTTTTTTTTTTGACACAAACATTAACACCAAATTGCTATCTTGGGCATTGGCTCTCTTGCAGCCCTTATCAAGTCTAGCTTTGATTTCGAAGATCTGGGAAGCCCTTTGCTTGGTTGCACACGTGCGATCACGGTTGAATCTTGGCGGTTGAGCAACAACGTCCTCACCTTTTCAATGTCTCGGGATGCCTTCGATGTGCATCAGGAGTTTGTTTCAGAAAGGTGTATTGGGTTGTGTATCGGGGAAGTGTATGAGGGAAGACTTGCCATTAATGGTTTCTTCATGGCCAATTGATCACAATATTTATTTATATCAAGATTAATTTTTTGCCTTTAGCATTTTTCATTCGTGTTAGGTCCGTTCGTCCTTAATGAGTCGTCATTGACTACTATGTTTAGAAGTCAATTCATCATTTTAGGGACTTAGCAATCAATTGATCATAACAAGAAAGTCAATTTCAAGAGTAAATGTGTATTGCAAATAATGTCTCAAGTCTAGAGAGAAGAGAATGAAAATAACTCTTTTATTAAGATAACTTTATAAACACATGTCCAAGTGCGAACCTTTGCAAAAATAAAAAGACACAGTCCAGGACGGACTTTGATGAAAGTCTAGATCCTACGAGGCTGGAAGGCTAATCATTTTTTTTATTTAGGGATGGGCTCCTATAAAGTGCGATGGTCCGTTTTCTTCCTCAATTGTTGGAGGGGTTGTCGGCAGAACATTCCATGTCTTCCACGGGGAACTTGGGTTCCGTGTCATCGAGAAAGACGTCGCGAGGTCTCCACTTGGCTTGGCATTGCAATCGCCGGACTCATCTTCGGCCATCTTCTTTTGGTGGCTCCCGTTCAAGGGGCGTAACTGTAGACACCCCGCCTTGGACCGCTCACCCCGATTGCACACTTGATTTTGTGTTTCTCCCTCTTTTAAGTGTTTTCTGTTAGTTTCTGTTACTTTCGTTAAGTTCCAGACGGACTCCGTTAAGTCCCGTGACTAAACTGAATAACAGTTCTAACTTTCTAGTCCATTCTGTCA
This sequence comes from Campanula takesimana, assembly GCA_026119855.1. Taxonomy (NCBI): domain Eukaryota; kingdom Viridiplantae; phylum Streptophyta; class Magnoliopsida; order Asterales; family Campanulaceae; genus Campanula; species Campanula takesimana. Next base: position 63,272 of record JAOWBW010001941.1, on the reverse strand, counting down.
AAAATTGCTTTTCAGAGTCGCGCGCCTCCGCCTCTTGAGGCCAGACGCGCGCGCCTTCCGCCGCCTAGGTGGGATGCGCGCGCTTTCTGGGGTGTGTCAGTTACAGATTCTGCCCAAGAATCTCGCCCTTGCTCATTATACATGATTTTGCCCGGGAAAGATTTCTTGGAGACTCCGTTTGGCTCCAAAAACTCTCCTCTTTCAACTATAAAAACCCCTCCAATCCCTCATTGGAAGGGACCTTTTTCCTCACTTCTTTTCTAGACTTTTCCTTAGGACTTCTTTTAGACCCTTTTCAACAAAAAGACTTTGGACCTTAAGAAGTATTCTCTCCAAGTATTCAACCTCTTCTTCAAGGCTTTTCAAGAGGTTCACTTTGAATGATACTATAGGTAAATGTCTTAAATCTTCTTGTTGTTCGTCTTTTTCTTCTTCTTCTTCTTCTTCTTCTTCTTCTTCTTCTTCTTCTTCAATCAAATGTGCAATCACCCAAAACCACTTGGGACATGACACCAATGGTCCTTTCATTACATTGAATTGGCCTAGGAGTCATCTCCCTACATTTTAAACTTTAAAACCCCTTTTTTTATCATCATTCAAATAGGAAGAACACATTTATCTTTAAAGTGAATTATAAACAAACAAGACCGACTTTGCTCGGGCGAAATGGGTGTTTAAGTACTTCCCATTTCGTAACCTAACCCCCGAACCCCTCATCCCAAAGAATCTCTGTTTTCGTAAATCAAACTTAGCCTCATAAACATTAGGTTTTCTTACGTTCCTCAAAAACGTGGGTGGCGACTCTAAAACACAATTAGACATCCTAGGACGAGCTCGCGCGCTCTGGCCTAAAGCCGCGGCCTCCGCCCCCGGGGTATCTACAATGGCGACTCTGCTGGGGATTGCTTGAGGCTTAAACTTGTGTTTCTGTTCATAATTCACTTTTCTGGGCATTCTAGAAATTGATGTGGGAAGCGCGCGCCTCGGACCTTCATGGTCCAAAGCCCGCGCGTCCCGCGTCAAATTCCAGAATCGCCCGCCTTCCATGTGTTCTTCCTATTCTTCCTATTATTTCATGCTAACAAATATTCCAGGGGTTTCGTCACAGAATCAGGACCAGGGCAATCCCCTGAGTCCATAAGTTTCTGATAATCTGACAGGTTAGCCCAGTAGCGGGCGCCTCCCAGATACAATGCGCCAGGCGTGCGCTTCCCACGACACCAGCCCGAGGCGCGCGCTTCTGGGCCAATTTCCAGGGCAAGAACAGGTTTCAGTGACTGAACAGAATAGTGGGGTGTGGGCACAGTTGCCTGCATCAGAAAAGAATTGAACCCTTGGACATTTTAACTTTGTATTTACCGGTCACACGGGTGATTCGGGAGTTGTAATTTACGTGCTTATGTGTTTTTTTTTATCTTTTATTTTCAAAAAAAAATAATAAATAAAAAAAATTTGTCACGTGATAGACCTCACACTACATGCACATTACTCCTATAAATTGCTCACTATCGAGTCGCACAAGTCTAACCCCAAACCCGTCGAGGCCCGTCCTAGAAAGTTTCAAGCTCCACTCGACCTTGGTTCTTTCGAAGCGGTAAACCTCAGCCCGTGGCGTAGTTCATGACTACATGCCGGGGGTGACCTTTAAGCCTCTCTTTAGCCGAGCACAAACCACACAATTCTAGTTAGGGTCTAACACTCCGTGACCAAGCCGGTTTCCATGTACCCAGATTTCCCTAAACTAATGTTTTCAAATCATACATGCCAACTTGTTGAAACGGACGCAATAAAAATCCATCCCCAAAAGTGGTTATTTTGGATGAAAATAAAAAATCCGTCCCCGCATGTATGCTTTACTACATTAATTTAGTTTAATCCCGACACATGTAGGATTCACAAACGTGATGGAATCCGATGAGTATATGGGACCGCGAGATGGTCTATATACTAGTGTGACGATTCCATTATCTTCTTAGAAACCCCAAAAGGGACCCATTCCCTCCGACTTATAAAATAAAAAAAAAGAGTCTTTTTTCTTATGTGGTTCGAGTCGTGTGCCCAACTGTGTGTTCTCAACCTCTTCATGGACCGAAAGTGTGAACCGAGACTGACAAGGGCTACTTCTCCAATTATAGTCCGATTGGTACTCTCCGCATCTACGGGAATTCATCCAACCGGCTTGTTCGTGAACCGATCACTCCAACAGCTTCTGCATCATCAATGGCCGGCGACTCCAGCACCAACAACGCCATGACTCTCGAGAAACTTTCTGCCATGGTCCAAAATCTTCAACAACAAATCACCACTCTCCACAACGAGGCTCAAACCAAAGAAGCCTTGTGGCAATCTCATGTCGACAGTCAAAGGGAGGCCCACGAGGCCGAGGTTGACCAATTGAAAGCCAAGCTCCTCAAGCTCTCCAAGAACAAGGGGGTTAATGACAATGAGGAATCCGAGTGGACCGAGGGTTTGTTTGAAAGACCATATGTCAGTGCCCGTACCAAAAAAGTGGGGGGACCAAGCACCAATAACAACAACCCTAAAATGGTCGATTCCATCATGGCCTACATTGATCAGAAATTTGACGGCCTCAACATGGGAAAAGGCTCCACACAAGCCTTTATCAGTCATCCATCCTCATGAGCACGATGGCCGCTCTCCCCGACAAATTCAAGATGCCCGACATTAGCAAGTTTAAGGGCAACTCATGCCCGATGGCTCACATCGAGACTTACATTTGGGCTATGGTTCCGAAGAAGGTCTCCCCAAAAGTTATGGCTCAATGCTTTCCTCTCACCCTTGAGGGGGCGGCAAAGGATTGGTATGCAACTCTCCCGCTCACTGTCCGTCTTGATTGGGATGCCGCTATGCTTGCCTTCAAAAATCAATATCAAGGCAACACCACTCACCGGCCCACAAGGAAAGAGCTCGAGAACACCACCCAAAGAGACAACAAATCCTTCATTGACTTCACAAGGAGTTGGAATGACAAGCTCTCTGAAATTGTTGAGAGGCCAAACACAAAAGATCAAATGGACATCTTTCTCAAGTGTCTCAAGATTGATCTCCGCACCCACCTAAGTGGGGCTTGCTACTCCGACTTCTCCCAAATGTATGAGGTGGGGGTATGCATGGATGACTTGCTCAAGTAGATTAAGAAGGCCACTCCTACCTATCGTTACAAGGCCGCCTCTAATTCAAACAAAGAGGCTTCTATCAATGCCGTTACTACCGACAAGGGGAATTACAAGAAGGTCCCTCCACCACAAGGAAAGCGGTTCCAAAACGACCGCGTCTACACTCCTCTCAATGGCATGACCATCACCGAGGCCTATGAAGCTCTAAAGGCCAAGGGACAAATCACTCCTCTTCAAGGGTACAAGCAACCACAACCGCTCCGTCCCAATCATGCCCACCACAAATGGTGTGACTACCATCAATGCACCGGCCACCTCACCGAGGATTTCTTCTCCATCCGCAACACCATCCAAGACCTCATAGACAAGAAGGAATTCATAATCCCTAATGAGGGTGGTGTCAATGTAATAGAGGTAGGAGAGTTTGAAGGAACCATTCATTCGATCCCGATTGTGAATGAGGGCTCCGATGATATGAATAAACTTGATAATTCTTGCTATGTTGTGACTTATGATGAGATTATGAGGGAAGTCTTAGAGAATACGAAGAAGAAGCTACATGGGACCGTGAACATGCTCACTCGCAGTGGCCGAGTAACAACGAGCACAATCCCTCCCAATACCGTAGCAACCAACACCTCTTCTCAAAGATCGCAAGCACGCGATGTACTCGAAGATCCTTTGTTAACACAACTCAAGAAGACGCAAGCCAACATATCCATCTGGGACCTTATTGCATCATCAAAGAAACATCGAGACCTCGTCATCAAGAACTTGGATGACACATCAGTCTCTCCTGACACGACTCCCGAGGACCTCACAATAATGATAGGTAACATTCACTTCTGCAATGTCATCACCTTTGCCGACATGGACCTCCCGCCATTTGGTTTCGAACACAATGAAGCCATCTACCTCAAAGTAAGGGCAAGGGGGAGACCCATCTAAAGAGTTCTAGTAGACGGTGGTTCTGCACTCAACATAATGCCTAGCCGAGTCATGGGCATACTAGGGCTCAAAAGCTCCGATTTACAACCCTCCACAAGTCATTAGAGGGTACGACAGCACTGCCCGTACAGTCATAGGAATGTTAGAGGTTGATATCGAATTTGGAAGCATGATCATGTCCGTCCCATTCTAAGTACTTGATGTCCCTGCTTCATTCAACTTGCTTTTGGGCCGACCATGGATCCACAGTTCCAATGCGGTCCCTTCCACTCTCCATCAATGTGTCAAGATCAGAAATGGGGACGAGATAGTAACCGTCATGTCCGAGAATGTCACCATCCACAAAAATGGGGGACAACCCGTTCACCAAGTTCAACACGGGATAGAAGATGCCACTCTCTCCGGTGTCAACACCATCGACAAAGAAGGGGGAAACAGACAATGGACCCTCGGCAATCCTAAAATCCTCCGCATGATGAGGAACATGAATCACTTTCCCGGTCTAGGCCTACAGAAGCATCAACAAGGGATATTGCACCCCGTAGAAGTTCCTTTTATCAACAACAAGTTTGGTCTGGGATACGAGCCTACCAAAGATGACTTGAAATACGAGCAAGCATTCAAGAGTCGAAAAACCCGAGCTCGCAAAGAAGGTCGACAATATGAAATCCCTAACTTGAGGCCTTACCGCAACACACTAAACGGTTATTTTATTCGCCAAGGGGAAGATGTTCCGTACATGATTTTTCCCGAACCATGGGTTAACAACAAGGGCATCAGAAAGCCCGGTCTCAAGATCTTCACTGATTGTGAAATTCCGACATAAGAAAGGGAGCCTACTTCAATGTCACCCCGAGAGTGGTGGGGCAAGAAAGTGACCATAGAGTCCGAGGTAGAGATTACCGTGGGGGAAGAACTATCCGATCTAGCCTCCATGTTCGAAGAATTTTCCATCATGGACGATTGTCAAGTCAACGCCATCTACGACACCATCGTCAGAAAGGAAACCGTCAGTGAGATCCCGCCAAGCTCCAAGCCAATCAACAACTGGTATTCAACGAAGGGGTCCATAGTATCCAAGGATTTCTTGATCCGAGAAATGGGTTGCATACCCCGTACAGCAACAAAGGAAGAGCGGCTCACACTTACTTTCAAGTCCGAGAGTGTTTCTAATGCCCTCACCCAAGAGAATATGGAGGCAATAGCCGAGCGTGTGTTTCCTTTCTTTGCTAATGAAAAGTTTGATATTTCTGAGTACCCCGAGATTGCAAACATCATAAATGATGAATTAACTAATAACGAACTTAATGAACAAGTTAATAATGATTCAAATTATGATGAAATAGACCACGAAAACATAACATACCTAAATGAACTAGCTCAACAGGTTTGTTGTCGTGGTGAAAATGGTCCAGGGGCTGATGAGGAATTTCATGTTGTTAATCTGGGTACCGGCGAAGAGCCGAAAGAAACAAGGATTGGCAGCTTCTTTAAGGGGGAAGACAAAGACAGATTGACTGCACTGCTAAAAGAGTTTGTGGATGTATTCGCATGGTCGTACAGAGACATGCCGGGTTTGGAGAGAAAGGTCGCCGAGCACAGAATTCTGATCAGAGAGGACGCCAAGCCAGTAAAGCAGAAGCTCAGAAAGATCAAGCCAGAATGGTCTCTACAAGTCAAAGAAGAGATTGAAAAGCTCCTCAGTGTGGGTTTTATCAAAGTCATTGAGTATCCGACTTTGCTAGCCAACATTATGACAGTCAGAAAGGCAAACGGCAAGGTTCGAGTTTGTGTGGACTTCTGGGATTTGAACAAAGCTTCCCCAAAAGATGATTTTCCACTACCAAACATCGACATGCTCGTCGATTCGACTGCCAACTATGAAGTCCGCTCATTTATGGACGGTTTTTCCGGTTATAATCAGATTCTCATGTCCGAAGAGGATCATCACAAGACAGCTTTCACAACACCGTGGGGCACTTTCTGCTACACAGTCATGCCGTTCGGACTAAGGAATGCTGGGGCTACCTACCAGAGGGCTGTTATGGATCTATTCCATGACATGATTCATAAAGAGATTGAGGTCTATGTAGACGACATGATCATCCATTTGAAGGGAACCAACGGTCAACATTTGATCGATCTTCGCAAATTCTTTGAAAAACTTCGACAACACAACATGAGACTCAATCCCGCAAAGTGCACTTTTGGGGTCGTCAGAGGAAAGGTTCTCGGTTACATGGTCACTGAGAGGGGAATTGAAGCTGATCCCTCCAAGATCAAGGCAATCATTGACATGCCTCCTCCAAAGACGCAGAAGGAAATCAAAGGTTTCATGGGCAGACTTCAATACATCAGTCGGTTTGTGTACCAACTCACTTCCATGTGTGAGCCAATCTTCAAGCTACTCAAAAAGAATGTGGCTCTAGAATGGACTGATGCTTGCCAAGAACCCTTCGACCAACTGAAGCATTACTTGACATGCCCTCCAGTTTTGGTTCCACCGCACAAGGAAAAGCCTCTCTTGCTCTATCCCACTGTCAATGATGAAGCCCTAGGGGATATGTTAGCACAAGAACAGCGAGACTCCACAAAATAGAATGCTATCTACTTTGTCAGCCGCCGGTTTCAAGGAGCTGAAAAGAACTACTCTGTCTTAGAGAAGTCTTGTGCTGCATTGGTTTGGGTTACTTAAAAGCTCAAGCATTACATGGAGGCCTTCCCAATCAAGTTGGTAGCAAAAGTGGACCCGCTCCGCTACATCTTCGAGAAGCCTTTCATGTCAACAAGAATAGCCAAATGGTATTTCATGCTCGCCGGCTACGATATCACTTACGTCACACTCAAATCCATCAGCGGGAAAGTGTTCAGTGATCAGCTTGCTGAATTTCTGTGTGACGAAGTGAAGGGGGAAGATGTACAGTTCCCCGACGAGCATTTAATCTGCGCTACAACAGATGAAAATAGGTGGCAACTTTTTTTCGATGGCACCGCTAATAAACATGGTTATGGGATAGGAATGTTGCTTGTCGATCCCAAGGACATCTATACTCCAATTGCAATCCGTCTTGAATTCGAAGCCACCAACAACATCGCTGAGTACGAAGCACGCATAGGGGGGGTCGAAGCAGCCCTCGAGAGAAATGTCACAAGTTTAGAGGTATTTGGTGATTCCTTGCTCATCATCAACCAAACATCTGGAAAGTGGAAGATTCAAGACTCGACTCTGCAACGGTATGGTCAACATCTCGAGGAGTTGGTTGAACAGTTTCAAGAAATCACCTTCAACTACCTACCAAGGGACAAAAACCGTTTTGCTGATGCACTAGCCACCGTCGCTTCACTGGTCGAAATACCTGAGGGTAAAATGGTGAAGCCCTTTAAAATTTCCCGAAGGAACAGTCCGGCATACTGTATGAGTATCGAGATCAATGAGGACCAAGCAAACTCCCCGTGGTATGTGGATATCATGAATTTCCTCAAGGATGGTACTTATCCCGAGAATAGCAATAAGAAGTCCCAAATGGCATTGCAAAGACTAGCCTCCCGATATGTACTGATTGGGGACAGAGTCTGTCACGAGCCGAAAACCCGTCTCTATTTTTCTTAGTAGTAAATATTTATTTATTTATTTATTTGCTTATTTATTTATTTATTTAAATATTTAGGTGTGCATTTATATCTCATAATATTTTTATGCCTAGCATTTTAATTAGTCATTTGTGCTAGTATGGAGTAAGGGAATTATTAGAAAAGAGGGTATTAAGGGTAGCAGTAGTAGTGGTAGTAGTAGTAGTAGAGGGGGCCTAGGTGTAACATTTTGAAAATAATTTTACTTACTCCCTCCCTCTCCGTCACCTTCTCCCTCACTCTCCTGCACACACACACATACACTCATCCTCTTCTCTCTCCTCCATTATTGGAAAAGGTATGAAAATCTCCCTCCCTCTTTCCTTCTTTTAATCATCTTCCTCCCTCTATTTCTTATTACTCATTTTATGAAAAATGTCTAGATCGTCGATAGGATCGTATAGAGCTAAGAAATTTTGAATTCCGTCATCTTTCATAAATTCCAAGTAAGTTACTTTCCCCCCATTTTTATGCTAAAATGTTCATCACTTGTTTGAATGATGCCTTATTTATATATATGATGTTTTGGTTGAGTTAGAATTTATTTGGATTTTGGCTAAATTTGTGATAATATGAATGTTGGGGTTAAGTCTTAGTTTGGGTTGATAGATGATGTTATTTAGGTCCCTTACAAGTTTATATGTTGTTTTGGGTTCATTGTTATGCTTGTTAGAAGTGTTGATGTTAATGGGTTGTGAAATGGTAAGGAAGTATCACAAACCCAGCTGAAATTCTACCCAGTTCGCCGACCGGGCGCCCGCCCGGGTTGAGCCAGGTGCCCGCCCGGGTTGAGCCAGGCGCCCGCCCACCTGGCCAATTTCCTTCGACCAGCCTTCTGTCTAAATGAGCGCCTGCCTGACCCATAGCGAGCGCCCGCCCGCCCCTGTTTCTGGAAAGCTTCCTTTTGATTGTTCAAGACTAGGTTGCATCCTTAGTCTATGTTTTACTATTCTAATTAACTTAAGTTAACATCGTGGAATACCTTATTGTTTGGAATTGGTTCCTTTGTGAACAAATGTGATGTGGAATTTGATCAATTATTGTTGGGAATGTTTGAACACTTGTATGATGTGTTGTTGGTTTAATTCATCTTTTATGGTGGTTATTTGATATGGTTCCCTACTTTGGAATCATTAAGTGTTTATCAAGCTAGTATTTATTACTCAGCATTTATTTGAAAGTCCAGCTGGTTACTTGTGTTCGAGTCAGGCAATGGATAATGCTATAATGGCACAAGCCAAGTCCAGTATAGCATCGCCCATTGGTCCTTCTTTCCTCATCCAGATTGGCCTTGGTTGGGATGAGCTAGCTCCTTTGGTGAGTATTCTAGCTAGTCGTTTTAGGTATGACTCTGTGTCATTTCCCTTGTCCTTTGTGACATGTTACATTGTTATGGTTCCGGTACCGGGGTTTTCTCTTCAGCTATTATGCTACTATGAAGATGGTTTGATTGGTTGATTGGTTGAAGCTGCGCAGCGATCCTTATTATGTTCTCTCAGTGGGGAAACCTTGGCTCAATATCCTTTGTTACTTGTTTATTTCCGCTGCTATCTATTAACTGATAATTTCTACGTGCTATGTGAGTTTTATTATTGTTTATTGCATCATAACATGTCATGTAGTTGCATTAGTAACTTATTGAGATTTATCTCACCCCCTTTCTTTTATCTTTGTTTTTCCTTAACCTCCCCCCCAGGAGAAAAGGAATAGGACTCGCTGATCACGAGGAGGACGTCGAGAGGGTTTGTGACTTTTGGGCAGGTGGTTATTTGGTTTACATTACTTAAATGTAAAACCTTTTTGGGAATAGTATTACCAACAATGATGTCGTTAAGTTTGTAATTTTTTTTGTTTTGGGTGTAAGCTTGTGGAGCTTGTACCGGTTTAAACTTGGATTTCTAAAACCTTGTGTTAAATCTTTGGTATTAAAGAGGAATTTTTAACCTTCAGTATTTTAGTGTTTAATGTTTTAAGTCGGCGTCCAGCTCGCGAGTTCCCGGCCTGCGGGGTCGGGGTCGCGACAGAGTCTACAAAAGACACCACGAAGGGATCAATCTCCTATGCGCAAATGAGACCGAAACTCAAGAAATAATGCATGAGATCCACGAAGGTGAATGTGCGCCCCACGTGAACGGGTTTATGTTGACCAAGAAGATACTCCGCATGGGTTATTATTGGAGTACCATGGAAAGGGACTGCATCGAGAAAGTCAAGAGGTACGCCAAATGCCAATTCCATGCCAATCTACAGCACGCTCCACCCTCACAGCTTTACAATATGACCAGGCCTTGGCCTTTGTCTTGTTGGGGCATAGACATCAACGGCAAAGTTCACCCTACTGGCAGCAACGGACAAACTTTCGTCCTAGTAGCCGTGGACTATTTTACGAAATGGGTCGAAGCACAGACTTACCGAGTTCTCAACGCCAAGAAAGTGGCCGAATTTGTAAAAACCCACATCATGTGCCGGTACGGCGTTCCTCATTAAATCATCTCAGACAACGGTTATCACTTTGAGAAAGAGATGGACGCGCTCCTGGTAGAATACAAGATTACTAAGCACAAGTCATCTCCATACCGCCCTCAAGCAAACGGCGCAGTCGAGGCAGCTAATAAGACCATTGAGACCATTGTGAAGACAATGGCCTCCACTGGAAGGGATTGGCCCAAAAAGCTACCTCTAGCATTACGGGGCTACCGCACGTCAATACGGACAGCGACTGGAGAAACTCCTTATGCACTGGTATATGGTTCCGAAGCTGTACTCCCAATAGAGCTCGAAGTCCCATCCCTACGGGTCCTCCTCGAGTACCAAGTCAATGAAGTCGATTGGATGCGAAGTCGATATGAACAGCTAGCCCTACTCGACGAGAAAAGGCTAAGGGCAATCGAACATACGAGGGCCTATCAACAAAGAATGGCTAGGGATTTCAACAAAAAGGTGAAGCCCCGAAACATCAGTGTGGGAGATTTGGTCCTAAGACAACACCCTCCTAATGCCATGAACCCCCTTGGAAAATGGGGACCCCGATGGATCGGTCCGTACGTAGTCAAGAAGATACTAAGCGGCTGTGCAGTCGGACTCGTGGATTAGACGGAGATCAGCTGCCAAAGGAAGTCAACCTCGACAAGTTGAAAATATTTTACGTCTAATAAACGAAGACCATCAAAAAAAAAAAAAAAAAAAAAAAGCTCGCTAGGTTGATAACCCGCAAGGGCGGCCTAGGCAAAAATTAGAGCACGTGCAAAAAAGAAGCCCGCTAGATTGAAAACCCGAAAGGGCGGTCTAGGAAAAAAACAGGGTGCACACAATAAAACAAAATAAAAATAAAAAAATGGTCGTTGTTTGTTTGAACTACGGAGACCTGAGCCTCTACACTGGAGGAACGTAGGCAACCTTCGGGTGCGGTCTAAAATATAAACAAATACCCAATCATTTCAAATTAATGAGATGCAATTTTTATTCATTTCTTGAATTATTTTTATCATTACAACGGATTTTGTTGAGCTAATAAAAGACATTAAAACATTAAAATCCTAACAAGTGGTCTATTTTTAATTGCAATCTCGTGGGGTACAAATAAATATTTAATCTTTCTTCGGTTTGGGGACCCATTGCTTTTGGGGACGGCCTTTAGTCTTCTTGGGTGGGGGCGGAGCATTCTTGAGACCACCTGTAGATACCCCGGGGAACCACGGCTTAGGCTAGAGCGCGTGAATTACCTAGGATGTCTAATTGATTTTAAGAGTCGCCACCCACGTTTTTGAGGAACGTAAGAAAACCTAAGAAAATAGCCTTTTTATTGATTACGAACCAAAGATTCTTGAGATGAGGGGTTCGGGGGTTAGGTTACGAAATGGGAATACTTAAACACCCATTTCGCCCGAGCAAAGTCGGTCTTGTTTGTTCATAATTCACTTTTAAAGATAAATGTGTTCTTCCTATTAAAATGATGATAAAAAAGGGGTTTTAGAGTTAAAATGTAGGGACATGACTCCCAGGCCAATTCAATGTAATGAAAGGACCATTGGTATCATGTCCCAATTGGTTTTGGGTGATTGCACATTTGATTGAAAAAGAAGAAGAAGAAGGAGAAGAAGAGAAATGTTTAAGACATTTACCTATAGTATCCTTCAAAAGAGAACCTCTTGTAAAGCCTTGAAGAAGAGGTTGAATACTTCGTTAAAGAAATCCCAAGGGAAAGGTCTAGGAAAGAAGTGAGTAAAAGGTCTAAAAATAATGATTTTCAAGGTCCCTCTCCAATGATGGATTAGAGGGGTTTTTATAGTTGAAAAAAGACTATTTTTGGAGCCAAACGGAGTCTCCAAGAAATCTTTCCCAGGCAAAATCATGTATAATGAGCAAGGGAGAGATTCTTGGGCAGAATCTGTAACTGACACACCCCAGAAGCGCGCGCATCCCACCTAGGCGGCGGAAGGCGCGCGCGTCTGGCCTCAAGGGGCGGAGGCGCGCGACCCTGAGAAGCAATTTTTGACAGAATGGACTAGAAAGTTAGAACTGTTATTCAGTTTAGTCCCGGGACTTAACGGAGTCGGTCTGGAACTTAACCAAAGTAACATAAACTAACAGAAAACACTTAGAACAGGGAGAAACACAAAACCAATTGTGCAATCGGGGTGAGCGGTCCGAGGCGGGGTGTCTATACTACCAAGACGAGAAAAGACACTAGGACGGGACGGAGCTTCATCAACGGCCTTCCCTTTACCTTTGTCAAGCGGAACCTTAGCGGGAACAACCATGGGGCGCTTCCACACATGAGAAGAATTTCCCTTGCCTTTCTTCTTCTTAGGCAAGTAACGGGACCTATAATCCCTCACATGGACCACCGGCTTCACGGGATCAACGGCAACAATACACTCATTTGGCCTTCCCAAATGGTCAAAGACGCTAGGACGCGCCTTCACAATTGGAGCAATGGGGACGGACTTATCGCCTTCGGGGACGGAAACTTTGACTTCAAAAGTAAAGGTCATCGGAGCCATCGCTACAAGAATTTTGAGGTATAGAGTAAGGGAAAGGATGCAGAATATTGCTGTGTGATCATTCTGATCGAAAATGGTTTAAATTTATAGCTGTTGGAGTGCTCTGCTCAGAAAAGAAAGGGTCTGGAATTCAGCAAGCCAGAAGCGCGCGCCTCCGACAAATGATGCAAGATGCGCGCGCCTCCCGTTCCCAAGTTCAGACGCGCGCACCTTTGACAGCAGATAGAAACAGAAATAGCCTTTGTCAGTTCAAAACAGAACCCAGGCGTTCCAACGCCTTCAGCCTGCAAAAAGTATCAATCCCAGCAACAAGAAAAGCTCAAACGACGACAACAACACTCAGCTGGGCACACATTAATTTGGTCCGCCCTTAAGGCATGTCTAAAAACTGAAATAAGATAGAAACTCCCACTCAAAGTAGGGTGTCTTTTATTTTCTCAAAATATCAGTTTTTACAATTCATCCCCAGCACAAAGCACTCCGCAGTCAACTGTGCCCGCACCCCATCAAAAGTCAAAGTCAAACAGTCAACATCAAAGTACGACTCACGACAACAACTTAGTCCGGGGTGAGCCACAGAATCACCGATTCCTCATCAAGCAAAATCTACATCCATTCAAAGCAAGCGGTCCTCCGGGTCCCGCACTTCAGTAAACGGTCCTCCAGGTCCCGCTTCCAGCAAACGGATCTCGCTATCAGCAAACAAGTCCCGCTTCCAGCAAACGGATCTCGCCATCAGCAAACAGGTCCCGCTTCCAGCAAACGGATCTCGCTATCAGCAAACAGGTCCCGCTTCCAGCAAACGGATCTCGCTATCAGCAAACAGGTCCCGCTTCCAGCAATCGGATCTCGCTATCAGTAAACAGGTCCCGCTTCCAGCAAACGGATCCCGCTATCAGCGAACAGGTCCCGCTTCCAGCAAACGGATCTCGCTATCAACAAACAGGTCCCGCTTCCAGCAAACAGATCCCGCCTTTAGCAAAATGGATCTCGCTATTGCAAAGCCGCTCACACAGGGAGCGCACCTTTATCTCTCAAAGCCGCTCACACAGGGAGCGCACCTCTATCCCCTGCAATTTCAAATTCTTGCTTTTATTGAGTCTTTTCTTTTCTTGGTGATGTCCTAGGCGGATGTCTGTCTTTCGTCGGTGCGTTTGCTTCGCAATCCACGCCGCCGAGGGGCTTTATAGACACCCGTCTTGGACCTCTCACCCGATTGCACACTTGATTTTGTATTTCTCCATCTTTTAAGTGTTTTCTGTTATTTTCTATTACTTTGGTTAAGTTCCAGACGGACTCCGTTAAGTCCCGGGACTAAACTGAATAACCGTTCTAACTTTCTAGTCATTCTGTCAAAAATTGCTTTTCAGAGTCGCGCGCCTCCGCCTCTTGAGGCCAGACGCACGCGCCTTCCGCCGCCTAGGTGGGATGCGCGCGCTTCTGGGGTGTGTCAGTTACAGATTCTGCCAAGAATCTCTCCCTTGCTCATTATACATGATTTTGCCCGGGAAAGATTTCTTGGAGACTCCGTTTGGCACCAAAAACTCCCCTCTTTCAACTATAAAAACCCCTCCAATCCATCATTGGAAGGGACCTTTTCCTCACTTCTTTCTAGACTTTTCCTTAGGACTTCTTTTAGACCCTTTCAACAAAAGACTTTGGACCTTAAGAAGTATACTCTCCAAGTATTCAACCTCTTCTTCAAGGCTTTTCAAGAGGTTCTCTTTGAAGGATACTATAGGTAAATGTCTTAAATCTTCTTCTTCTTCTTCTTCAATCAAATGTGCAATCACCCAAAACCACTTGGGACATGACACCAATGGTCCTTTCATTACATTGAATTGGCCTAGGAGTCATCTCCCTACATTTTAAACTTTAAAACCCCTTTTTTACCATCATTCAAATAGGAAGAACACATTTATCTTTAAAAGTGAATTATGAACAAACAAGACCGACTTTGCTCGGGCGAAATGGGTGTTTAAGTACTTCCCATTTTGTAACCTAACCCCCGAACCCCTCATCCCAAAGAATCTCTGTTTTCGTAAATCAAACTTAGGCTCATAAACATTAGGTTTTCTTACGTTCCTCAAAAACGTGGGTGGCGACTCTAAAACACAATTAGACATCCTTGGACGAGCTCGCGCGCTCTAGCGTAAAGCCGCGACCTCCCCCCCGGGGTATCTACAGTAACCTCGCGCATGGCATTCGGCGAGGGTACGGATCTCCATTTGATGTAGCCGCCTTTGGGCCTCTGAGGCATGGGCCTCTTCTCGTGGATGGTATCCCAATCCTGCTCTCAGATGCCATTTCAGATGTGGGCTCCTTGGTTGATGTTTTCGGTGGACAAGACCGCAAAGGATTTTAGCATTTTAAACCTCGAGGTGAAATTATAACCATGATTTTAGAGGAACGCCTCATTAGCCGATTAGCCTTTTGGAAAAGAGTTGAACTCTTATTTTAAGAAAACTTGATTTCCAATTTTTTGAATGAGGATTGACACACGCATTTTTCTATTCGAGTAAAAGACTCACACATTTCCCCCTTTTTTTTTTTTTTTTTTTTTTTTTTTTATAAGGATTGACACACACAGTTCATTTGAGTAACATACTCACACATTCAAATGGGTTTAACGAATAGACGAACATGACTTTAATTGGCCTAATTCAAACGGGCTTCTGGGAAGAGATGAGTGATTGACTCACTTTCCAAACGGACTTCCTAGGGTGACGGAGAGCGGCCCTAAGGGACCTAACGTAAAGGTTACGGGGACAAGAGCCTCCTTGGCTTGTCGGGATATAGTCAGGATAAGATGGGACAAAACATTACTGGCTTGGGACCAGATGGTACTCACACTAGTTGGAGCCATCAAGGAGGTCGGAGCAACTGAGATGGTCATCACCCGGAGGTGCAAACTGAGGAGGCCAATGCTTGACCAAGGTATATTACCATGTGGTGCCATGACAGCTAAACTCGAAGGGGTCATGGTCACGCGACGACACTGACGGGAATGAAATGGCATGAGGGGCGCAGAATTGGTCATCATGTGACGGCCCAAGGAAATGGGAGGGAGTTACCCTAAGCACCTTTTGTTTCTTCTCTTTAACAGACGCTTTGGAGGATAACGGGGATCCAACCAAAGACTTGACTAACTTCCTAGGGAACTATGTCTAGGGGTTTAACGGGGACCTAGGGGACACACCTAGGGGTTTAACGGAAGTTTCAGCGGGATCACAAACGGGATCACAACGGGGATCACAACGGGATCACAACGGGATCACAATGGGGATCGCAACGGGGATCACAACGGGGATCACGACGGGATCATAACGGGATCACGACGGGATCATAACGGGATCACAATGGGGATCACAACGGGAATTACAACGGGATCACAACGGGGATTACAATAGGATCACAACGGGATCACAACGGGATTACAACGGGATCACGACGGGGATCACAATGGGGTCATAACGGGATCACAACGGGGTCACAACGAGGATCACAACGGGGATTACAATGGGATCAAAAAGGGGATCACAATGGGGATCACAACGGGGATCACAACGGGGATTACAACGGGATCACAATGGGGATCACAACGGGATCACAACGGGGACACAATGGGATCACAACGGGGATCACAACGGGATCACAACGGGAACCTTGGAAGGATAGCGGGGATCCATCCAAAGGCTTAACGAAACGCCTTTATGGAAGTCTTGGAGGATAACGGGGATCCGTCCAAAGACTTAACGAAATGATGCTCATTAATGCAAGAATGCAATGCGTCAAGGCCAAGAAGCAAAAACGGAGCAAAGTCATGAAATGTGCAATTATTTATTCATCCAAGTTTACTTAAAAAGCATTTTTATTCCTAAATGGTTGGAAAATATTTCTCTTTTTTTTTCGCAACTACTCTAATTCCTAGATCAGTGGAGGCCATCACTACACCTATAGACCCCTCGTTTTTCACCTGTCTTGCACACTCCCAAGGATGGACTGTCCCGGGCGAGGGTTCTATAGGGCAAGCGGCTTCCACCAACCGAAAGAAACGACCCTAGGGTCTAGCGCATCGCAAGGTTCCCAATGCGTGAGCCATTCCAATCATGATTAAGCCCCGGTTAAGATCAAGATTCGTCTTAGGGACAGGGACTTTCCGGCATGACCTTATCTTTGATGAGGGTTCTCGAATCTTATCCTTGGGCTTAAGGATGATTAATATGAACCATACATTAGGGCTTGCCGATACGGTGTCACCCTATCCTTAATACATGACTTAGGTTAATTGTGGTCATCATTAACGCATAAGTCAAGGACCGGGTCAAAGTTGACCTTGGCCACACTTGCTTTTGCAAGGAGTCGTGACTAGGGTGCTAACTTGGCCATCATTAACTTTAGACACGTATTAGGGACGTGGCAACGTGAGCTAGACTAAAAACCAACCAAAGTCAAGGTATTTGTGTTTCACAGACAGGTGTGGTTGATTCGGCTCGGAAGGGGAGGTGGAATGGACCCGTGCGCGCTAGAAGGGCACAAGAGCACCAATCAAGCTGCATCTGGCATCCATCTCGGGTTTAAAGGGTATTTGGAACGTGCACATAGTCAAGTGCGTGTAGTGTGAAGCCTTCTATGTTCCCTTTTGAGTCAAAATAGAAATTTTTGGTCCGTTTTAGCATTATGAACAAGTATGGACAAGCATGAACAAACATGGGCAAATATGAACAAACATGAACAAGCAAGTAAGCAAGGCATCTTACAAGTAAGGATCACAATTTATACATGTAAGGTTTGTGCACAACCAAAGGTTTTTGAAACCAAAAATTTTTTTGCAAGAAGAACAACCTTTCGAAAGTCATTTGTACCAAAAAGATTGTGCTCAAACAAGAAGAATTAGAAGACCAAAAATTTTGTAAAAAAGGGTTATGCACAATGAGGCTTTGAAAATCCCATTTTATGTCCAAGAATTTGTGCACAACCAAGCTTTGAAAATCATTTTTGGCTAAGAAGAAGAAAGTAAAGTGTACACAAGTAGAGGCTGAAAATTGGAACCTGGCTAAGAAGAAGCAACAAGGCCATTAGAACGTTTCTGCCTCGCACAAAATTGTTGACTCGAAGCATTTTGTGGATCATCCCAATGTAGCCGTACGGGTAAGGCATCCTATCCAATTTTTTTCGCAAATTTTCAGCTTCTAATCCACAAGCCCCAGTCCATTGCATTTCCAGAACAGTTCCATTCCGGAAGATTCAAACAGAAACTCAGCACACACAAAACAAACACAAAAGTTAACGAAAACAGGGGACGGGAGTTTGACCCACACAAAAGTGTCCTCAAAGCTTCTAAAAAGAAGTTTGCAAACACTTTCCTACCCAGCGGAGTCGCCACTGTAAGGATCCCACCCCGCGCGGGGAACACGACGAGTATGGGAGTGAAATGCCAAACACGGTTATCAAGCAAAAACATAACGGAGTCGCCATATTTGTTAATTATTTAACCCAACAAATGGAAAGGTTAGAGATTCTATTAGTTCGGAGGTCAGGTTACGCCTTGGGAAGAGTTTTACGTCACCCAAGTCACCTCGGATAGGACCGAGTCTCCCTAACGTTAGTTAAAAAAGTGCATGTGTGTGTGTGTGTTTCAAAAATGGGAGAAACTGACTTTTAGCAAAACTGGTTAATTATTTAACAGAAAAGGGTTATTTTGCAAACATTCTGACCAAAAAAGGAAGAAACTGAAAAATGCACTCCCCGGCCAAAGTAGCCGTACGGATGGGGAGGGTATTCCAGGGATTTTTGACAGTTTTTTCAGAAAACTGTCCAGTTTCAGGCAAAACAGAGTGTTCTTGCTGAAACTGGACTGAAATGATCATTTTCAGTTATTTTCCTTTAACAAAAACATGGATTTGATCATTCCTATGTCATTGATCACAAATTAGACACCAAAAACAAAGGTTTTGGGTGTGATGAAGACAATCATTGGGAAAGTTTTGAGAAAGGTGGTGAACATTCCCTTTGGGCCAAAATTGTCATTTAATGAGTAAAGATTGAAACTTTACCATCAAAATGGACTTTTTATGAAAGATTAACCTTGAGGGACAACAAGAACAACATAAATATCCAATCTTTATGACCCAATCTTAGGGATTTTTTTGGCTAGATCAACGTTGGGATGATAAAGATTGAGCCTTTATCCCCCAACATGATCATCATGGCCTAGTTTGTGGAATACTAACATAAAGACATGAGCTTTCATCTTGATAAAAAGATCTTTAAGCCATTTAGAGCAAATAAATCAAACCATGATCATCCTTAGGCTTGAACCTCTTTCACACAAAGTATGAAGGGCACCTTGAATCATGCTCATGGTTTAATTCATATTATATGTGTATATATATATATATATATATATATATATATATATATATATATATATATAAGATATATATGCTTTAAATGGACAAGTCTTGTAGTAATATAATATATATATGCTTGAGAGGACAAGTCTTACAAGAATGTAAATAAGAACAAGTAATATTATTAACAAAGCAAAATAGAGTTGAGATAAAGAGAAGATGGGTGAAGGGGACCTCACCTATGATGGTTATGTTTATCTTCCTTTCCTTCACTCAATTATAAGGGTGATCTCTCTCCCAGACACAATTTCTGCAGAGTTTCCCCTATCTACACAATATTCTTCCCCCTGAAATGATCAGTATGGGGTTCAATTTATAGAGGCTGAGGGTGCCCAACATAGCCATACAGCTAGCGACCTCATGTGACCAAACCATCCGTACGACTCGACTTGGCGAGCTTCTGGATTTTTCTAAGTTTAATTCCGGTTCAGTCCTGGAATATTAGGTTTATCCTAGTGAGGTCCTGGTCCATTGGTTTATCCCTAAATGGTACCAAAAATTCCTCTAAGGTAGGTCAATTTCAGATTGGGGTACTTACACCCGGGTTGAAGGGTATGTAGTGAAATTATTCTACATGTGTGCACGTGTGTGAGAGTCAATTTCTAGTTGTCAAGGAGAAAATAGAAAGTTTTTTTTTTAAAGTAAAAAAAAACATGCAATGGTCGGGCCAAGTGGCTGCCTACGTTTCCCTCTTGTGGAGGAACTCAGGCCGTCATAGTTCACACATAAAGCAAACGCAATTAAAACAGAGAATAAATCAATTAGCAAGTACTCCTGCAAAATAGAGGTTAGCTTTATGATGTATGGGGAGTTTCTTCGTCGTTAGGAAGGTCCTAAGAGTCAGAAATAGAGGGGGGACAGATCTGAAACCCTGTGTACGTGTTTGAACCGAACGAAATTCTTTTTTCAAACCAGAGAATCAGATCAGCCGGACTGAACTGAGATAACTCATAAGAGATATTTTGATTATTATTGTTGTTCATGTTTACTTATAATAATCCCCGTCCCTAGTACTTGTTAAGCACTAGTATAAAGGCTAAATGATCATGGGATGATCATGTTAGATTTATGGGTACTTGTTTGGAACAAGGTACTGGACATGACCCGCTGTATGAGATTTATGTCATGGTCTATGTCGTACATTTATCTCATATTAGTTATGTCATTTGAATCCTAGACATGAAGTTATTATAGTCTTCCACTTGATGAACATTATGTTTGACATATTCAAACGCTATCTTAACACGGTAGTTATAAAGGGTATGATTGGCATAATCGGATTTCCGTTGGGAAGAATAATAAGCTAAATGGATTTGTCCTCTTCGGAGAGATGTCAAGCTTGGGCCTCTCGTAGGAATGATGTTTGATGAAATGTTCGGCCGGACTCAAATGAATTGATTGGATCAATGTCATTTGGATTATCAACATATTCAGAATCGAGAAAGTATTGAACAAAACAAGTTGACCGTTTGACCATGACTTGTGTTCAACGACATCATGGACAAAAGGGTTGTGACATATTCTAAAGGAATGCGAACTTGTATCTAATTACACTATTTGGGTAGGTATGACGGTTTGCTAGAATCATATCTTATGAGTTCATGTTTGAGCCCATCGCCAACTTAGTGTAATCCTAGAGGGTCACACACAAATAGAACGAATCATAAAGGACTAAATGGGAATTATGGAAATATGTCGGGTTTTGGCTTTGGCACGACCGTGCGCCTTTAAACGGCACGACCGTTGCATAAATCCAAACCAAGGCAAAAGGCTCGGTTCGTTTGGCACGACCGTGCCAAACATAGGGTCACGACCGTGCCAATATTCGGGGAAGGTCTGGTAGGTTCGACCCATTTGGCACGACCGTGCCAAATAAAGGGGCACGACCGTGCCAGAATTCCTGGCAGAATAAGGACTTGCCTTAATTAAGGTGACGGGATTTAGGAATCCTAGGTCATTAAGAGTTAATGACTAGGTCCTATAAAAGCATCTTTTCACCAGCCATTGATAAGAAATTCCTAGTTCATTGAGACAATAATATTCTTGATTAGATCAAGAAATTCATAGTTCCATATAGTCAATATAATTGTGAAAACGTGTTTCACAATTTTGGTCTAGCAACCAAGATCAAAGAAGTTCCTTTGATATTCGTTCAAGATGTGGATACCGCTAGAGGGTAAAGCTCATCATCTTCAAAGTTCGTGTTCTTACTTTCTCCTTGATCAAACTTCAAGTTTCACCACCAAAGACCAAGGAAGATTTAATAGCCATCAAGGGTTAGTTTTTCTTTTATTCATCTTGTTGTATTTGATTTAATCATATGAACGGATCTATGGGCTTTGGGTTTCATCAAAATTTAAATGCTTTATTCCGTTGCGCATGTTACTACGAAACCCAACAGTGGTATCAGAGCCCCGTTCATGTTGATTATTTCAATACTAAGATCATGTTGTGTGTATATAAATTGTTTATGTGCCTAGCATGATATGAATATTGGATTACGTGATGTTTATGTGTTATATGATTTTATGTGGTTTATTGTTTTAGAAACTTTAATCGCACTATTCAATCGCAATAAAAATTATGGTGGATTTAAAATTGTTTGGATTATCAATTTTCGATTGGATCAAAGTTTTGATATTCTAGGGATTCAAGAATATATTGTTTATTCAAGGTTTTATTGATCATGGTGATTAGATCACCAAGAACACCAAATCCTTATTGAATCGGGAAAAACAATTTTGAGACAAATTTTTGAACTTTAAAATTTTGATTTTCGGAAGGGTCCGACCGGACCCATACATTGACCCGGCCGGACCTAGGGTTTGGCGCGGGGTAGGGCTTGGGTCTTGGGTGTGGATCTTGGGTTTAAATATCCTATTTGTTTTAGTCTTGTGAGTCTAAGATTGGTTCAAGGTTTGGATGGCTAATCTACGTTCATTGAGATTGTGTTTCCCAAACTTGATCGCAATCGAAGTTTCAAAGATAAAACGAAGTTAGAATTATTAAGAGTTCATAATTGCTAAAATTAAGAAACAAAGTTCTTGATTCAAAGATTGGAGATCCATGTGGAATTGTGAATGCAATTGGCCTACGTTCATCGAGACCATCTATTGCTTAGTTTCGGCCACATGGACTACTTTATTGGTTTCTTGAATTAGTGCGGAATTGTGGATGCCATATGGCTTAGTTTCGGTCGCACTTCTTGTTGTCTTGATTTGGAGATGATAACCAAAGTTCAAATAGTCTCATCCTCATAATTATAGAGAAAACTAATGACACATAAATATTATGCTTAAATTAATGGAGATTAATTTAGTGGCTAAACTTGATGTGTAACATGTTTATATTATGTGCTCATAAATGTGTTATATGCTATATTTGATGAACCTTCAAAGAAAGTTTTAAGTCTTTTATTGCCATGCCATGATTAAAACACTTGTTAGTACATGAGTGATTTTAATGTAGATTCGCCCTAGCGAGGTGCATTAAATTTATTTATGTATGAGCAAGATAGATAATGTGGGCACGCCCTAGCGGGACACATTAACTATGCGTTTCAAATGGTTAGACTTAATTGGGCGTCAAAACAGTTTTGGGCCAAGGCAAAGATGAGGTTTAACATGCTTTTTGAAATTGGATTTCTTAAAGAATCTCATAAAAGAAACTAAGAGTCATATGAGATATGATTGACAAGAGTTGTCTACCTAATTAGTTTGATTTTGTGTAATCCGCCTTAGCGGACTTGAAATTAAATTAAAGTTGGATCTTAACCCATTTAAATTATATTATACATTGGATGTATAAGAAGATTATGTAATTTAGTGGGAGTATTTTTGGCAAAATACATTGTTTATTTCTTTAATGAAAAATTGGTACTTATTAAATTTTGGAAATTTTGCATATTTGTAGATAATGACTAATAACACTCAATCAATGTCGTTGCGATCGATCCTTGAGAAGGATAAGCTCGAAGAGAATGGTACTAACTTTATGGATTGGATCCGTAGCATAAGAATCGTTCTTAGGCAAGAAGATAAGTTGTATATTCTCGATGGGCCTCTCCCTGCTGAACCACCTACTGCCCTAGGGGCAGAAAGAGACAATTACAAGAAACATCGTAATGATTCTAGAGATGTAAGTTGTCTCATGCTTGCTGCTATGTGTTCAAAACTCCAACAAAGTTTGGAACATTTGGAAGCCTATGAGATAGGCGTGGAGTTGAGAACCATGTTTCAAGAGCAAGCTAGGCAAGAGAGGTACAAGACCATTGTTGCATTCACTACTTGTAAGATGAATGAAGGACAACAAGTGAGTCCATGAATGAAGGACAACAAGTGAGTCCTCACTTTCTTAAAATGAAAGGTTATGTAGAGCACCTTGAGAAACTTGGCTATCCAATCCCATTGGAGTTAGCCACGGATCTCATTCTTAATTCATTGCCTAAAAGTTATAATCAGTTTGTGATGAATTATAACATGCATGGAATGGATAAGAATCTCTCTGAGTTGCATGGGATGCTTAAAACTGCAGAGATGAAAATTGTGGAGAAAGGTTCTCCCGTACTTTTGGTTCATGATGGGAATAAGGCTAATGCCAAAGGAAAGGGTAAGGCAAAAGTTGTCAAACCCAAGATAAGCAAGGCAAAGGTTGCCAAGGCTTCTGAGGCAAAACCTGATTCACAAAAGGATGCAATCTGTTTCCATTGTCAAGAAATTGGTCATTGGAAACGTAATTGCAAGGCTTTCTTGGAAGAGCAAAAGAAGAAGAAGAGCAGCAAGGCTGCGTCGACTTCAGTTATCTATATGATAGATATTCTCCTTTCTACCACTGATTCTTGGGTATTGGATACCGGATGTGGTTCTCACATTTGTCTAAATGTGCAGGGACTAAAGAATAGGAGACTGCTTAAAGAAGGTGAAGTAGATCTACGCGTGGGGAATGGAGCAAGAGTTGCTGCATTAGCCGTAGGGACTTATGAAGTCACTTTACCTTCCGGATTAATTCTTGTTTTGAACAATTGTTATTATGTTCCGGATTTAAGCAGAAATATTATTTCAATTTCTTGTTTGGATAATGAAGGTTTTAAGTTTCTTATTGAGAATAAGAAATTTTCTATTTATTTAAATAATGTGCTTTATGGTATTGCTATTCATTAATGGCCTTTATATCTTGGATGTCAAGAATGAAAATAATGTCTATCATGTAAATAAGAAAGCTAAGCCTAATGATGTAAATCATACTTATTTGTGGCATTGCCGTCTTGGTCATATTAATGAGAAGCGTATCTCAAAACTCCATGGGGACGGTCTCTTGGGTTCATGTGACCTTGGGTCATATGATACTTTTGTGTCGCGACCCCGACCCCGCGGGCCCGGAACTCGCGAGCTGGACGTCGACTTAAAACCAAACTCTAAAATATAGAAGTTAAAAATTCCATTTTGAAACAAAAGATGATAACACAAGGTTTTACAAATCCAAGTTTAATTCAACAAAGTACATCCAACCTAAGCTCCACAGCTTATACCCAAAAGAATAAAATATACAATTCTTAATGACGTCAATAATGGTAAAACTATCCCCAAAAGGTTATACATTTAAATAATGTAAACCGATCCATAACAACCTGCCCCAAAATCTCAAACCTCTCGACGTCCTCCTCGATCCGCGAATCCTAATCCTTTTCCTCCTGGGGGGGGTTAAGGAAAAACAAAGATGGAAATAAACGGGGTGAGATAAAATCTCAGTAAGTTACTAATGCAACTACATGACATGCTAATATGCAATGACCAATAGCAATTAACATAAGACAGATAGCAGCGGAATAATAAGTGACATGCCGACGAACGGTAACATCCAATAATCGATCATATAAATAAACATCTAACAACAAATGAGAGGCTCCCTATCGCCAACCGTTCCATACCGGTTGGAAATAACGACCAGCTCATCATGCAACACATAAAGCTGAAATAAACACTCATAAGTGGATACATAGCCAAGGTTTCACCCAACTGAAAGAACCAAATAAAGGTCGCTGCGCAGCTTCAATAATCCACAAATCATCATCTTCATAATAGCATGAAAGCTGAAGAGAAATCCCCGGTCAAAAGCGACCAATCAACCCATCGATCAAACAAACCATCTTCATAGTAGCATAAAACCTGAAGAGAAACCCGGTACCGGAACCAATAACCAGATGAAGTGTCACAAAGGACGGGAGACATGCCACAAAGTCATGCTCCAAGTAAAGCTAAAATGCACACAAAGGAGCTAGCTCTTCTCACATCCAAGGCCAATCTGGAGGAGGGTAATAATGGGGCAAAACAATGGTCAACAATCACAATGGACTTGGCTGTGCCATCATAATGTTTCGCATCGCCCAAACACACACAAAATACCAGCTGGACTTTCAAGTAAAGGCTAAGTAGTAAAATACTAGCACAATTACAACCATTGATTCCAAAGTAGGGAATCATACCAATTAATCACCATAAAAGATGCAAACAATTACTCAAGACGAGTTCAACAACAATAGCACAAGGAGTTTCTCATAAAAGAGTCCAACAACATTGACCATTAAAACATAATGATTCCAAGCTAAGGCACGTACCAAATACATCCTAAATATGACACCCACAAGTTACTCAAAAGAGCACACTCAAACGGTCGCTCACAAATGGCACAATGACTATTACCAAAATGACCCTAAACATTTACTCATAAAGATATAATAGGACCATGAACTCAACCATCTCTTACACCTGAAATTCCAAAGTAGGAAATCAGAATGAATATACCTTAAGGTTAATCAAACCATAAGTACCCAATCGCCAATTCACGCTTTGCCTCCGTTCATAACGAACCCATTCTAAACACCCTAAATGAATCCGAAAGGTTACCCTTATTAGAACATGATCACGACCGGACTAAACCCTACACCTTGGTGTTCAATAACAACCCTCTAGGTACTATAGGACATCGCCTAAAACCTCGACCAAGTCTTACTCGAAATTCAATTCGGTTGGAACAAACACGAACACATCATAAGATGCCCAAACAATACTTGATCAATTTACATAACTCTATTGTTCACAAAGGAACCAATTTTAATTACTAAAGTGCTCCACGGTGTTATCTTAAGTTAATTAGAAGAAGGAAACCTAAACTAGGTAAGCCATTAGTCTTAAACCAAGCAAAAAGGTCAAATTCCTGGAACAGGGGGCGGGCGGGCGCCTGGCATGGGGCGAACGGGCGCCTGAAGGACCAGAAGGTCTGGTCATCAGAAAATGACATGTAGGCGGGCGCCTGGAGGGGGTCGGGCGGGCGCCTGGTCTGGATTCCAGTCGGGAAAACAGAGCTGGGTTCCTTAAGTTCGAACCAAAATCACCCCAATCTCTAAAATACTCCAAACCAATCCTTCTAACAAATTCCACAATGAACCAAAACCACATTTAAGCTAAGAGGGGACCTAAATCACATCATCTAACAACTCCAATCCAAGATTAAATCCCAAAATCATAATATCACCATTTTTGCCCAAAAACTCAAATAAATTCCAAATAAATCTCAAACTCAATCAAACTTCATATATAACAACTAAAGCATTATATGAACATCAAAGGAACATTTTAGCATAAAAATGGGGGAAAAGCAACTTACTTGATAAATCTCAAAGTTGACGGAATTCAATTCTTTTTTGTTCTACGCGATCCTATCGACGATCTAAACAAGGTTCACGTTTTAAGAAATGAGAGATTACAAGAGGAAGATGGAGAAAATGAAGAGAGAAGGAAAGAGAAAGAAACTTACCCACAAGGAGAGAGAGAGAGAGTTGCTGGAGATGGAGGGAGTGTGAGTGAGGGAGGTGAGGGGGAGAAGAGAGGGAGTAGGGGAATTATTTTAAAGAGTTACAACTAGACCCCCCTCCCCATCTACTAACACAATTACTTACACTCCCGACTAACAATTAAGACTCAACACTTCCACACTAGCCCAAATGACCCAAATAAAATGCTAGGCATAATTATTATGAAACATAATATGCACACATAAATATTTAAATAAATAATAATTTAAATAAATAAATAAGCAAATAAATAAATAATAATTATTTATTACCAATAAAATAGAGCCTAGTTCCGGGTCGTGACATGTGAGTCGTGTCTTCTTGGAAAAATGACTAAGACACCTTTTACCAAGCTAGGTGAAAGGGCAAGTGACTTATTGGGGTTGATACATTCCGATGTATGCGGACCATTAAGTAGCAATGCTAGGGGAGGATTTCAATACTTCATAACCTTCACTGATGATTATAGTAGATTTGGGTATGTTTACCTAATGAAACATAAAAGTGAAGCATTCGAGATATTTAGAATATTTCAAAATGAAGTAGAAAAACAACTTGGCAAAAGTATAAAGGCACTTCGATCAGATCGAGGTGGTGAATACTTGAGCCAAGAATTTGATGATCATCTAAAGAATTGTGGAATAGTTTCACAATTGACTCCGCCCGGAACACCACAATGGAATGGTGTGTCTGAGAGGAGAAATCGGACTTTGTTAAGACATGGTTCGATCACTGATGAGTCAAGTTGATCTTCCAATATCCTTTTGGGGTTATGCTCTAGAAACCGCTGCTTTCACACTAAATCAAGTTCCAACTAAATCGGTTTCAAAGACTCCATATGAGATGTGGAGTGGAAAGAAACCTAGTTTGTCTTTCATGAGGATTTGGGGTTGTGAAGTTTATGTCAAGAGACTTATCTCTGACAAACTAGCACACAAATCTGATAAATGTATTTTCGTGGGATATCCTAAGGAAACTAAAGGATATTACTTTTACAACCGAAAGGACAACAAAGTGTTTGTTGCCTGAACTGGTGTCTTTCTAGAGGAACAGTTTCTCTCCAAAGAAATCAGTGGGAGTAAAATAAATCTTGAAGAAATTCGAGACCCAGAAAATAACATTGAACCAATAGTGGAACGGGAACAAGAGCCACAAGGAGTTGTGGAACCTGTTCAAGATACACAAGTAACTCGCAGATCTAGTAGGGTACGATCCGAACCCGAGAGATATGGATTTCTCGTAACGGATAGTAATGAGGTGGAAATCATTGAGAATGATGAACCTAGAACCTACCAAGAGGCGATGTCTTCTCCTGATTCGGACAAGTGGCTTGGAGCCATGGAATCCGAATTACAATCCATGCAAGATTCGAACAGGTGGAAATCATTGAGATTGATGCGCCTGAAGGTGTAAAAACCATAGGATGCAAATGGGTCTTCAAGAAGAAGACTGACATGGATGGGAAGGTGCATACATACAAAGCTAGGCTTGTAGCGAAGGGTTATAGGCAAGTTAATGGTATTGACTTTGATGAGACCTTTTCACCCGTAGCAATGATCAAGTCTATAAGAATTCTGCTTGCCATTGCCGCATATCATGACTATGAAATATGGCAAATGGATGTCAAAACCGCTTTCCTAAATGGAAAATTAAAAGAGGATGTGTATATGACACAACCAGAAGGTTTTGAGAAAAATTCTAAGGTATGCAAATTGCAGAAATCCATCTATGGATTGAAGCAAGCTTCTAGGAGTTGGAATCTCCGTTTTGATGAATCGGTCAAGAGTTTGGTTTCATCAAGAGCGAAGATAAACCTTGTGTATACAAGAAGATTAGTGGGAGCATAGTGCTATTCCTTATCTTATATGTGGATGACATATTGCTCATTGGAAACGACATTCCTACACTTCAGTCTGTAAAGACTTGGTTAGGAAAGTGCTTCGCAATGAAAGATATGGGCGAAGCCGCATATGTGCTTGGCATCAAGATCTATAGAGATAGATCAAGAAGGCTACTTGGTTTAAGCCAAAGTACATACATTGACAAGGTCATTAGAAGATTCCGTATGGAAAACTCTAAGAGAGGAACCTTGCCAGTGTTACATGGAGTTTCTCTAAGCAAGACTCAATGTCCTAAGACAAATGATGAGCGTGAGAAAATGAAAGATGTTCCATATGCTTCAGCAATTGGGTCCATCATGTATGCCATGATATGTACTAGGCCGGATGTATCTTATGCTTTAAGCATGACAAGCAGATACCAATCTGACCCTGGTGAAAATCACTGGGTGGCTGTAAAAGCGATTCTTAAGTACTTAAGAAGGACTAAAGAGTCGTTTTTGGTCTATGGAGGAATGGAAGATGATCTCGTTGTAAGTGCTTACACGGATGCAAGCTTCCAAACCGACAGAGATGATAGTCGATCGCAATCGGGTTTTGTGTTTATGTTAAATGGTGGAGCTGTAAGCTGGAAGAGTTCCAAGCAAAGTACAACCGCTGATTCTACAACAGAAGCTGAGTATATTGCTGCATCGGATGCTGCAAAGGAAGCTGTTTGGATTAAGAAGTTCATAACTGAACTTGAAGTGGTTCCTAGTATTGCTAATCCAATAGACCTTTATTGCGATAATAATGGTGCTATTGCTCAAGCAAAGGAACCAAGAGCACATCAGAAATCCAAACACATACTTAGGCGTTTTCATATCATTCGAGAGATCGTTGATAGGGGAGACGTAAATATATGCAGAGTACCTACTGATGACAATGTTGCGGACCCGCTAACAAAAGGACTTCCACAAGCTAAACATGATGGTCATGTTAGGTCCATGGGTATTAGATACATGGGAGATTGGGCCTAGGGCAAGTGGGAGATTGTTGGTAGTGGTGCCCTAGGCACGTTTAATAAACGTTGTAATTGTTATCATTTATTTCATACCAATAAAGAGATATTTTGATTATTATTGTTGTTCATGTTTACTTATAATAATCCCCGTCCCTAGTACTTGTTAAGCACTAGTATAAAGGCTAAATGATCATGGGATGATCATGTTAGATTTATGGGTACTTGTTTGGAACAAGGTACAGGACATGACCCGCTGTATGAGATTTATGTCATGGTCTATGTCGTACATATATCTCATATTAGTTATGTCATTTGAATCCTTAGACATGAAGTTATTATAGTCTTCCACTTGATGAACATTATGTTTGACATATTCAAACGCTATCTTAACACGGTAGTTATAAAGGGTATGATTGCCATAATCGGATTCCCGTTGGGAAGAATAATAAGCTAAATGGATTTGTCCCTCTTCGGAGAGATGTCAAGCTTGGGCCTCTCATAGGAATGATGTTGATGAAATGTTCGGCCGGACTCAAATGAATTGATTGGATCAATGTCATTTGGATTATCAACATATTCGGAATCGAGAAAGTATTGAACAAAACAAGTTGACCGTTTGACCATGACTTGTGTTCAATGACATCATGGACAAAAGGGTTGTGACATATTCTAAAAGAATGCGAACTTGTATCTAGTTACACTATTTGGGTAGGTATGACGGTTTGCTAGAACCTAATCATATCTTATGAGTTCATGTTTGAGCCCATTGCCAACTTAGTGTAATCCTAGAGGGTCACACACAAATAGAACGAATCATAAAGGACTAAATGGGAATTATGGAAATATGTCGGGTTTTGGCTTTGGCACGACCGTGCGCCTTTAAACGGCACGACCGTGCCATAAATCCAAACCAAGGCAAAAGGCTCGGTCCGTTTGGCACGACCGTGCCAAACATAGGGGCACGACCGTGCCAATATTCGGGGAAGGTCTGGCAGGTTCGACCCATTTGGCACGACCGTGCCAAATAAAGGGGCACGACTGTGCCAGAATTCCTGGCAGAATAAGGACTTGCCTTAATTAAGGTGACGGGATTTAGGAATCCTAGGTCATTAAGAGTTAATGACCAGGTCCTATAAAAGCATCTTTTCACCAGCAATTGATAAGAAATTCCTAGTTCATTGAGACAATAATATTCTTGATTAGATCAAGAAATTCATAGTTCCATATAGTCAATATAATTGTGAAAACGTGTTTCACAATTTTGGTCTAGCAACCAAGATCAAAGAAGTTCCTTTGATATTCGTTCAAGGTGTGGATACCGCTAGAGGGTGAAGCTCATCATCTTCAAAGTTCGTGTTCTACTTTCTCTTGATCAAACTTCAAGTTTCACCACCAAAGACCAAGGAAGATTTAATAGCCATCAAGGGTTAGTTTTTCTTTTTTTCATCTTGTTGTATTTGATTTAATCATATGAACGGATCTATGGGCTTTGGGTTTCATCAAAATTTAAATGCTTTATTCCGCTGCGCATGTTACTACGAAACCCAACAATCTTCCCCAGCGGAGTCGCCACTATGAGCGCGCGCCCCTCTTCGGGTTGGTTTTTGTGCCCGGCCTCCGTTTGTTTGCAAGGACTTGTTTATTGCTCAGTTGTTATGAGTCGCCACCATGTTTAACGGAACAAGAACCGTGAGATTCTTGAGTTCGGGGGTTAAGTTATGGATTGGGAAGGTCAAGGAGCACCCAATCCACCCGATCTAGGATCGGTCTTTCTTGCGAAATCATCATCATCATTGTCAAAATTATGCATTCATGTACTAAGGAAACGAAACAAACAAATAATTTCTTATTTATTTGGAATGTCGGGTCATGTGCTTCGAGACCATCTCCATGAATTGGAGAGGCTCTAGGATGATCCTCTTTAATAGAATCACACTAATTCAAAGCAAAGAAAGGGATGGGAAGAGAGGAAAACAAAGGGATTGCCTAAGCGTTCTTTGAGAATCCTATGGATGGCCTTGGCTAAAGGCCTTAATGATCCGATGAACTTGACTTAAATGGTGTTATGAAGGTTTGAATTTCGTGGGTATGGGAGAGAGGTTGATTATGAGGACCTCTTTGATCAGATTTTGAGTGGTTTTGGGTGAATGACCATTCTAGAGGTTTTTCGGTTCAAGAAACTCTATATTTATATGAGTTCTTGACCTAGGGTTTAAGCCAAGGAGGTAAGTTTAGATGGGAATCAAAGACTTGATTTTCAAGGAGGTATTTTTGGACTCTAGGATCGCTCATTAGGTTTTTCCCGGATTGCTTGAGTGTTTGCCAAGAAACGGGGTTGAGACCAACAGGGAAACTGACCAAAACCTGACTGTCTAGGGGATGTCTCGTGCGAGTCATCTTGTGTTTGAATCACAATTTTCCCTCCTGCAGCAGTTTGAATGTTCATTTCGGCCCCTAACTAACAGAGTCAGTCAGAAACTTAACGAAACATGCCAAACTTAACGAGTTTCGACCCAAATCAAAGGCGAGACACAGAAGTAGTGTGATTATAAAAGAACGTTCAAAATGGGGTGTCTACACTTAGCTAAAATCAGACTAACTTATCTTTTGCCAAAAATATCTAAGACACAAGCATTTCAACTCTCAACCTACCTCATTCTAACCTACGGCACTTAAACCTACCGCACTACCTACCTACCTACCGCATATAACCAACCGCACTTCACTTATCAAAAACAACTCTTATCTTGTTTCAACGAAAACTTCCGCTGTGCATTTTATACTTGACCGCGTGGTTTTCATCAACCGCAAAATTCATGTATAAGCATAAAGGTTGAATTTTGAAAAATGGTTGAAATTTTTAATTGGCTATTCACCCCCCCACCAGCCTCTTTTGATACCCTTTTTGTGTCTCTGGGACCAACAAGTGGTATCAGAGCAAACACCTTCATAAAACTTCTGTTTTTCAAGCTTAACAGCTTGGGTGACGATTCAAAATGGCAAGTCAGAAAACTATGGCAATGGTTAACTACACTCACGTTCCAGCGTTTGACGAAGATAAATTTGACATATGGAACACAGAATTCTAACACACTTCTACTCCATGGACGAGCAACTTGGTGATTGTCTTACCATTAGACCATACTTCCCAATTAAAGCTAATCCGAATCCAGAAACTAATGCAGACATACTGTCGATCAAGAAACCAAAAGATGAATGGACCGTTAAAGAGAAAAGATTAGTTGGAAAAAAGCATACTCTTAAGTACCTTGAGTACGTCACAGCGTCGACAGATTATGGAATGTTCTACTGCAAAAGATCTTTCGGATGCAATTGAAGATTACATCGAAGGAGATCAAGCTTGTAAGGAAAGCAAAAAGTTTGCAATACAAAGAAGATTCAACAACTTTGCTAAGATCCCCGGCGAATCTCTTAGAGCCACTTATGATCATTATTGTGAGATCGTGAGTACTTATACATCACTCGGAAAGAAGCTTACCAAGAAAGAAATCAATGTTAATTTTCTAGCTGCCCTTGGTTCTCAACATCTTCACAAAGGAAACACTCTTGAAGATACAAAGCTTCTAGATGATATGTTACTCAGAAGTCTCTATGCCAACCTTAAAGTCTTTAACATCAAGCTCCATAACATTGAAGAAATGGAGGGAAAGACTAAAAGTTTATCGTTGGTCGCACAAAAGGAAGAAGTGATCGAAGAAGAAGATCCAAGAATCTCCACATCAGAGTTACTTGATATGGACGATGATGATTTTGCTATGTTCGTGAAAAGATTCCACAAGTTCAGAAAGACAGCAAGACCCGGATCATCAAGCAAAGCTCCATCAAGGTTTTCAAGGAGCAGCCCTTCAAAGAAGAAAGATAACTTCAACTTCTCCAAGAAGAAAGAAGATCTTGTTTGTTTTAATTGCAGGAAACCAGGTCACTTCGCATCAGAATGTCCAATTCCCAAGTATGAGTATATGAAGAAGAAAAGAAACTTCACTCCAAGGTATTCAAAGCAAAAGGGAATGATGGCTGAAGTAGACTCTACCTCAAAAGAGTTAGCTACTTGGATAGAGTCAAATTCTGAAGGTCACATTTGTTTGGTCGTTCGCTCCGATGATGAGGATGAGCATGAAAGTCAATTCTCACCAAGCATGAAACCTAAACGGAAGAGCTATACGGCTGATGAACTTGAAGATAAAGGATTCCTAACTCCAGTTCAAAAGAATGGTGATCTTTTATTCTCAAGATGTGATGTGAGTGCAGCAAAAAAATATCTATTTAATCCTAAAGTAAAGGAAGCTCAATCTACCACATCTCAAGTCAAGTTTGACATTTCCCCTGATGAACAAGAGAAGATGTTCATGAAAGCTGAACAGGTAATTAGTAAGTTTTCTGGCATGAAGGAAGCTTTAGCACTTTCAACTGAAGAGATTTCCCAGCTTAAGATGGAGAAAACTCTATTAAGATCTGAACGCACCCTCCTTAAGGAGCTGATCAAGAGCATGACTCCTCTTACTGATAGAAACCGTTTCTTGGAAGAAAAAAATGTTATATTTAAAGTTAAAAATGAAGAATTGGCTGCTGAGATAAATGATCTCAAAAGGATCACTAATGAGTGGACCAATTCTCGTGTCACTATGGAACAAATCTTAGAATCCCAAAAGTCTATTGGTGATAAGGAAGGCTTAGGATTTCAAACTAGTGACAACTTTAAATGTGTATCTTGTTATGAAAGAGATGAGAAATTTACCCAGCAAACTTTGGAAGGGTCAAAGACTAAACATCATATATCAAAGAGTCAAGGACAAGAATTAAAGAAGAAACTAGAGTTCAATTATGTCTATCCTAAGATACAAACTGGCAAGGCACTTAAGATGAAAGGAATTGCCATGGATGAGCCTACCGCAGGAGCTAGCTCCAGCAAGGCATCTGAATCTCTCTACCGCACAATCTTGCCACGAGGTCAACCGACCGCACCTACGAAGCTGGCGACCTCATGGAAGCCAGCGACCGCAAGTGGTGGCAAGGCGGCAAAGTTCAAGAGGATGAACATTGTAAGGGAGACCTCATCCATACAGTAAAAGATGTTTTGCTCAAGACTTCAACAAAGTTTTTTAGCCCTCAGTTGGGTGGCTTCCACCATTGTTCCGTGTGTGATGATTATCGTCACAAGGCTGTTGAATGTCTTTTAAGATTCACACCAAATCCCAGAAGGTTTAAACCCCCTTCTGTGAGGCATGTGTGGGTTGTTAAAAGTTGCTAACCCTTTGGACCCAAAAGAATAAAAAGGGGACCTTATTCTTAAATATTTATTTTATAAGTTCTCTGCTTAATGGCTAGACACTCCAAGGATAGATCAAGTTTATGGTATCTCGATAGTGGCTGTTCAAGACACATGACCGGAGATATCAACTTATTGAAATATGTCCGTGAAAAGAAATGTCCATCAGTAACCTTCGGAGATAATAACAAAGGAAATACTATAGGATATGGAGTCATTCGAAAAGGAAAAATCACCATCCAAGAAGTCTCTCTAGTTATTGGACTACAACACAATCTACTCTCAATATCCCAGTTCTGTGACATAGGATTGCAATACCACTTCACCTCAAATTTCTATCTCATCAAAGATGGCATATCCGGCGTCATTTTGCTCAAAGGGATTCGTAAGAAAAATGTTTATGTTGTTGATTTTAATTCATCTTGCATTTCTTCTAATCTCTGTTTTGTAGCAAATAATGTTAGTGAAAATAGTTGGCTGTGGCACAAGAGACAAAGTCACCTACACTTCAAGTATCTCTCCAAAATTGGAAGAGAAAATCTAGTTCGTGGTCTACCCAAAGTAGCTGATCACCATGATGAGAAGTGCACAGCATGTCAACTAGGCAAACAACCAAAATCATCTTTCTCTAGCAAGACGACACCCTCAACTTTAAGATGTTTACAACTACTTCATATGGACTTGTTTGGACCTGTATCTACCGCAAGTATTGGAGGAAATAAATACACCTTAGCTGTGGTAGACGATTACTCAAGATATACGTAGGTCGAAATGATGATCTCCAAAGACGATTGTTATGACATTTTGACCACACTCTTTAGACAGCTCCAAACACAGAAAGAAGATGACATCGTCAGTGTTCGATCCGACAACGGTACATAACTCAAAAACAATAGTGTTGCTCAGTATTGTGATGACCACGGTATTGACCACAACTTCTCTGCTGTTGGAGTTCCACAATAAAACGGTGTAGTGGAAAGGAAGAATAGAACGTTGAAAGAGGCTGGAAAGACAATGATTTCTGAAGCGAAGCTACCTCAATACTTTTGGGCTGAAGCCATCAACACAACATGCTTCACTCAAAATAGATCCCTCATCAATAAGACCTACAACAAAACACCTTATGAACATTGGAGAGGAAGAACCTCCAACATAGCATACTTTACGATATTTGGATGCAAATGCTTCATACTCTACAACGGTAAAGAACATCGAGGTAAATTTGCTCCTAAGGCCGATGAAGGTATATTTATTGGGTATGCTAAACACTCAAAATATTTTCATGTATTTAATAAAATCACTCTTAAGATAGTAGAATCTGTCCATGTTACATTTGATTAACATTCTCTCTTTGAGCCACATATGGCTCCAAATGTTGCTGATGATTTTGTTGAGATTAATGAGACAGGTACAACTTGACCGTAACATCCCAAATCACTTATGATTGGGATGGCACAAATGATATACCAGTAGAAGATTTACAACCTCCACAAATCAACCAGACATACCTCAAGAACTTCGTGAGGTCAGAGATCACCCAATTCAGAATATCATTGGTGATATGCATTCTGGTGTTCGAACAAGAATATCAAACTATGATGCACTTACCGCATTCATATCTCAAGTTGAACCCAAGAAAGTTTATGAAGCACTCCAAGACTCAAGTTGGGTTATTGCCATGCAAGAAGAGCTCAACCAATTTGAAAGATGTAAAGTTTGGACCTTAGTTCCAAGGCCACAAGATCAATGAGTGATTGGTACAAAGTGGGTGTTCAGAAACAAAATGGATGAGAATGGAAGCATCATAAGAAATAAAGCTAGGTTGGTTGCACAAGGCTACAGACAAGAAGAAGGCATTGATTATGACGAAACATTTGCCTCCGTTGCAAGACTCGAAGCTATAAAGATATTCTTAGCTTATGCCTCTTTCAAAAGATTCAAGTTATATCAAATGGACGTGAAGAGTGCATTCCTCAATGGTGAACTTCAAGAAACAGTCTTTGTTGCTCAACCACCCGGATTTGAAGATCCCAAATTTCCAAATCATGTCTACAAACTCTGTAAAGCTTTGTATGGACTCAAGCAAGATCCACGAGCATGGCATGATACTCTATCTAAATTTCTCCTAGAAAAAGCTTTCAAGCGTGGTAAGATCGACACAACTTTATTTATTGCAAAATCTCATGATCATATTTTACTAGTTCAAATATATGTAGATGATATTATTTTTGGTTCTACTAATGAATTGTTGTGTAAGCGTTTTGAGAAACTTATAAAAAGAAAATTTGAGATAAGCATGATGGGAGAATTAACATTCTTCCTTGGACTTCAAATTAAAAAATGTGCTGAAGGCATCTTCCTCAATCAAGCAAAGTACACAAGAGATCTCATAAAGAAATTTGGACATGAAAATGCAAAAGCATACGATACTCATATGGCTGCTGGCAATAAGCTAGACAAAGACTTGAAAAGTAAGAAGGTTGATCAAACCTTGTATCGAGGTATGATTGGCTCTCTCCTATACTTAACTGCTAGTAGACCTGATATCATGTTTAGTGTTTGTGTTTGTGCTCGTTATCAAGCTGATCCTAGAGAAGCATATCTTATTGCTGTTAAACGTATTATTCAATATCAAACTGGGACTATTAACCTTGGACTTTAGTACTCCAAAGATTCAACTTTTGATCTTATAGGTTACTCAGATGCAGATTATGCAGCATGTACCATTGATAGGAAGAGCAAAAGTGGAACGTGTCATTTCCTTAGAAATCGACTAGTTTCATGGGAAAGCAAGAAACAATCCTTAGTCTCTATATCTACCATAAAAGCTAAATATATAGCTGCTTGAAGCTGCTGTTGCCAAGTGCTATGGATGAAACAACAATTGGTCGACTACGGAATCAAAGAAGGAAATTGTTCAATCTATTGTGACAATACATCTACCATTGCTGTGTCCAACAACCCTGTCATGCATTCGAAGACCAAACACATTGATATCAAATACCACTTTTTCAAGGATCATGTGGAAAAAGGTAATATCCATCTAGAGTATGTGAGTACTGACGATCAAATTCCATACATTCTCACCAAGGCTCTTGATTCCAAGAGATTTAGGTATCTAAGAGGAGAAATGGGTATACTTGAACTCTAACTCTAAATTGTCCATATGGTTTTGTGTACTAATGTTTGTGTTTTCTATAAAGTTCAAAATCTAGTAGGTACACGGCATTACAACTCACGGTCAAGCAAATAACATTAATCGTCAAGAGATCACTTGACCGCAACACATATATGCCACATCAACACATGCTGCCGCATTAGCCATGTTACCGCATGATGCTAACTTATTCCAAGGTTTTGAAGAAACCTGTCAAAGTGGAAAACGATGATACATGTTCACTACATTATAGAAGTTAAAACAAGCAAGGTAAGACCTCACCGACCGCACTTGTCACGGTCGATCTTCAAGTTACAGCATTCAAAGGGCCCAGGTAAGTAATTCTAACTTAGAGATATTTAGGATGTTTTGGTCATATCTACCTCAAGGGCATAAAGGTAATTTCTTCTCTTCCCTCGTTTTTATTTAATTCAAATCATTTAGGGCATTAAATTTTTGCATTAAATTTTATTCCTTAAATTATTTATGATCCGTCATTGGCTAAGTTTGTCGCGACCCCGACCCCGCGGGCCAAGAGCACGCGAACTGGACGTCGACTTAACACACAATTACCAAAATACTGAAGATAAAAATTCCATTTTATACCAAAAGATGATAGTAGAAGTTTTATAAATCCAAGCTTGACAATGACAAAACACAACTAGTATAAGCTCCACAAGCTTATACTCTAAAATACAAAATACACAATTCTTAATGACGTCAAAGTTTGGTGACACTATCCCAAAGGTTATACATTTAAATAATGCAAACCGAAACAACCTTCCCAAAAGCTACCTCCACACTCGACGTCCTTCTCGTGATCAGCGAGTACTAATCCTTTCCTCCTGGGGGGGGGTTAAGGAAAAACAAAGATAAATGAAAGGGGGTGAGATAAATCTCAATAAGTTACTAATGCAACTACATGACATGTTATGATGCAATAAGCAATAATAAATCACATATAGCACATCGCAATTAGCAGTTAACAGATAGCAGCGGAAATAAACAAATAACAAAGGATATTAGCCAAGGTTTCCCAACTGATAGAACCAAATAAAGGATCGCTGCGTAGCTTCAACAATCAACCAATCAACATCTTCACAGTAGCATAAAAGCTGAAGAGAAAACCCCGGTACCGGAACCATAACAAAGTAACATGTCACAAAGGACAGGGGAAATGACACAAAGTCATACCCAAAAAGTTAGCTAGACTACTTCCGAAGGAAGCTAGCTCCTCCCAACCAAGGCCAATCTGGATGAGGAAATAAGGACCAATGGGTGATGCTATGCTGGACTTGGCTTGTGCCATTATAGCATTATCCATTGCCTGACTCGAACACAAAAACCAGCTGGACTTTCAAATAAATGCTAAGTAATAAATACTAGATTAAATAAACAACTAATGATTCCAAAGTAGGGAACCATTCCAAATAAATCACCACAAGGTAAACCAATCCAAACAACACATCAAAGATGTCCAACATTCCCAAAACGATACTTAATCAAATTTCATAACATATTTATTCACAAAGGAACCAATTCTAATTAATAAAGTGTTCCACGATGTTAACTTAAATTAATTAGAATAATAAAACTTAAACTAAGGGAGAAACCAAGTCTTAAACAAGCAAAAGGCAGATTTCCAGAAACAGGGGGCGGGCAGGGGCGCGCTAGGGGTCAGGCGGGCGCTCATTTGACCAGAAGGTTGGCCGAAGGAAAAAGACCAGGTGGGCGGGCGCCTGGTTCAACCCGGGCGGGCGCCTGCTCTGATTCTGGGTCGGGAATCAGCAGCTGGGTTCTTCAATTTTCTTACCCATTTCACAATTTCTCAAATCAACCACAACCAAACTTTCCACCAAGCATAATCATGTACCAAAAACAACTTATAACTTGTAAGGGCCTAAATAACAACATCTAGAAACCCCAATCAAGATTTGATCCCAACACTCATATTTTCAAAATTTTATCCAAAAATTTGAATAAATTCTAAATTCAAACAAAATCTCATATAAATACTACCAAAGCATTATATACACAAATGATGAACATTTTAGCATAAAAATGGGGGAAAGTATCTTACTTGAATTTATGAAAGATGACGGAATTCAAATATTTTTGGCTCTACACGATCCTTTCGACGATCTAAACACATTTCATAAAATGAGCACCAGAAAAGATGAGAGGAAGATGACTAAAATGAAGGAAGAATGAGAGGAAGAAACTTACCCTTTTCACAACAATGGAGAGAGAGAGGGATTGTGTGTGTGTGTGTGTGTGCTGGAGAGTGAGGGAGAAGGTGAAGGAGAGGGGGAAGTAGGGAGGGAGTAGGAGAATGATTATTTCAAAAAGTTACACTTAGGCCCCTCCTCATCTACTTAGGACAAATAAACCCAATTAACCCTTCTACCAATTTAAACCCCTACTTCACACTAACACAAAATCAACCAAATAATGCTAGACACAATTTAATATTATGAGATATAAATTGCGCACATAATAAATAATCAAATAAATAAATAAATAAATAAATAAATAATTATTTAATAATAAAATAGAGACGGGTTTTCGGGTCGTGACATTCACTCCTCCTTAAAGAAAATTCGAGCCGAATTTTAAAGGTACTTACCCGAAACAAAAAGCCACGGATATTTCCGTTCCATCTCTTCTCGAAGCTCCCACGTCGTCTCTTCGACATTGTGATTCCTCCATAGCACTCTAACCAACGCAATTCTTTTATTCCTCAACTCTTGGACTTAGTATCTAGAATCCGAACCATTCGTTCCTCATATGACATGTCAGGCTCTATATCCTCGGGTACCCTCGGTAACACGTGAGATGGGTCATGCAAATACTTCCGAAGCATGGAAACATGGAAGACGTTGTGCAACCGGTCAAGAGAAGATGGCAATGCGAGTCAATAAGCAAGAAGTCCCACTTTTTCCAAAATCTCTAACGGTCCTATAAACCTCGGAGCCAATTTACCCTTCTTCCCAAACCTTTTTAATACCAACTTTCGGAGACACCTTCAAGAACATAAAATCTCCGGTCTGAAAATTAAGATCACGTCTTCGGTGGTCCGCATAGCTCTTATGTCGACTCTGGGCTGTCTTCAATCGATCCCGAATAACTTTGACTTTCTCAACTGAATTCTGAACCAAATCGATACCCCATATCTTTGCTTCCCCGATTTCATCCCAACAGATAGGCGATCTACACTTCCTCCCGTATAAAGCCTCGTAAGGAGCCATCTCGATACTAGCCTGATAACTGTTATTATAAGAAAACTCCACTAGAGGTAAATGAACATCCCAAGAATTAGAAAAGTCTATCGAACAAGCTCGCAACATATCCTCTAAAATCTGAATAGTCCTCTCGGATTGACCGTCAGTCTGAGGGTGAAAAGCCGTACTGAATCTCAAATCGGTACCCAAAGCTTCCTGTAACGCTTTCAAGAATCTAGAAGTAAACCTCGGATCACGATCCGACACAATGCTAACCGGAACCCCATGCAATCTCACAATCTCATTCATATAAAGGGTCGCAAGTTTCTCCATCGAGTATCTGATATCAATCGGTAAGAAATGAGCAGTCTTGGTCAGTCTATCCACGATCACCCAAACACTGTCAAACTTCCTACGAGTACGAGGTAGTCCCGTAACAAAATCCATAGTCACATGTTCCCATTTCCACTCCGGAATCTCTAATGGATGAAGTAGTCCTGCGGGTCTCTGATGCTCGGCTTTGACCTGCTGACAAGTTAGACACTTCGATACATACTCAGCTATTTCTCTCTTCATGTTGTTCCACCAAAATTGTTGTTTCAGATCTTGGTACATCTTCGTACTACCCGGATGAATAGTATATCTCGATTTATGACCCTCGTCTAAAACTTGCCTCTTTATTCCATCAACGTCGGGTACACACAACCGTCCACG
This sequence comes from Campanula takesimana, assembly GCA_026119855.1. Lineage (NCBI taxonomy): Eukaryota > Viridiplantae > Streptophyta > Magnoliopsida > Asterales > Campanulaceae > Campanula > Campanula takesimana. The sequence continues at coordinate 21,072 of JAOWBW010001941.1, read as the reverse complement.
AAAAGTCAATACTCCAACCGGGCTGATAGAAAAATCTTCGAAGTTCTTCTCTTTCATTTTACCCATTATTTTCACTAACTCAGGATCTTCTTTCTGAGCTTCCTTTATTCTTTGAATTAGGGTCGGAGATACCCTAATATTCACAAAAATAGCCCCATGTCTTGATTCACGAGGACACCAATCTCGAACATCCTCAAGCATTTTCCACTCTCGAACCATCATCGAAGCCACGTAAGATTTTCTACTAATCGCATCGGCTACAACATTTGCTTTCCCGGGATGATAGGATATCTTACAATCATAGTCCTTCAAAAGTTCCATCCCTCGACGCTGTCGGTTATTAAGTTCCTTCTGAGAGAAAAGATACTTCAAAATCTTGTGATCCGTGAAAATCTCAAATTTCGCTCCGTAAAGGTAGTGCTTCCACTTCTGAAGAGCAAATACGATAGCTGCCAATTCCATATCGTGAGTAGGATAATTTTGTTCACTCGGACTCAACTTCCTTGAAGCATACGCGATCACTTTCCCATTCTGCATTAAAACACAACCCAAGCCTTCCTTCGATGCATCACTATAAATCACTAAGTCGTCGTTCCCATTCGGTAATGCAAGAATCGGTGCAGTAGTCAACCTCTTCTTCAACTCCTCAAAACTGTTATCACATTTTTCGGTCCACTCAAACGGAACATTCTTTCGGGTCAACTGAGTCATCGGTGTAGCAATCCGCGAAAACCCTTCTATAAACCTCCTGTAATATCCGGCTAACCCCAGAAAACTTCTGATCTCAGTCACTGTCTCGGGTCTCTTCCAATCAATAATAGCTTCTATCTTTGAAGGATCCACAGAAATCCCATCTTTAGAAATAACATGCCCCAGAAATGAAACTTTCTCGAGCCAAAATTCACACTTACTAAACTTCGCGAACAACTGTTCCTTTGCTAGAACTGATAAAACTGTCCTCAGATGTTGCTCGTGTTCCTCTCGAGATTTAGAATAGACAAGGATATCATCGATGAAAACCACTACAAACGAGTCAAGATAAGGATGGAAGATTCGGTTCATCAAATCCATAAACACGGCCGGTGCATTAGTCAACCCAAACGGCATAACCAAGAATTCATAATGACCATAACGAGTGCGAAAAGCAGTCTTCGGAATATCATCCGATCGAATCTTCAGTTGATGGTACCCACTCCTGAAATCAAGTTTAGAAAATACTACCGACCCTTGAAGTTGATCGAATAAATCATCAATATGTGGTAGAGGATATTTGTTCTTCAACGTTACCTAATTCAACTTTCGGTAATCAATACACAACGTCAATGAACCGTCTTTCTTTCTCACAAACAAAACCGGTGCTCCCCACGGGGAAACACTAGGTCGAATAAACCCTCTATCAAGCAACTCCTGCAACTGAACCTTCAATTCTTTCAACTCTGCCTGGGCCATTCTATAAGGTGCTTTCGAGATCGGAGCTGTACCTGGTAGAAGATCTATACAAAACTCTATCTCTCGATCGGGAGGCATATCGTACTCAGAAGAGAAAACATCAAGAAATTCTCTAACTACCCGAACACTTTCCAAACCGGGTGATTCTTTCTCGGTATCACGCATACTAGCCAAGTAACCCTCACAACCACGATGCAATAATTTTTTCGCTTTCACATAAGAAATTAAACGAATTTTTCTACTCAAAGGACTAGCCTCAAAAACAAACTTAGGCACATTGGGAATAGAAAAAGTAACAACTTTCTTACGACAATCAACAGAAGCATGAAACTTGCTCAACCAATCCATACCCAAAATAACATCAAAATCTTGAATCGAAAGGACTACCAAGTCCGCACACAAGACACGACCACATATAAGCACATCACAGTCACGAAATACTCTATCGGTCACCAAACATTCTCCTATAGACACCTCTAGTACATAAGGTAAAGACTCAAATGCAGCATTTAGAAAAGAAGCAAATTGCACAGATATGTAAGAATGCGATGATCCTGGATCTACTAACGCACGAGCGCTCACATTAGACTCAGAAACAATACCTCCAATAACGGAAGGATCATCAGTAGCTTGTTGTTGATTCATGGCAAATACCCTTGGACCTTGGCTTTCTCGCATCATCTCTTTTCTAACCCTGAGAAGAACCAGCTCCTGACCCTGATGGTTGGCCTATGAACCTCGGGCAATCTTTTGCAAAATGCCCCAACTGACCACAATTGATACACTTGCCCTATTTTTTCCAACACCGGTCCTCTGAATGGCCTTCCCTCTGACAATAGGTGCAAAGCCTCCTATTTTGGTTCCCCGGAGTAGTACCCGGATTCCTTGGTACGGGTTGTCCTTTAAACTGAGATGGTCCTCCCGAATTACCTCAGTTATCTGAACGCTGATGTGGTTGTGACTTGGTATGACTTCCTTGCTTACCCATGTTCGCGACCTCGGTCTTCCTCTTATGTTCCCCAATGTCTTGCTCGATTAGGTATGCACGATCAACAGCATCCTGGAATGTCAGAATCCTCTGAGCTATAAGCTGAGTCCAAATAGATGTCTTCAAACCTCTGATGAACCTCATTGCTTTCTGCTCCTCCGTCCTCACAAGATAGTCACAGTACCTGGAAAATTCTGTGAACTTAGCCGAGTACTGAGCCACGGACAACAAGCCTTGGTCCAAATTGAGAAGCTCGATCTCCTTCCGGTTCTAATCAACCACCGAAATAAAATGCTCTTTGAATTTCCGCACAAATAATTCCCAGGCATACAGTGTATTAGTCTCGTCCCAACTTGCTTTAATCCCTTTCCACCAATGCTCGGCGGCACCCACAAGCTTATAGGCCGCAAATCAGACCTTATCCTCACCAGTGCAACCAAAGACATCGTAAATTTTTTCCATTGATTCTATCCATAGCTCGGCTTCTTCACATCGGGTTCCCCATTATACTACGCCGGTTTCAGTTTCAAGAATTGCTCCAAACCGTATCGGGGTGGTGGTGCTTGCTCTACTCTCGGCCCTTGGTCATGAATAGCCTTCCTGGTCGCCTCAAACATACCCTGAAACATTGCACGGGCTTCATCTCTTGTTTCATTCTGATTTGAATTTCCGGTGTTACCTTCACCACTTCTTCTTCTAGCCATTTCGAATAAGTGCCTGCATTCCGAACACAACTACCCTCCTAGGTCATACTAGTCCACCTATACTTAAACTTAGAGCTAAACCATAGCTCTTATACCAATTGTCGCGACCCCGACCCCGCGGGCCAAGAGCACGCGAACTGGACGTCGACTTAACACACAATTACCAAAATACTGAAGATAAAAATTCCATTTTATACCAAAAGATGATAGTAAAAGTTTTATAAATCCAAGCTTGACAATGACAAAACACAACTAGTATAAGCTCCACAAGCTTATACTCTAAAATACAAAATACACAATTCTTAATGACGTCAAAGTTTGGTGACACTATCCCAAAGGTTATACATTTAAATAATGCAAACCGAAACAACCTTCCTAAAATCTACCTCCACACTCGACGTCCTTCTCGTGATCAGCGAGTACTAATCATTTCCTGCTAGGGGGGGTTAAGGAAAAACAAAGATAAAAGAAATGGGGTGAGATAAATCTCAATAAGTTACTAATGCAACTACATGACATGTTATGATGCAAAAAGCAATAATAAATCACATATAGCACATCGCAATTAGCAGTTAACAGATAGCAGCGGAAATAAACAAATAACGAAGGATATTAGCCAAGGTTTCCCAACTGATAGAACCAATAAAGGATCGCTACGCAGCTTCAACAATCAACCAATCAACATCTTCATAGTAGCATAAAAGCTGAAGAGAAACCCCGGTACCGGAACCATAACAAAGTAACATGTCACAAAGGACAGGGGAAATGACACAAAGTCATACCAAAAAGTTAGCTAGACTACTTCCGAAGGAAGCTAGCTCATCCCAACCAAGGCCAATCTGGATGACGAAATAAGGACCAATGGGCGATACTATACTGGACTTGGCTTGTGCCATTATAGCATTATCCATTGCCTGACTCGAACACAAATAACCAGCTGGACTTTCAAATATATGCTAAGTAATAAATACTAGCTTAAATAAACAACTAATGATTCCAAAGTAGGGAATCATTCCAAATAAATCACCACAAGGTAAACCAATCCAAATAACACATCAAAGATGTCCAACATTCCCAAAACGATACTTAATCAAATTTCATAACATATTTATTCACAAAGGAACAAATTCCAATTAATAAAGTGTTCCACGATGTTAACTTAAATTAATTAGAATAATAAAACTTAAACTAAGGGAGCAACCTAGTCTTAAACAAGCAAAAGGCAGATTTCCAGAAACAGGGGGCGGGCGGGCGCGTGCTAGGGGTCAGGCGGGCGCTCATTTGACCAGAAGGTTGGCCGAAGGAAAAAGACCAGGTGGGCGGGCGCCTGGTTCAACCGGCGGGAGCCTAGTCTGGTTCTGGGTCGGGAATCAGCAGCTGGTGTGAATACGTGTGTTTGAAATTGGGAATATTCATAGTAACATTAAAATATGAGAGTCGCCATGCCGTTTTAATTATAGCCAAAACATTGAGAAAAGCATGTTAATGGGTTCGGGGGTCAAATTACAACAAGAGAAGAATATTGAACGTTATCACTCCTATTGCCCGAATTGATCGGTCTTTCTATCATGATGCAGTGTATGTAGTGTGTTAGTGATTGAGACCGGATCCGAAGATTGCCTACGTTCCTCTCAATGTGAGAAGCTCAGGTCAGCGTAGTTCGCAGAGAATTAGAATAGGCAGAAGAATCGGGATCATGCATAATGAAGGGGGAATTACCTAAAGATTAGGGTTTAGAAGTATTTCCTAGATCATCCTCGGGTGGATGAACCCTCGATCATCATCGGCTATGAAATAACATGTAATTATGAAGATCGAACCCTAAATATAGCATAAATAAGGTTTTAATCTATGAACACGAAGAACATGCGAAGAACATATTATGAACATATGAATGAGCATGTAAAGCATACGAAGAAACTATGAATAAACATGTACTAACATGAATATAAAAGATCTACATTAAGAATAATGCAAGAACATGAAGAAAAAGTTAGAAAACTTACCTATGTTGGCAAGAAATAAACTTTGATCTCCTTGAGTGTTTGAATGCTTAATTAGGGAGCAAAATAGTGTTTAAGAACTCCAAAATTCGTACTTAGAGCTCTCAAAATCGGACCCTTAAACCAATAGCATGGATTGATTTATATAGTAAACTGAGGGAGAGATCTGACGGTCCAGATCATCCAGCGCAAGGTTGGCCGCCTGGCCATGGTTGAAGCCAGTGACAAGAGTGGCCGCGTGGCCAAGATCAACGCGGAGCAAGGTGGCCGCGTGGCCAAGGATGCCGGCTGACTTGATTCTTAAGCTAAGGTTTCTGCATGGTTTTAAGGAAACCATTTACTACCTAATTTGATAGATTTTGCCATAAATGAGATATTTTGGGAATCCGGGACAAGTCTTTGGAAGGTTTCTAATTCCTATAAAGTCCTTGTATTTTTGGGAAAGTCCTAATAAACTCATTTTCAGGTCGGGTACTAACAGTAGCCCCTCGGCGACGCTTCTTGCAAGGCAATGTGGGGTCAACGATAAAAGAAGGATCCGTCTGAAACATGAGTTTCAAAACAGATGAAAGGTAAGGGAACGGCTGAACCTTGGCAGGCGACCTACGTATCCACGGGGGAATCAAGCCAAACGTAGTTCAAATCTGATGGGAAATTGGGAATGACTGTCCTCTGATGGGGAGCAACGTCTTCTGCTGGAGAAAATGCACCTGCTGGGGATGAGAGATGACCATGTCGGTCGGGTGGCTGAACCTTTTCAGGTTTCCTACGTATCCTCCGAGGAATCAAGCCGGTCGTAGTTCAGAGCTTGTGAATACCCCTTTCCGATGAAGCGACGCATGGGAAGTATCTTGTGATTATTTTATTTACAAAGGGAATATTCTTAACGACATTAAAATTATGAGAGTCGCCACGCCGTTTTAATTAAAGCCAAAAACATTGAAAAAAGCATGTTAATGGGTTCGGGGGTCAAATTACAACAAGAGAAGAATATTGGACGTTATCACTCCTATTGCCCGAATTGATCGGTGTTTCTATCATGATGAATGTGTTAGTAGTGTGTTAGTGATTGAGACCGGATCCGAAGATTGCCTACGTTCCTCTCAATGTGAGAAGCTCAGGTCAGCGTAGTTCGCAGAGAATTAGAATAGGCAGAAGAATCGGGATCATGCATAATGAGGGGGAAATTACCTAAAGATTAGGGTTTAGAAGTAGTTCCTAGATCATCCTTGGGTTGATGAACCCTCGATCATCATTGGCTATGACATACATATAATTATGAAGATCGCAACCCTAAATATAGCATAAATAAGGTTTTAATCTATGAACACGAAGAACATGCGAAGAACATATTATGAACATATGAATGAGCATGCAAAGAATATGAAGAAACTATGAATAAATATGTACGAACATGAATATAAAAGATCTACATTAAAACAATGCAAGAACACGAAGAAAAAGTTAGAAAAACTTACCTATGTTGGCAAGAAATAAACCTTGGATCTTCTTGAGTGTTTGAATGTTAATTAGAGAGAAAAATATTGTTTAAGAACTCCAAAATTCGTACTTAGAGCTCTCAAAATCGGATCCTTAAACCAATAGCCTGGAGTGGTTTATATAGTAAACTGGTGGGAGGATCTGATGGTCCAGATCATCCGGCGTAAGGTTGGCCGCCTGGCCATAGTTGATGCCGGTGACAATAGTGGCCGCGTGGCCAAGATCAACGCGGAGCAATGTTGGCCGCGTGGCCAAGGTTGCCGGCTGACTTGATTTTCAAGCTAGGGTTTCACTGTTGCTTTATGGTAACCCTAAGTTGCCTATTTTGATGGATTTCGTCATAAATGAGATATTTTGGGAATCCAGGACAAGTCTTTGCAAGGTTTCTAATTCCTATAAAGTCCTTGTATATTTGGGAAAGTCCTAATAAACTCATTTTCAGATCGGGTACTAACAGTAGCCCCTCGGCGACGCTTCTTGCAAGGCAATGTGGGGTCGACGATAAAAGAAGGATCCGTCTGAAACATGAGTTTCAAAACAGATGAAAGGTAAGGGAACGGCTGAACCTTGACAGGCGACCTACGTATCCACGGGGGAATCAAGCCAAACGTAGTTCAAATCTGATGGGAAATTGGGAATAACTGTCCTCTAGTGGGGAGCAACATCTTCTACTGGGGAAAATGCACCTGCTGGGGATGAGAGATAACCGTGTCGGTCGGGTGCTGGTCCTTTTCAGGTTTCCTACGTATCCTCTGAGGAATCAAGCCGGTCGTAGTTCGGAGATCTACTGGGGATAAAACGAGATATCGGACTCTGCTAGGGATAATAAACCTACGGGCACTATCCTGTACGAAGAACGAATCATTTGTAAGCAATGAAATTATTTGGACTACGCTGTCTAAATAATCCCAAGATGAAATGGTAAACGCAATCAGGATCGCCAGGGTTCCTGCCGATTGCGCTAAAGTAATAGATGTCTGATCTCTCGCGAACAGAAACGCCGAGGCTTCTGCCAACCACGATCGATCTAGGATGCGTATGTCATAGAGGCGCCGAAGTCTCTACAATCATACGAATCTCGATAATAGATGCTGGATCTCTCGCAAATTGAAACGCCGAGGCTTCTGCCAATTACGATTGATCTAGGACGGTATGTCATAGAGGCGCCGAAGTCTCTACAATCATGCAAATCCTAAATAGATGCTGGATCTCTCGCTAACAGAAACGCCGAGGCTTCTGCCAATTACGATTGATCTAGGATGGTATGTCATAGGGGCGCCGAAGTCTCTACAACCACACGAATCCTAAGCAAATATTTGGTGAAGAATGGAATTTTAAGGGGCTTTCCGTACCCAAAGGTAACGAATATCAGTCAATAGTAGTGTTAAAGGCATTTAAAATGAATTAAAGGGAAAAGATCAGGGGCAAAAGTGGAATTTTATCTGAAGGATCAAGGTTGGCCGCGTGGCCAACACACTGGTTTGCAAAAGTGGCCGCGTGGCCAAGACCGCTGAGTGGTCAGATCTCCTTCACGCGGATTGCTGATCTGACGGCTGGGGTTGGAAGGGCAAAAGTGGCCGCGTGACCAAGGAGGGCAAAAGTGGCCGCGTGGCCAAGGATGCCGACGGGCTGACTCCTTGGTCACATCACCAGACACTTCCCCTCTTCTTCTTCTTTCTTCTTTCTTCTTCTTCCTTCCTCCATTGTTTAACGAACTAGAGAGAGAAAATTGGGTTTTTTAGAGGGAGAAAGCTTGGATTTTGATAATCTTGAAGACTTCGTTTCACATACTTCTCGAAGCTATGGCGGATTGGATCAATGAGGCGTATTTAGGGATTTCCCGGGCCAAGGTGGGTATGTGATTCCACAACAAGAGCCGCAAGGAGAGGGGCACGGTAATGCTCAGGGCGGAGGTAATGTAGGGGCTGACCCAGGAGCGGGCTTTGAAGCGGCGCCCTTGATTCCACGGGGCGGTTTGAGACCACGAGCCGCGACTCGGAATTATCGCGATAATCTGCTGCGGTCTACGTTCGACCAGATTACGATTTTTACGTCGACTCTGAGCGTCATTGGTCGATGGGCTTCCGGAGACGCGAGAGGTAAATTTCGCATTTTTATTCCTCTCCTTCTCGCACATTTGTATGTTTTATGCACATAATATGAAATGCTGGAATAATGGAATGCTAGAATTTAAATTGCTGGAATTGTAAATTGCTAGAATGGTAACGTACCTGTGCTGTGTTTACCTGCAGAGGATTAAGGCTCGTGGGTCCACAGTGACGGTGGGCAAACTGTGGGCGTCTCTGCCGGAGGGGCCGGGCGGTTTGCGTGCTCGGATCGAAGCTATGGGCTTTGGCCCATTCTTTGACAGTGTCCGCATGGTCGGGGCTACCTTGAAGGTGGCAGCGGTGATAGAGGTGTGCGGGAGTTCTGGTGGGATACCACCCATACCTTCCATTTTAGTTGGGGAGAGATTACCATCACGCCGACGGATTTCGCGGCCATCACGGGGTTGAGGTTTACCGGTACCCCTTTGCCTTTTGATGAGAGCTTGGCGGAGCGGCGGGACTATAGACAGGCTCTGCTGGAGTTGACACCAACCTAGGAGGGGGTGTCAAGGGTTACGGAGTGGAGGCCGGGAGGTGAATCGCTTGGTGGAGGTGGCTATTGAGGCCTTTAGTAGGGGGGAGTATGATTTGGATTGCTTGGTTCGGTTGTTCTTATGGTATAGCTTTTCAGAGATTTTTTTTCCCAGTGGGGCTACTGTCTGCCGGTACTCACTGCAAGGGGCTTTTGTGGACTTGGACTTAGTCGGTGGGATTTCTTGGGGTGGAGCCGGTTTGGCTGAGATTTACCGGGCTTTGGATCATTGCTCGAGGGCTAGCTCGTCGGCCTTTGACGGGTTCCAGTTCGCTTTTGAGGTATGCTCTTGACTACCGTTATTTTTACTTGTTGAGATTTCTGTTCTATCTTTTGGTCTGAAATATCTCTCTTATTATATGCACAGGCTTGGGTTTACGAGATCTTTGGTGTCGCCCCTTTTCAGTTGGTGATGAATGTTAACAAGGTTGTTCCCATCATGTCGTATTGGTGCAAGGGCAACAGGGCTCCTTCCCGCAGACACCGGGACAGGAAAGACAGTGGATGCTGCTGATCTGAGGAGGGTGTTCGCGATGTCTGAGCCCATCGGGGTTAGATTTTACCCATGGAGTCCGGCCAATGAGGCTTCGGTGGGTCCCTATGTAGTGGAGTTGACCGCTTCTAGGTTTCTGCTTGTGGGTCTCACCGGGGAGGCCATGTATCTTGGGGAGAGGGTGGTTCGTCAGCACAGGGCTGGTGCGTTACCGTGGGCTCCTTATGATCCTCCTCGGGATATGCTCCGTCCCGCGAGGTTGGCGACTTTCTTGGCTCCCACTCCGGCAGAGCATTACAGGGGGGGTGATGATTATGCCGGCTATGTACGGACGCGGCTGGTCAGTCCACAGGTACGGGCTAGGATGTTGTCTGGAGAGGGGTCGAGCTCGGCCCGTTATGTTGGTCGGAGTCGGCCTTTGGTTGACATGCCCCTTCGCTCGAGTAGCGTGAGAGTGATGAGGGGTGGCCGGGAGGTGGAGCTTAGCTTGGAGCCGACTGATGCAGATCTTGTTGAGGAGACATTCATTCCTCCGCCCGACGCTGGGGTATGGCTTTGTGCTTTATATCAGTCATGTTCGCACACACTTATTTCTTTCTTCATTGTAATCGTTGCCTTGGTTTCATTTTCAGGTGACTCGGGAGGCCTATGTCCGTTCAGCTCGGCGGGAGAACGTGTTGATGCGCTTACTGAGGGAGGCGTACAATTCATGTACTTGTCAGAGGGACGACGTTGCGTCACCCCAGCGTCGGGAACGATCTCCGAATGGTGCGGGCTCTTCTCATATTGGTGGTCGAGCGGTCCGGGGACGGAGTTCGGGTGCCGGTAGCTCTCGGCTTTAGCGCGGCGTGGAGACACCACGGAGGAGGATTCTGATTAGGCGGGATCCATCTTCATTTCCTACACTGTTAGCTAGTAGAGAGAGGGATATGTATGTACAGGACAAATGTATAAAATGCATGTATGTATATTATGCTTTAAAATGCAGTTTTATTGTGGGAGCCTACTTGTGCAAACTAGTTATTTTACAAATGTCCCTAATTTTATACAATGCATGAGCCATGGAAGGGGGCAGGTACGTAGTTGCATGGATCCGTCACGGAGTTGGGAAGAAACAAGCTGGATTTCTGCAGGAAGCAAAGTTGGCCGCATGGCCATGGCGAGGCATAGAGCAATGTTGGCCGCCTGGCCATGGCAAGATCCGGAGCAAATTTGGCCGCGTGGCCTAGGACGAAGTTGGCCGCCCGGCCAAGGGCAATATTGGCCGCGGGGCCAAGGGCAATGTTGGCCGCGTGGCCACATCCTGCGCCGCCTCCGGTTTTCCTTTTCCTGGCAAGAGTGGGAGCCTGTGCCCTATTTAATGAACCCTTTGCAGCCACAAAAACGTACCAGCAACTTTTTGAGCAGTTTTTTGACTTCCTTTTTAGCCAATTTTTCTTGCTCTTTGCCATGGATCAAGAGGCTAGGATCACAAGCCTTGAAAAAAAGTCTTTATAACCTCTTTGGAGAAGTGGGTTGCCAAACTTCCTGGTTCGAGTCGTAGGAACTTGATGAACGGTATGGGATAAAGTGTCTTTGGTCACTTTTGCACATGAACTCCAATACCCACCCTTGCAGGCTTGTGGTAATTTGGAATGATACCCTCCATGTCTTCAACTTTTCATTCAACGAGATAACACCCACTTATGAAGATATCGCAGCATTATGTGGCTACGAAGGGAAGGGTAAAGTTGCCTGCCTTTTGACTTCGTTTGCTTGAGGGACAAGTTGGTGACTTTTGGCGTACCCGCGGATGACTTTGATAGGTATGCTAGGGGCGGTTATGTCGACCTTCTTGGATGCCACAACACTTCATACATGCAGACGTGACATCTAACCGCTCCTTGGACCATCTTGCACTGTGCTTGTTCAGCTCTATCCTTTTCCTTCTGAGGTGGGATTTGCAGTGAAGGATGTTTGGGTATGGTGAACTTGCTCGTTTGGGTTATGATATTGTACCGGCCATTAGTGGGAGATGCTCTGTGGGATTCCCCATCTCGCGGCTTATGGTGGGATGCCTTGTGGTAGTGATAGGCTTTTGACCATGTGGTTGCAAGAGCGGCTTCGAGTGAATAAACCGGCGGCTTCTCTGAAGGTGGCCCCATGGATGCACCGCATTAGAGGCATGGTGGAGCGGTTTGAGGGCATGACTCTCAAAGGTTGGGAAAAGTATTTGGCGGAAATGGTGACTGACGACATTCAGTGGGTGGTGCCCATTGGCACATTCACTCTGTGAGGGAGAAACAAGTGGACTTCACATGATCAAAGTTCCGACCCTTTCTGGAACTACTTTTTACTATCCCTCTAGAGTGCTTCGTCAGTATGGTTTGGTGCAGACCATCCCGGAGGGTTGGATGAGGAGAGAGATGATTTTCCCTTTGGGGTACTTCAGTTGGATGATAGTGCCTCAGTCCTTCTTTCTCAGATGTGGGGTGAGGTGGCTTTAGTCGTAGGACCTTCCTCACGCGCTCTAGCAACACCTTCCTGCCACGCGAGTATTTGGACTGGTATATGGGGAGACTTGGGCATGCGGAGCAGACTCTAGAGACCCTAAGGGGCACTATCTTGGGATCCTGTGCTCCAAGTTCTTCATTGAGAATTAAGGAGGCTGAGGCTCATGAGAGGAGGATGAGTAAGAGCGTGGCTAACGGAGGAGGAGAAGAAGTGGGGGCGTCAAAGAAGAGGAAGGGCGAAGAGGTTCCTAATGGCAAGGCTAAAGGTGTTAGCGAGTTCGAAAGAAGATTTTGTGAGAATCCTAGCAAGAAGAAAGCTCGCCGTGGGCAAAGCAAGAAGAAAGGGACCGAGGGCACAAACGACACTAAGGAGTAATCCCGAACGTCTCTCCATAGTCGTGCAGACACATTAGTTTAATTTAGTTTATTTTTGTTTTAGTTTCAATTTCAGCATAGGTTATTTATTCAAAAAGTATGTCAAGCTTAGACTCATCAAATAAGTGTTAACATGCGATAACTATGGGAATAAAAGTTTTTGCTTTCAGAAAAAATACAAATTCTATCTTTATTGCTTTGACAAGATTTGGATGTTTATTTGTTTTTTAGACCGCACCTTTTGAAAGGCTGCCTACGTTTCCTTTTACAAATAGGACTAAGGGGCTCAGGTCACCGTAGTTCACTCCAGTCAGACTAGAATGATTTTAAAGAAAGGGAAGACAGAAGAGGGAATGCTCTAACTTTTGCCTAGACCGCCCTTGCGGGTTTTCGATCTAGCGAGCTCTGTACGCACCCTTATTTTGCATAGACTGCCCTTTGCGGGTTTTCAATCTATCGGGCTTCTTTTTGCGTAGTATTTTTTTTTTTTTTTTTTTTTTTTTTTTTTTTAAGAGGGGGAGTCTAGTCATAGTAGCGCCTGAGCTTGCTGAGGTTGACTGGTTCTTTGAACGGTTGCCATCCAAATCTGCCATTCTGTCTAGTCTTATGGCGCGCCTCGAGCTTTGGTCATTGCGTCGACGTGTTGCTTCAAATCCCCTATTTCTCTGAGATGTCTTGAATCGCTTCTGCAGTCAGGTGCGAGAGTATCTCTGGGCTGTTCTTCACATAAGGCTCGATTTCGTAGCAACCGAGGAGTTCTAAGTTTCGTTTTCTCTATAGAACCAAAATCCCTCACACTGGTGAGCATGTTCGCATCCATCAAGCCTTGGATTCTCCTTTGTAGAGCGACACAGTCGTTGGTGTCGTGGCCTTCGTCTTGGTGGTAAGAGCAACTTTGGTAGGTTCAAATGGTTGAAGGGTGGTAATTCGGAGAGGAGTGAATGTTCTCCTAGAGGCTGCATCTTGCCCATTTGTCTCAGTTGGTCAAATAATTTTGCGAAAGGGGTCCCCATTGTTGTGAAATGGTTGAGGTATTGCAGTAACTTGATGAGTTCTTCCTTTTCGGCTTTGTGCCGAGGAGATTGCATTCTCAACACGGCTCGAACTCGCCGACTGATGGTCCTCCCGAGGTTGTGGAGGGGGTCGCTTCTTGGTCCTCTTCAATCGTCTCGCCTGGTATAGCCGGCAAACCTATCAACGAATGACTTGGCCTCATAATGGGCGGTCGCGTCGCCGACATGTCGATATTTGGCAAGGGGAAGTCATCCTTTGGCGTAGCTTTGTTGAGATCCCGAAAATCCACACACACTCTGACTTTACGTTGGATTTCTTAACAGTCACCAGATTTGATAACCACGTTGGATACTCGATCACCCTGATAAAACCCACACGGAGTAGCTTCTCAATCTCCTCCTTCACTTGCAAAGCCATTCCGGCTTAATACGGCGCAACTTCTGCTTGACTGGCTTAGCGTCTGGTGCTGTCGGGATTCTGTGCTCTACGATCGAGTTGTCGAGCCCGGCATGTCCTTATAAGACCATGCGAACACATCCACATATTCTTTGAGTAGCTCAATCAGTGCTTCCCTTTCGGCTCCGCTGAAGAAGCTTCCAATCTGCGTTTCCTTAGGCTCGGCTTCGGTCCCCAAATTCACGCACGTTAACACCTCATCGGCAGCTTGGGCTCGAGATTCTTTTTGATTAATAACCTGTTCTGAGATTTCTTTAATGTATTCGTCATTTAATGTGTCTGTGTCTGCCTCTTCTAATGAATCATTATTAACTAAGTGTATATCGTTAGTTTGATTATTAGCTAATTTATCAGTTAAAAGAGTGACCATGGAGGGATACTCGGAAAGGTCGAGGGTTTCATTTATAGCAAAAGGAAAATAGCGTTTGCAACAAGATCATAGTCTTCATACGTAAGGTCGTCAGACTTAGAGGAAGACTCAAATTCAAAATGTAAAACACTAGACTCTGGGGATGGGGATTTTGAGCGAGTGACAGGAGATGCTGCAGGAGTGGCGACAGGAGAAGGAGTAAGCCCCAGTGTTCCCACCATAAATTCCGGAGTAGCTATAGGTCCCCCAATGATGCACCAATTCTTGAGCTTGTCCCCCATGGGTACCACCAATGTCCTTGGGTCCACCTTATCTTCAGAATCATCCCGATGACGGCAACCATGTCTTCGTGCAGCCCCAGATTACCCAGATGTTGAAGCAGATATTGGCCGTCCCACGTCTCAGTCAAACTTGGAGTTTCTGCGGCTTCTATTGCTGGCTTGTCAAGGGTTGTGGCTTCAAGCTGATCTGCCAAGTCTTCTGCAACTTGGTGGAGTACTCATGCCTGATGGTTCTAACTCTGCCCGTGGCTTTGTCATATTCCATGTAAGTCAGCTTCATGTTGGACCGATCAAATTCCACATCTCTGAAAATCTCGAACCCTTTCTGCAATTTCCCTGTGTGGTCAATCCATGGCTCGGCGAACTCAAAACACGAAAACTCCTCGCCTTCCCTGACAAAGTAGCTATTCAGGGACAGGCGGTATGGCCGCATTTCAGGCTTTTTGTAGGGAAGCTTCATCTTTTTAAGCAATTCTATCCTTTGTTGCTCTATCTTGTCTTCAAGAGTAAGGGTGTATCCTAGACCAAACAATCCTCGATGATTAATCTCTTCACCAATTCTGTGGGGCCTTGCAAGTTCTTACCTAGCCCCAGCCCGGTATAAAACCCATGTTACGCAGTATCTTGACAACAGGTGCCACTTTGTCCGTTGTTTTGGTGAGGTCGATGGTGCAGATCTGTGCTTGAGCGACTATTTCGAAGCCATTGAAGAGTCGGCTCTCTTCCCCATGCTGAATCTGTAAGACAGGAACGCCCTTGGTGTCCGTCCCTTGGGCAGTTACGAGATCACTGTAGATGATGGTCACTTCATTACCAGACTGAAACTTCACACACTGGTGCAGGGAAGACGGACAGCGCCCGACTGATGTAACCACGGCCGGCCAAGGAGGAGTGAGAAGGTCGCGGGGATGTCTATGACGTGGAAGTCGGTCGGCAGGATCTTTTTTCCGATGGTAATGGGCAGGGTGACTTCGCCTATCACAGCGCGGCATGTAGAGTCATAAGCTTTGATGGTTTGTTTGGATGGGCGTAAATCAACACCATGAACGCAAACCACATCCATCATCCTTGAAGGCAGGATATTAATAGCAGAACCATTATCAATGAATACACGGGGAATCTTCTTGCCATTTACTTCGACAGTGATGTATAAAGGCTCATTATGATCAACTCCGAACACTGGCTTGTCTAGCTCTGAGAAAGTGATGATGTTTCCATAGTGGATATTACCAATCATGTGGGTGACGTCCTCCGGGGTAATAGTGGATGGTACCATGGTGGCGGCGAGGTTTTGCTCGAGCATGAGGCGATGGGCTAGGGAGGAGGTGAGTAAGGACCATAGTGAAATATGGGCTTGGGTTTGTTTGAGTTGAGTGAGGATAGGGTCTTCTTTGTCTAGGTCGGCTTGCTCGGGTTCCTTCCCAAAGACTTTCTTTGCACCCTTCGGGTCGGATTGGTACACTTGACCGGATCTTGTAAGGAGACAAACTTCTGCACGTAGCTCCTCCAAAGACAATGGCGTGTCAGGACAAGGGGGCGAAACTTCGGTCTTTTCGGCCTCCTCGAAGATTTCGGCCCAAGAAAGAGGTTGAGAGGGTTTGGGATTCTCCTCCTCTTGAGATTCGACTTCACTTACTAGTTTTTCTAAAGACAACAAGTAGCAAGAAGATTCTTTATTATTAGTCATTGAAATACAACCCATCTCATCACAGTCCGCCACAACAGGCTCGGCCGGATCAGTGATCTCACTAAGCTCTACCATGAGTACATTGCTAGCTACATAATCTCTAGGGTCTTCGATGACTCCCTTGTGGATGAGCTCTTGCACGGCCTTCTTGAGTGCAAAGCATTCTTCGGTAGTGTGACCGGTGCACTTGTGGTAGTGGCAAAACTTCGACAAATCGCAACCAGGCAGGGAAGGTGTCCTTCTAATGGTTTGAGTATTTCTAATGTCACCAATGCCATGAAGATATCCACCATCGTGAGCCCTATCTTGTCCAAAGCATCCATGAGCTCTAGGATACTAATCTCGCATGTTTGCACCATATTCACCCACCCCCATTGTTAGGAAGAGGGTTATTCACCACATTAGGACCCTTCGGCTTCTCAATCTTCTTGTCATTGATCAACCCTTGTACTACGCGCTTCATTGAATACAACCATCCGTTGTGTGCCCGATGTGCTTGTGATACTTGCAGAACTTGGAGGCGTCCAAATCACTTCTTGGGTAGGCAGGTTGGTAATTCTCTAACGGCTTGATGAGACCTCTCTTGACTAACACGTCAAAGACTTTCCCCATAGGCATTCCAAAATCGTCAAAGTGCTCCCTCTCTCTTTGCGGCGGAGCCCCATTCCTTGTTACGGCTTGAACATCTAACGGGACCTCTTTCTGGACCATATTCACTTGGCCGACGGCCTCCTTTCCACCCCTAGGAGGCGCAGGCGCAGTAGGAGCCTTGTAGCGGAAGGAGTTGTTGTTGTTGGTCTTCGGACTTTCCTTTGGTGGCACAATCCCAGTGAACCCTGCTTCGTACCTTACTCCGGCGTCAACCATTTCCCGCAAATCAGGGAAGTAACCATTACTATAGCTGCTTTCATCTCCGGTAGCAAGCACTTGTAGAAAATCTGTTTCTGTTCCTTCGCTTTTGGTGGGTATTGGACCTCGCACAACCGATGATTCCACCTCTTGTAAAAATCATAAATAGCCTCGCCGGGTTTTTGCATAGTGTTCTCAAGGTCGGTTCGATTCACATGCCAATCCAAGTTAGCTTGATACTTCTCACAGAAAATGGCACTGATTTGATCCCACGTTTGCCTCTCGCTTGGCTCTAACCCCAAGAACCAACGCAGAGCTATACCATCCAAAGTGCTATGGAATACGCGAGCCATTTGTTCGTTGGTGCAGTCACGAGCCCTCATGGCCAACACATAACTATCCAAATGAGTCTTAGGACACGAGTCACCATGAAACATCGCCACCTTAGGCATCTTGAAATCCTTGGGGAGAGCCCCCACTTGGCTAGGGTTGATTGTCTTGGTCGTCGGTGCACTTTGCTTATCCACGGTCTCGATCAACTTTCGCATTTGCTCTTGCATGGCCATGACCACAGGGTGATTGGAGATGTCGGGGATAGTTTCTGACAGAATGATGGGAGGAGTAGTAGAAGCAGTAGCAGCGGCCATCCCAATACTCAGAGGCAACGAGGGGCGGGTAGTTTGCTAGCGGAGAGGTAGCCACCAAGCAGTTCAGGGGAAGGTTCATAGACAGCCTTGTTCTTGCTCATGGTAGTGAAACCTTGTTGGGTGTAGAGAGAAGGAGGTAGAACATTGCGGTAGCTTGGGAATGGGAAGGCAGTGGCATTGGTGTTGGGGAGACAGTTGGTATTGACCTCTTCATCTTCGACATAAATGAAATTCTCACCATCGGGCACCAGTTTAGTTCCCTTTTGTTGAATGTGACCCTTCAACTGTTGGTTCTGGTCTTCCAGCATCTTGTTGCTTTCCTCGATATTTTTGATCTTGGCTTCGAGACCGGCGAGGAAGTTCTGGAGGCTTGGGGGAATACCATTGAGAGTAGCCTCAGTGTTGAGCTCGGCGGTACTAGCAGGAGGAGCAGAGGCTGAAGCTGAGGCGGGAGTTGACATTGCTGATGACGAGACTGAGAACGTGGACGGAGTAGAAGCTTCACGTTGTAGTCGACCACCCAAACGGATCCAAACTTGCTTTGCTGAAAGGTTGAAGGGCAATGAAGCTTTTTAGGAGAGGGGGAAGGCTCATGCAAAGTATATTTTAATTTACAAAAAACATACATTATTTACATCCTAATAGGTTGGGAGGGATACCCCTTTTTCGCAACTAATTAGAAGACTACGATCAGTGAGGCCATCACTACGTCTATAGACCCCTCGTTTTTCACTGTATTGCACACCCCCAAACGGACAATTTGGGCGAGGGTCCTATAGGGCAAGCGGCTTTCCCCAACCATCGGATCCTACGACTAACCCTCCCTTAAAGGCATTTAACGTGATGTCTATGTTGCATCCTACGCAAGTTAATGATGAGCGGAGATCTTAAACAAAACATTCATCTCACCATGGCACGTCCCTTGTAGGGAAATCACTTTTTTGTGCACTTTTCTCTCAAAGATCTCGATTCATCATTGACTTGGGGATGACTCGACATAGACAGCACGTTAATTGACTATTAAGGAAAAGCTAGCCAAACCAACGGTCAAAACCTAGGTGTGATACCTATACTAGTGTGGGTTGACACGGGTTAGGTAAAAGGTTCCCACCGCTCGCAGAACGTACACGGTGAGGGGAGTAGACGAGTGACTCGAAAAGAGGCGACAGTAGCGCACAAATTCCTGCACATCGAATACTCCGGGTAATGGGGACCTGTGCAGTGCTGACACGGACTAGTGGTAGTGTGTGGCAAGAAACTAATTCTTTTTAAGGAAAAAAAAGAGAGAAGTTTTTGATGTTAGGATTATGCAATGCAATGCATGAGAGAGAGAGAGAAAGACATGTACAGGGGAGCATAGCAGAGTTTTGTTTGACCCTAATACTAAGGCGAAGATAACAGGGGTACAAGGATACAAGGTATATACAAAATACAAGTATCAACAAAGTACAAGTATTAACATTGCGGGGTGCATGGGTGCATGTGTAAACATGGCAAGTATGTGAGGTGCATGTATAAACATTGCAAGTATGTGAGGTGCATGTGTAAACATGGCAAGTGTGTGCATGTGTAAACATGGCAAGTATGTGAGGTGCATGTATAAACATGGCAAGTATGTGAGGTGCATGTGTAAACATGGCAAGTGTGTGCATGTGTAAACATGGCAAGGTGTGTGCATGTGTAAACATGGCAAGGTGTGTGCATGTGTAAACATGGCAAGTATGCATGTGCAAAACATGGCAGGCGTGTACATGTGTAAACATGGCAAGGTGTGAGGTGCATGTGAGAACATGGCAAAGTATAAGGTGCATGTGAGAACATGGCAAAGTGTAAGGTGCATGTGAGAACATGGCAGACATCATGATGTGAACGAAAGTTAGACCCACTAAGTTTGAAAAAGTTTCAAAGCAAAATCCCAGCAGAGTCGCCACTGTGAATACCCCTTTCCGATGAAGCGACGCATGGGAAGTATCTTGTGATTATTTTTATTTACAAAGGGAATATTCTTAACGACATTAAAATTATGAGAGTCGCCACGCCGTTTTAATTAAAGCCAAAACATTGAAAAAAGCATGTTTAATGGGTTCGGGGGTCAAATTACAACAAGAGAAGAATATTGGACGTTATCACTCCTATTGCCCGAATTGATCGGTCTTTCTATCATGATGAATGTGTTAGTAGTGTGTTAGTGATTGAGACGGATCCGAAGATTGCCTACGTTCCTCTCAATGTGAGAAGCTCAGGTCAGCGTAGTTCGCAGAGAATTAGAATCAGAAGAATCGGGATCATGCATAATGAGGGGGAAATTACCTAAAGATTAGGGTTTAGAAGTAGTTCCTAGATCATCCTTGGGTTGATGAACCCTCGATCATCATTGGCTATGACATAACATATAATTATGAAGATCGCAACCCTAAATATAGCATAAATAAGGTTTTAATCTATGAACACGAAGAACATGCGAAGAACATATTATGAACATATGAATGAGCATGCAAAGAATATGAAGAAACTATGAATAAACATGTACGAACATGAATATAAAAGATCTACATTAAAAACAATGCAAGAACACGAAGAAAAAGTTAGAAAACTTACCTATGTTGGCAAGAAATAAACCTTGGATCTTCTTGAGTGTTTGAATGTTAATTAGAGAGAAAAATATTGTTTAAGAACTCCAAAATTCGTACTTAGAGCTCTCAAAATCGGATCCTTAAACCAATAGCCTGGAGTGGTTTATATAGTAAACTGGTGGGAGGATCTGATGGTCCAGATCATCCGGCGCAAGGTTGGCCGCCTGGCCATTGTTGATGCCGGTGACAATAGTGGCCGCGTGGCCAAGATCAACGCGGAGCAATGTTGGCCGCGTGGCCAAGGTTGCCGGCTGACTTGATTTCAAGCTAGGGTTTCACTGTTGCTTTATGGTAACCCTAAGTTGCCTATTTTGATGGATTTTGTCATAAATGAGATATTTTGGGAATCCAGGACAAGTCTTTGCAAGGTTTCTAATTCCTATAAAGTCCTTGTATATTTGGGAAAGTCCTAATAAACTCATTTTCAGATCGGGTACTAACAGAGCTGTTGGGGAAAGACGAGACATCGGACTTCTGCTAGGGATAATAAA
>JAOWBW010001940.1:96710-156892 GCA_026119855.1 Campanula takesimana | reverse complement strand
ATACTTGCAGAAGCTTTGAAAACTGAGACACATGTTATTGCTATTTGCTGCCCAAGCCAATGACTAGCTAGGGATTATTTGTGCAAACCTCGTGCCCTTTTATGATGGGCTCATTCTCGGATGGGTCTTAGTTGCCACGGGCCTTCTTTTCATGAACCCAAAAATGCACACTGCTGGGGAATGATGATTCAATAACCCAAGACAACCTTTGATGGTGCCATATCTTGTCGAGCCTTTTGCAATCCCAAAGTTGACTCAGTGGGGAATTGACTTGCTGAGGAGACCAAATGTAGAACTCGTGTAGTTGTCTTCTTTAGAAGCCGGGGATCTCCCATTTCTCTTTCCCTTCTCTCTCTCACTCTCTCATTTTTTTTATGAAGCACCCT
This sequence comes from Campanula takesimana, assembly GCA_026119855.1. Lineage (NCBI taxonomy): Eukaryota > Viridiplantae > Streptophyta > Magnoliopsida > Asterales > Campanulaceae > Campanula > Campanula takesimana. The sequence continues at coordinate 156,506 of JAOWBW010001940.1, read as the reverse complement.
ATTTTTGCCTAGACCGCCCTTTCGGGTTTTCAATCTAGCGGGCATCTCTTTTGCGTCTTTTTTTTTACTCGATTAATGAGGAAGTGTGCATGACTCTGGCTGAGGAGATAAGACATGTGATTTGGCGGTGAAGACCTCTTGTCACTAAAGATGAGTGACATTGACTCGACTAGGGAAGTGTCCCTAGTATTGACTTTATGTATATATTTGTTGAATGACTCACGAAGGCAAGTAAGTCATTAAGAGAGAAGAGAAGGAAAACCCCAATTTGATTGCAAGAAATTGGGAGTATGCAGAAAGAATAGAAGCCCTAGACTTGATAAGGAACGGAAAGTGATTCCAAATCTAGGAAAGTAGTTCAATCTTGAGGTGATTAATTCATTGGCAAATGAATATACAAAGATGTCTTGACAAGTTTGAGATGAAGGCCGATCACTATAACGCGCTAGGGCTAAACATATCTTCTTTCATGCATGAGAACCGGACCCGAAGGTTGCCTACGTTGCTCCAGTGAAGAGGCTCAGGTCACCGTAGTTCTTGTGGATTCTCCATTCGTCGTGATGGGATTTTTGCTTTGTCGTGATGATTGTTGATGTCGCTTCGTCCTTCGTTGGTGGAATGATGTTGATCCTTGATATGAACTTCTTTGAATGAGGGGGGATTTTTTTTTATTTTTGTGCTCTAACTTTTGCCTAGGTTGATTTGAGGATTTCAACCTAGCGAGCTTTTTTTTTTTTTTTTTTTTTTTTATCCCCCTTTTGAAAACTTTGCTTCATGATCGTTGATCCACCTTTCTTTCTCTTGATTCCGTCGTTGTTGATGTCTTCGTTGTTGATGCCGTCGTTGATGTTTAGCCCCTAGGCGTTCAAGCGATGGCCTTCGTTCCAAAACTTGTTTAGACAACTTTTCATCATTTTGCCAAGAATTAGATTGAATAACTTGGAAGAGTGTATGAGGACAAGAACGACTTTTATTTAATGATTGAATCAAAATTTAACATTGGACGAGAGAAAACTTTAATGCACACATTAGAGGACTTTTGACTCTCTTTTTTTTATCTTATTTCTAGGTAGAGAAAGAGAAACGGAGATTGTTGTCGTTATCCCCCATGTCGTTGTAGTCCTCATTGTCGTTGTAGTCTTCCATGTCACTACATTCTTCCATGTCATTGCTTGGGAACCCTTTTTCGTTGAAGCTTGTGTCATAGGGGGACTCGGCCACTTCTCGGAGCAAATTGTCAATTCTAACCCCCGCATCATACATGCTTGAAAAATCGGAGTGAAAAGCCCCACTAAGATGAGTGCGGTAGTCCATTTTCAAACACTTCAAGAAGATGTCCATTTGTTCCTTCTTGGAAGGCCTATCAACCATCTCGGCTAGCTTGTCATTCCAACGGCGATAGAAGTCCCAAATGATTCATCACCCTCTTGCACGGTGCTCTCCAACTCTTTCTTGGTGGGACGGAACATGGAGTTGCCTTGATATTGTGACTTGAAGGCAAGCATAGCGACATCCCAATTAAGCGGGTGGAAACTGGAAGACCCATATACCAATCTTTTGCGACCCCCTCGAGAGTAAACGGGAAGCATTGTGCCATTATTTGAGGAGACACTTTCTTTTGTAGCATGGCCCAAATGTAGGAGTCAACATGAGCGTCGGGGCAAGAGTTACCGTTGAACTTTCCAATATCGGGCATCTTGAACTTTTTGGGAAGAGCCTCCATTGTGTTCATGAGGAGAGAAGCTTGATGAAGATCGGTGCTTGGGCCCTTGTGCAAATTTAGCCCACTAAGCTTTTGGTCAATATAGGACATGAGAGTGTTGACCAAACCGGTATTGATGCCTTGGACCTTTCTTTCATTTGTGAGCCCTTCAATTGGTCCTCGAGTTTGGATACTTCTCTTTTATGGGCCATTTCTACATGCTCATAACGGGCTCGCCATAAATCATCCTTGCGACGAACATCCTCGGCTAGTGTATCAATTTTCCCTTTCAATACTTTCACCATGCGGAATAACCCTTCGTTGGACACGGGAATGCCGTTGTCGTTGCCGTTTGAAGCCATTGGACCTATGGAGAGAACACTGTTGATCTTAGGATGGCCCCATAAACACCTTTTGAGTAAAATGATTTCACCCACAAACAAGAAAAGACTCAACCACATAAAGAAAAATGACTCTTTTTTTTTATTTATTTACAAAGTCGGAAGGACATAGTCCTTTTGGGGTTTCTAGAAAAATAGTGGAATCGTCACACTAGTATATAGACCTTCTCGCAATCCCATATACTCATCGGATTCCACCACGCTTGTGAATCCTACATGTGTCGGGATTAAAATAAATTAATGTAGTAAATCATACATGCGGGGACGGATTTTTTATTTTCGTCCATTATAACCACTTTGGGGATGGAGTTTTCTTTCGTCCATTGCAACAAGTTGGCATGTATGATTTGAAGACATTAGTTTAGGGAAATCTCGGTACATGAAAAACCGATTTGAGTCACGGAGTGTTAGACCCTAACTAGAATTGTGTGGTTTGTGCTCGGCTAAAGAGAGGCTTAAAGGTCACCCCCGACATGTAGTCATGAACTACGCCACGGGCTGAGGTTGACCGCTTTGGAAGAGTCAAGGTCGAGTGCTGCTTGAAACTTCCTAGGACGGGCCTCGACGGGTTTGGGGTTAGACTTGTGCGACTCGATAGTGAGTAGTTGATAAGAATTGTGCACGTAAAATATTTTTTTTTCAAAGGAAATAAAAAAACAAATAAGCACGTATTTACAACTTTCGAATCACCCGTGTGACCGATAAAAATGAATAAACAAAAGTAAAAGGGGGTGTATGCAGGCACGGTGCCCACACACTGTCAAAACTGCCCATTCTGTTCACTGTTTCTATTCTGGAGAATTTCCCAGACGCGCGCGCTTTGGGCTTTGAGGATGGGAGGCGCGCGCCTTAGGCACTAAAGGGCAGAGGCGCCCGCTTCTGGGCAGTACCTGCAAATCAGTGGGTTCAAGGGATTGCCTGGACCCTAAATTATAGAACTTTTCCCCTGCAGACATTGTTAGCACAGAAACATGGAATTTGAAGGACGAGATGGGAGGCGGGCGATTCTGGTTCAAAGGGTCGGACGCGCGCGTGTTAGGCCAAGACGGCCGAAGGCACGCGCTTCCTACCCTTTTTACCAGAATGCCCAGAAAATAAAATAAAAGAACACCAAAAATGAAAAACGCAAGTTTAACCCTCTATATTCCCCAGCGGAGTCGCCACTGTAGATACCCCGGGGAACCACGGCTTGGATACAGCGCGTGAATTACCTAGGATGTCTAATTGATTTTAAGAGTCGCCACCCACGTTTTAGAGGAACGCGAGAAAACCTAAGAAAATGGCCTTTTTATTGATTACGAAACCAAAGATTCTTGAGATGAGGGGTTCGGGGGTTAGGTGACGGAGTGGGATGTACTTAAACACCCACTCCACCCCGCTTACGCGGGTCTTGCTACTTTTGGTGTTCTAATGCTAAATGTCCTTCAATTTAATGATAAGAGAAATGTGCTAACAATTATAATGAAAAGAAAGGGGAAATTTATAGAGGAAAAATAAAGGAGAATTTCTTATTTATTGATTTATACTAAAGATTAGAAAGTGGGAACATCATTTCGGGACTGAGGGAGTAATGGCATTTCCAAATGAACTATACAAAAGATACATTGGAACTTTAATTTCTTATCAGCAACAAGCATTTATGTAGTAGCTAATGCAGAGTATTCGACTACGTTCAAGCCAGGTTGAGCTCATACCCACCTGTAAGAAACGATATTCCATCTCTGTTATCTAAGTTTCCTACTTGCCTTGAACAATTGCAGAGAAGAGCATTTGGTTTATGTTTTGGAGTCTGAGCCTGGCTCGCAGCAACCCTCATCCTCTGGTTAAAGTTTGTAAATGTAGGGTCATCAGAATCACTAGTGAGAGGAACACCCGTCGATGCTTGTAATCGCCGCAGTGAAGATCTGTTCCCAACTAGAATTGTCCAAGCTTTATCAATCAAATCCTGCTTGGCAGATAGTAGAAGACGGCACTCTTCCTGCAAACAAGGTAATTCATCTTATATCTTCTTGATCCTGGACACTAGCTGAGACCTATTAGCTTATCCAATTTCTCTAATAAAATTGTTACGAAGCTCCTTAATTCTCGGCTAGCTCCAATTCTTTCAAGAATTATTTCTCCTCAGCAAAGTGGTTTTGTGAAAGGGCGTTTGATCCATGAAAATGTTCTTTTAGCTCAAGAGCTCATGCATTCGATTCGGAAAAAGGTTAGAGGCTCAAATGTTAGTCTTAAGTTAGACATGGCTAAAGCCTATGATCGTATCTCTTGGTTTGCGTTGATTAAAGTGATGAGAAGGTTTGGATTTTCTGAAGTTTGGAATGACTTGATTTATCGCTGTATTTCTTCTTGCTGGTTTTCGGTTCTTGTAAATGGGGAAAGTTCTGGTTTTTTTCACTCCTCTCGCGGCCTTCGATAAGGAGATCCTATATCCCCTACTCTTTTTATTATTGCAGCTGAGGTGCTAAGTAGGGGTCTTAACCGGCTTCATTGACTACCCCCAATATAGATATCGGGCTCATATTCACACTCCTATGATTTCTCACCTCTCCTATGCTGACGATTTTATCATTTTTTGCAATGGATCCAAAGACTCTCTAGAGGCTCATATGAGATGTTTGAATTGGTATCAAGCCTTTTCGGGCCAGCTTGTTAATATTCGGAAGTCTTGCTTTATTACCGGCATTCATGATGAGGTAGAGATGGTATTATTGAGGCAGCTACATCCTTTGAAAAGAAATCTCTCCCTATAAGTTATCTTGGCTGTCCTCTTTATGTTGGGAGGAAAAAAGTTGGCCTTTTTGATATGGTTCTTCAAAAAATGGCTGCCCGGCTTGCTAATTGGCAAGGCAAGATTCTCTCTTTTGGCGCTAAGCTCACTCTTATTCAATCTTGCTTGCAATCTATACCTCTTTATTATATCTCTTTGGTGGAGCCTCTTAAGAGTATTATTAAAGCCATTTACCGGCTTATTGCAAACTTTTTTTGGTGTAATGAAGAAGGTCAGTCCAAAGGCCACTGGGTGAGAAGGGAGTTGATGTTTCGGCCTATCTGTGAAGGTGGTTTGGGTCTTCGTCGTTTTGAAGATATTTCTATGGCTTTTGCTATGAAGCTTTGGTGGCGTTTCAGAAGTTCTCATTCTCTTTGGTCTGATTTTATGCTTGACAAGTATTGTTTTGGTACTCATCCTATGGATGCAAGCAAACCTACTTATGCTTCTCATATTTGGTGCCGTATGCTTCAAGCTAAAGATATTGTTGAAGATCATAGTGCTTGGAGGATTGGTAGAGGGGCTATCTCTATTCATGAAAAATGGTTGGAGGGGCCTCGCCTTCATCTCCCAGGTAATCATATTGAAGTTTCTTCCTTGTTTCATGAGGGACAACTTAGGCTCAATCATATTCGTGATTCCTATGGGATGGAGGCCCTCCATACTATTCAAAATCAGAATATTTTCCTTTCGGATATGCTGGATCGCATGTATTGGCTTCCTTCCTCTAAAGGTCAGTTTACTATTTCCTCAGCTTGGCAAGTTTGTAGAGTGGCTAATCCTCGGAGTTTAATCTTTGAATATTTCTGGAATAAACATGTCCCATTGAAAGTCTCCATCTTTCTTTGGCGAATGTTATATAATGGTCTCCCTACCGATTTGGCTATTCAGTCCCGTGGTATATCTCTTGTCTCGTCTTGTGTTTGTTGTTCTTCTCGTTCCATGGAGGATATTACCCATCTCTTTGTTCATAGTCAAGTGGCTTTTGAGACTTGGGATTGGTTTTCTAGACTGCTTGGCGTTCACATAATTTGCCATAATGTTAAATCTATTCTTGCGAGTTGGTGGTTTAATACGGCCGTGGGGAAAAATAAGGGGATTATTTGGCTTTGTCGGGTTCTCCCTTGTTTCATCACCTGGGAGTTATGGAAGAGTCGAAACAAAGCCAAATTTAATAATATACATATGTCTTCTTCAGCAATTATCCGGGCTGTGGTTGAGCAGATTGGTTGTATTATTAAGGCTTTTAAATTGAGCTTTCCTTGCTCTGATATGGAAGCTCATATTTTTCAAGCCTTTAAAATTCCTATGGCTGTTCATAGACCTCGGCTTATGAGGTTTGTTCTTTGGAAAGCTCCTAAATCTGAAATTCTCAAACTTAATACGGATGGGGCGGCAAAAGGAAATCCGGGTATAATCTCTGGTGGTGGTATTTTCAGAAATAGAAAAGGTAAGTTTTTGTTTGCCTACTCTAAATTCTATGGTCTTGGTTCGAATATGATAGCTGAAGCTAAGGCTGTTTTGGATGGGCTTCTCTATGCATCTCAGTTTGGCATTTCTTCTCTTTGGTTGGAAATTGATTCTGAAGTTCTTTTAAATGTGTTAATCCATGATTATCATATACCTTGGAGTATTTGGTATGAGGTTGTTCGTATTAAAAGGCTTATTTCCCAGATTGGAGTTAGAGTTACTCATATCCTTCGTGAAGGAAATCAGGTTGCTGATGGGTTGGCTACTGTTGCTGCTGTTTCGAGAGCAAACTCGGAGTATTTCTCCTTTAGTGATCTCCCCTACTCTTGCAAAGGTGCTTATACCTTAGATAGTGCTGCTATCCCTTATGTTAGAACTTAGTTTCTAATGGCTAGATTTCTTTATTTTTTATGCTTGATGTTTGGTAGTTTCCCCCTCTTTGTTAAGGAGCTTACGGATTGTGTAAGTCCGTCCCCTTTTTTCTGGTGGTTGAGGTTGGTCATGTCCCCCACCATATTTGTAATTTTTTCTTTCATTATTAATAAAATCTAGGGAGTACCGTCTCCTTTCGCTTAAAAAAAATTCCAATGGTGGATTGGAGGGGTTTTTATAGTTGAAAGGGGATATTTTTGGTGCCAAGACGGAGTCACCAAGATCAGTTTTCCGGGCAAAATCATATAAAATGAGCAAGGGAGAGATTCTTGGACAGAATCTGTAACTGACACGCCCAGACGCGCGCGCATCCCCTATAGTCGGCGGGAGGCGCGCGCTTCTGGCCCCAAAGGGCGGAGGCGCGCGACTTCGAAATGGCGATTTTGACAGAATGGACTAGAAAGTTAACTCTGTTATGCAGTTTAGTCCAAAACTGACGGAATCAGTTAAGAACTTAACCGAACTAACAGAAATTAACAAAAACAAGTAAAGTAAAAATACTATGTATGCAATCTCCATAAAAAGGGATACAACCAAAAGGCCACTTCACTATTGAAGTTTGGTCAAGGTTACATCCCAACATTTTAATTCCACTTTAATTTACATTCTTATTTTTAATGTAATTATCTAGCAATAATTCGACATGTAATCTTTAGTATAAATCAATAAATAAGCAATTCTCCTTTATTTTTCCTCTATAAATTTCCCCTTTCTTTTCATTATAATTGTTAGCACATTTCTCTTATCATTAAATTGAAGGACATTTAGCATTAGAACACCAAAAGTAGCAAGACCCGCGTAAGCGGGGCGGAGTGGGTGTTTAAGTACTTCCCACTCCGTCACCTAACCCCCGAAACCCTCATCTCAAGAATCTTTGGTTTCGTAATCAATAAAAAAGGCTATTTTCTTAGGTTTTCTCGTGTTCCTCTAAAACGTGGGTGGCGACTCTTAAAATCAATTAGACATCCTAGGTAATTCACGCACTCTAGCCAAGCCGTGGTTCCCCGAGGTATCTACAGATACCCACGTAGACTGAGTCATCCCTGCAAATAGTCCCACTATCCTCCTACTCTGACAAGCCCAAGGTGGCACCTGACCAACAGGCTCCTCCAATACTCTAAGCCTCTCCTGCAACCACAAGTGTAATAACTGAGTACTACCTCGAGACATCTTGCGAGAGCCAGAAGCCAACTTACCAATACCATGTAAAGTTTCCCCAAGCAAGACAGGGATAATACTGCGTTTGGCCCGAGCCTGGTCCACCATGTCAATACATCCCATCGTGGCTACCCTTACCTAAGGAGGAAACAGAACCAAAGCAAACAGACAAAGAGCTAGACAATCCAGAGCTATGTCAGAATCCACCACACTGTTGATGAATCTAATGGGAAGCTCACAGATATCAACATCATCCCCCAAGAATAAGCCTCTAGCATCTTTAATAGATATCCTGAGAAACCCGTGTCGCCGGAGGTACTTGATATCGCGGCATGGCTACCTTGTCCGTTATTCTCCCACCGTACAGAGCCACGAAATCCTCATACGTAGGGGTGATTTCATTATAATAAAATTTGAAAACATGGTTGTCCTCATCCCAGAACTTAGCGGCAGCACGAATCATGTTCTCATCTGACTTAACTCTGAACAGCGACCAAAGACACTTGGTCCCGAATCTCCTGTCAAAAGATGCACGAGTCATCCTAGAAAGCTTCTGGATCTATATCTTCAAGCTTTTGATGAAGTAGCTTTGCTTCTCCACAGAAATCATGGGATGTCTCTCCATTAGAATAGCGCAGAAAGGTCGAAATCTAGAGCGAAAATAAAGAAAACTGTTGTATGTCCCGTCTAGCTGCGAAGGCTGCTGATTGAATAGGGTAGGGAGTTCGAGTCCTGATCATGCAAGAAGAATCTAACAAAATCGTATCAAAGAAGGGACTGTCCGCGCAGCCAGGCTTGCCAGATAACTGGCCACGTGGCCACTTCATCCGTCATCAGCAGATTTGCGGGCCCACCTCTACCAAATGCTGGAATGGACCCATTTCATATATTATGAGTCACAAAAGAAGTCTAACAAGAAGTTGGTAGTACCCGACAGTGTGTATAATCCCCGTTTCACCCCTAAGGCTCATGCATTGTACCAAATGTAAAGACATGTAAATAAAATACTAATTACATATTTACATAGAAAGCAAATAAAATAGTGTACATAGATTATCTGTTTGTTCTCTCTCTCTCTAACAAATACAGGAAATTAAGGACAACATCTAGTCCGAGCTCTCCTCAATCTCCACCTCCTCCTCCTCATCATCACTATCATCATCATCTCCATGGCCCCGCTGCTGCATATAGTGGGATCCACTGGCTCCAGAACCCCTACCTCTGACAGACCTCCTACGGGCACGAGACGAGGAAGTAGCCTCCGAAGGTGTTCTCTCTCTACGCGGATGCACTACCACATCCTCCTGACGGCAGGTGCAAGCAGCGGCTAAGCTCCAAAATAAACGCTCAAAGATGTTGCCTCGGCGGACAGAGCGGATGTAAGCCTCCCGAGTCACCTGGAATAGATATCCACAATCAGAGATGACAAGTCTGAAAGTGTGTGTGTGCAAGACAGAAATGAAAAAAGCCAAAGGTATCACACCGTAGCTCTAAGAGGAGGAAGCTGGGCCCTAGTAACCTCATCAGCCTTGGTCAGAGTAAGGTCAAAGTCAACATCGACGCCACCCCGCTACACTCTAATGGTATCTGGAAACCATGGCATATCCATGGCATGTATAGCCGCTCTACTAGAACTGGCCGGGTATCCAACTGCCTCCTAGCCGCCACCTACGGACTCACCAGCACATGCTCAACATACCAAACATAGTCACCACCGCTCTGGTACTGACTAGCCGGAGTCCTCACAAATTAATCTCCGCTCGTTCGGAGCCTAGAAGGATATAGCATGTTCCAAGGTGGCTCAGCCAGAGCCCATATCATAGGATACACACTATGCTGCCTGCAGACCCTCTCGCCAAGATACATGGCATCCCCAGTCAACCCCACCAAAAGGCACCGAGAAGTAGTAAACTCTTGAGCAAGGCCTACTCCTGCCAGCACCCTATTAGACCAAGGGAAGAACTGTAAATCCTCATGCAAAGGACCCTGCAGTCTCGCAGCAAAAGTCCCCAAATCAGGCGTCTTCTTGGCCTTGCCACGGCCCTCCAACCGGTTCCTCTTTGCCCAAAACCTCATCACTGGGACCTCCTTCACCCCTTGCACGCCAAAAGGAGCAACATGGAAGAGCTCGTAAACCCATACCTGTGGAAGAGCAATATTTTAGTCTATACAGTTCTAAACAAAGGACAGGCATAGCATAAGAGAGTAAGTCAGAAAGTTACCTCAAAGGAAAACTGGAAACAGTCAAAAGAATAGGTACTAGACCTCGAACAGAAATCAAGGGCTCGATACATCTCCACTAGATCGGCTCCGCCCCAAGAAACCCGGCTCGCCTGCTCCAGATCAGCTAGAGCACCCAACAAAGAAAACCGACAAAAGGTGCCAGCACTCGGGAACAAGGTCTGTGACAGGCTATACCACAAAATGACCCGCACCAGATAGTCAGTGTCACTGACACCCACTACAAAACCCCGAATGGCTCCATCAAGCAAGGTTCTCAAATGGCCCAACTCAAAGCTATTCCCCTTCACACCTCGACCCAACGGCATCCTAATCAGATCAGCCTGACGATGAGGGTCCTCGGACAAGCTCTCGTCAAAAGGCAAGTTCACGTCAGAGAACTGCAAACCAGTGATAGCAGAAAAGGCGGTGGGAGTAATAGTGACCTCTCCCCAACTGAAATGGAACGTGTGCGTAGTGTCCCACCAATACTCCCGCATAGTCTCCACCAGACCCATCACCTTCTGGGTCCCTCCGATGGCCTACACAACATTAAAGAATGGACCAAAGCCCAGAGCTCGGATCCTATCCTTCATAACACCTCCCGGTGGTAGCATGCTCCATACCTCTGCTACCAGCTTGGTAGATCCCTGAGATTTCATTCTCTGCAGGTAAACACAGCAAAGGTACGTTACCAACTAGCAATTAAAAAACAACTATATGCTATATTTAAGTATACTTGCATGCTTTAGTTATTATTTTGTGCATATATTTTCCGTCCCCAAATAATCAACAAATCCAAAAATTAAATAATCTACAATTAAATTAAGCAGTCTTAAAATACGACAAGTATGAATAAAAGACACAAAATACCCAAAAGCGATAAAGAAGCAGGATCCTTACTTCCGTAGTCTCCATCATTCGCCCTCCGGACCAGTGCCTGTCGGGCCCTACGTATAGTTCAAAATGTTGTCCCATGAAGAAATTCCATTCTTGGGGAAGGTAATTCCTCGTGGGCATTCTGCCCCGCTACTGCAGTTATTCTTCTTGGTGAGGTGGCTCCGCACTTTTTTTTTTTTTTTTTTTTTTTGGCGAAAAGAGGACGGTACCTCCCTAGATTTTATTGATCAAAAATTTGAAAGTACAAAAGAGGTGGGGGACATAACAGCCTTAACCACCATAAGGAAACTAGGGGGGAGGCCTTACACATGTCGTAAGGACCTCTACAATAGAGGAAGGGGAAGCAAGAATGCAAAGCAAAAAGATTAAATAAGAATCTAGCCATACAATTAACTCCGGATAGAAGGAAAGCCAACTTTGTCAAGAACATACGCCCCACGACAAGAAGGAGGAATATCAGAATGATGGTACCAAACAAGGTTATTCTTGCAATCAGCCGTACTATTTGTAAAACCATCCGCAACTCTATTTCCTTGCCTCAAGATATGAGTGACATGAACATGGATAAGACACATAATATGGTGAATCCGCTGGATGAGATAATGGATTTCCCATGGAGTATGATATACCTTGGTAATAACTTTCATTAGAACCTCCGAGTCCACTTCTAGCCAGACATTAGTTATACCAAACTCTTGAGCATGAAGGAGGCCATCAAGAGCTGCCCTCGCTTCAGACCACATGTTAGATCGAATCCCATAAAATTTTCCAAAAGCGAAAATTAAATCTCCATTATAATTCCGAAGGATACCCCCTCCAGCTGCAATCCCAGCTCAAAATGTTGCTCCGCGCCTCCGCCTTGTTCAAGATGTTGCTCCGCACCAAAGAGATATTGAAAATCCATCGCTAGAATACCAAATATCACTCAATAATAGTGATTAAAACTTCTCAAAAAATCATTTTTCCTCTTTTTACTCGACAATGAAGAAGAAGAAGAATGAAGGAGAAAGAAACAGCCGGCAGCTATTTGTAGGGTCTGTCCATCGAAACGACCGTCCGCGCGGCCAGTCCCTCCAAGGTGACGTGGCAAGATCTCAGCTCTCCATCACACACGCTCCTCAGTAATCCTCGTGATCGAGTTCTAGCCAATCAGAAAGACTGGCCACGAGGCCACATATTCCTCCAGGTGCCAAAATTTACACTTTAGCCCCTCCAGCTTATCTTTAATCCAAAAGTGACGCCCTTAGTCAAAATTAATTAAATCTGGTCCGGAAGACCTCAATAAATTCCAAAATAAATCAAATCTGGTCCGGAAGACCTCAATAAATTCCAAAATTAATCAAATCTGGTCCGGAAGACCTCAATAAATTCCAAAATTAATCAAATCTAGTCCGGTAGACCTCAATAATTTCCAAATTTAATCGAATCTGGTCCGAAAGACCTCAATAAATTACCAAATCAATCTATTTCTCCAGCGAGAGCAATTGATGAAGGTCAAAAGACCCTTATTAATCCTGAGGCACCTGCATCTCGAGAAACCATCTACGTTACCGTTTTACCTAATCCCGTGATCCTGAGGTTTTAGCGTCTCTATATACCGTGGTGTTCGAGAAATTATTTGATTCATGCACTTCGTAATATTTCTTCTTCATAACCCGTGTGTCTCAATTTTTTTAGCATAGGTTGCTGGTGCTCTGGACATAATTTCAGTTGCTATTGTTAGTGTCTTTGGACACATCTTTAATACACGCGCTCCATAAGAAATCAGAATCCATCCCTAATTTTGTTCTTGATTCTTGAGTCTTCTTCTCGCGCCGTGCGTATGGCTTTGGCCCCTTTCCCCAGTAGAGTCCGAACAATGATTCTATTATCCTTAGACGAATGTTCAAGTCTTCATACAGGATAGTGTCCTTAGGATTGTTATCCCCAGCAGAAGCTGATGTATCGTTTCTTTCTTCTCTCTTCCTCCTACGAATGTTTGTCTTTGTACAGGATCCTATCCCTAGCGAAAGACGATGTCTCGTTTCTACCACCAGAGCATGCACTAGGACTGGATTGATTCCCCTTAGGATATGTAGGTAGCCTGACGAAGGTTCAGCCGCTCGAGAAATCTGGTCACCCTTTCTTTCTCTCCCTCGATTTGGAACTCATGTTTCAGATCGGTTCCTTTCTTAATCGAAGACCCTCCATGCCTTGCAAGAAGCATCGCCGAGGGGCTACTATTAGTACCCGACCTGAAAATGAGTTATTTAGGCATTCCAGAACTCAGAAAGACCTCACAGGTATTTACAAGATGCGCAGGACTTATCCGGAATTTTCTGAAAAGCCCAGATAAGAAGATATTGACGACCTAATCAGATTAGCCACAAAGGACGTTATCTAGGGTTTCTCCAGAGTCCAGTCTGATCATAACCTTGGGAACCACGCCAGCCCCCATGGTTAGCCGGGCGGTCAGTTATACCTTGGCCAAGCGGACAGTCTTTCCATCCCAAAATCTTATAAATAGGTGACCTCAGTTCATAACTTCAATACACAATTCTCTCCCCTAAGTTCTAGAGTCTAAATTGAAGGAAGAATTCTCTCCAAGCCTTTCTAGCAATCCCGAAGGTCCGGCAAATCCTCATTCAAGATTCGGCTTCGTTCTTGTTAAGATTGGTGAGGTTTTCTATGATTTACTAGTATAGATCTGATTTATGCATGCTTTCATTATGTTTATACATTCATATTCATATGATTCATGTTGTATTCTCCATGTTCTTGCTAGAATTCATATTACGTGCTATATTTTGGGTATCGATCTTCATGTTTATGTGTTATTTAATACATGTTCATGATGTTTTTATTACTATGTTAGATTTAACCTGCTAGATCTATAATTGTAATCCCTATATATGCATAGCCGATGATGATCTCCAAGATCTAGGAACTACTTCTAAACCCTAAACTGTAGGTAAATATTTCCATGATCATTAACTCTCCTATGTTGAATGTGATGACTACACATTGATCTTATCAATGGTATAATCATTATTCTAGGATCTTGTATGATTCTTTCTCCTCCCCCATCATCATGCATGATCCCACTTCTTCTCTCTATTCCAATTATGTGCGAACTACGTCGACCTGAGCTTCTCTTAACGAGAGGAACGTAGGTAATCTTTGGATCCGGTCAAAATCACTAACACATTACTAACACAATTATCATGATAGAAAGTCCGATCTATCGGTCGATAGGAGTGATTACTGTAATATTTTTCTTTTATCGTAACTTGACACCCGAACCCTCTCTGTTAGCTTTTCTCAATGTTTTAGCTCGATAAAACAATGTGGCGACTCGTAATAAGTTAAATGCCAATTTAAATATCCTAATCCCATAGAAAAGACAAAATAAGATAAATAATAAAAGACTTCCCGTGTATCGCCCGCATTCGGAAAAGGGGTATTCACAACTACGCGCTGTGATAGAGGAGAAACTGCGGGAGATGGGACAGAGGCATGTTGAGTCGGTGGCAACGGACCCATTAGGTCCTTCCTTTAATAGGGTTTTTGGAGCTCCTTTGTATGACTATGCCGATGACAGTGGTAGCCCTCAGTAGGTTCAGTATGAGGAGGGTATATATAGTGGGTGTACTTTTACCCTTTTATCCATCCACTTCCGTCTTTAGTCATCCTCTCATTTGGACTCCTTCTGACATGCTTGTGTCGCCTTTTTCTTAGGTGACTAATCAGACATATGACGCCATAGCACGTCGTGAGTCTGGTCTACGAGCGGTGATCCGGAGGTTACATAGGAAGGTGGTGAAGGGACTTTGTAACTTGGCGGAGTGTGGATTTTTTCCTCCTTCTATTGACAACGATGGTTCTCCTGGCAGACGTCCTTCTTCGCGAAAGTGGACTCGAGGTGATTCTACCGGATCAGCATCTTAGATCTGCAGTTTGTTAGTGGTAGCATAGACAGTAGAATAGTAATATTCATGGATGATTGTATAAACACTTACATTTATTCTTTATGTCTAGTAGTATGTATCATGTAGATAGCATGTATGCAATGCAGTCTCGGAGCGTGCTGCACGGGCTGAGGGTACCCTAGTTGGGTTTATAAACTGCTGCTTAAAGGAGATTTAGGGTTTTTGACCTATGGGAAACGGAATGCAGGACCCAAGGGTATCCTAAGCTGTAGGTAAATGGTGTAAGACCGAGTCAGTTAGGACATCGAGAAGATGAGACAAAAAACATTATTTTGTAAATTAGTTGAGACCGAGTGTGCGGGTTTATAAACAACGTGTCGTGATAGAAAACACTTTTGAAAACATTATGATCTTATAAAGATGCCTTATAATTAATTACAGTCTAACTAATTCAGATAGTTACCCTCCGTTGGGCTTGTTGGTTAGGGTAGTCCTTTGGGTGAGCACGATTTTGTCAGGTCGCCAGTGATCTTTGAGTAGCCATGCAATTGACCTAATTTCTTTTGGGGAAGCCCCAGTTTTATGGGGGGATCTTGAAAGAGGTCAACCATGTTGAGCTTCGATGGAGAGAGATGACTTTTTGCAGGGAATGATCTTGTTGGAGCATCAGTAATCAGTCGAATTCCGTTAGGGTAGCCCCATTTTGGTGAGGGCATAAGGTGGGGGACTCTACCTCCTTTTAGATGCACCCTGTTTTTTCTCTAAACTGCCCTTGTGAGTTTTCAATCTAGGTGGGTATATTCTTTTAGCGACGTTTTTTTTTTATTTCAGTCGACTCAAAAATAAAGAAAAGACAGAATTGTACGGACGACTTGCAGGGACCTTTTCGTTAGGGTGAGAGGAGAGAGAGAGAGAACGAGAGGGAGTTCTCACATTTTGACTCTTTGGACAACTAAGTGTATATATGTACAAAAGGAAGGAAGCCCCTGCTTTACAGAAATTAAGTGTTTAGCTCTTTCCTAGATTGTAGATCAGAAGACCGAGACATTTGAAAATTGTTTTATTCAGAATTGTCTTTTGATTGCTCGAGAATGGTGTGAGAGCCCGCGCTCGAAGACAAACCGCGAAATGACCGTCCTGCGAGGGCGGTTCAGGTTGGTACCTCGTTCTAATACGCATTTAGAAATGCGCTCGGTTCCCTCATAATGGTTTCCTCTCGATGGAATCAAACAGTCAAGAGTCGCCACCTCACTTTATTTTAGGAAAAACGAAGATAAAACCTTTTGTTTAGAGAAAGTGGGTTCGGGGGCTAATTTACGAGAAAGAGAAGGGGTTAGGCACTCTCCTCACCCGTGATGATCTCTAGTATGCATGCCACTTAATTTCAATTTTATGCCTTTTACCTTGCTTTTATGCCCTAACAAAAATCGTGATTTAATATATGCGGAGGTCTTCCTTTTCTATGATTGTTTGCTTTAATTCACGAATGAGAGTCGGTTTGGGTAGACTCCCACTCGGTTTTGAAAATGATTTAGCATTCACATCTAGTAAAGGAAACACACAAAGGGGTGGGGGATCAATATTTACAATGGTGAACAAAAAGGGAGACAAATCCCATATCAAATGAATGTCCAAAAAGTCCATCCCCAAAGATTTTAGGGACTGCTGTCCATTTCTTCTCTGTGTACCTGCTCTTATGCTTGCACAATATGGAAAGTAATAGTTAAGAAAAGTCTCTAACACATCAAGTATCAACCATGATGTTTCCTCTGATTTTAGGAGCATGTTATGGTGTCCAAATAAGGCATGCAAGATAGAACTTTCAACAGCCAGATCTGACAGATATTCATACATCCATGAAAGATCCATTTTTTGCATCATGAAAACTGGAGAATCATGGAAAACACTAAACCTAAAAGTTATTACTAACATATCAAAGTTTAGATATAGAAAGTTTCAAAGCCATCAAGAAAGTTTAAGTCACACAAAACACCTCTGACATTTTGGTGTCAGAACAGGAAATATGCTAATCTGAGAGCAGAGAGTTGAAACAAAAAATGGAAAGATCCTCTTCCACTCAGGGTAAAAATATGATATTTACATTATCATTTTCCTCATTCTGTTTATAACAAAACTCTTTTATGGTATAAGACCAAAAACCCCGTTTTCTATGCATAAATAAAGCAACAAGACAGAAAGGTGCAGATGGACAGTCTGCTGGAAATCTAAAAATGGCATGAGAACACCCATGAAAACTCACTCAAATGAGATGGTATGAACATGAAACTTTAGGTAAATATATATATATATATATATATATATGTTAAAAACATAAAACCACAGCCACATGAGTATTTAATCATGGTATATCATCATTTAGAAAGAAGAACAACAAGATTCATCAACCTTACATCCTTGAACACCAAATGGAGGTCTGGCCTAACAAGTTGGCTAGACCTCAAATTAAACTACATAATCATCTACATTTTAAACATATGAAGGTTAAAAGGTGAGAATATTACCTAGGTTGTGCTTCCTTTGCTTCCAAGGGAAGACTTTTTTGGTAGTTTTCTTAAGGTGTTTGCCGTTGATTGAAATGAGTGTTTTGGCTTGTGTTTAGTGAGTGTTTTGTGGTGGTGTTATGGTGGTGTAGTGGTAGTTTAGTGACTAAGATTTGGGAGTGTTTTTGGTTGCTTGAGAGAGAGCAAAAGGGCTGAAAATGTGTTACTAATGTGAAGTGTGTATATGATGTATCTTGTGTAAGAATGTATGAGGGGGGTGGTAATATGGAGGAGGGAGGTTGTATATGACTTTAGGTCACCCTTTCTAGGCTTAGGGGTAATTTAGGGGTAAATCCCCGTCCATTTGCAGCTGGAGAAATGGTCGCAAATGAGAGTTTTTTGGCCAAGTTGTTGATGGAGCAGAAAATCTGATCTGATTCAGGAAAGGAGACGTGCGGCGGTGGAGGAGCCGTACGGCTGTCTTTCTACCGTGATTCCTTTTTTGAGCCGTACAGCTCCTGTTTTGACAGATGGGGGAATCAAATTTTGCCACGTGTCACGCTCTGATTGGTCATCTCCTACCCACTTGGACCAGCCACTTGAGGCCATTTGCTGGTTGATTATTGACCACAAAAAAATCTTTTGCCTTTCTCAACGTGCATGATCACTAAAATTCTTTTGGTGCTGGTTCCGCAACAGTCCAAAATTTGTCTGAATGCGCGCATGACGGTGTCCCGGTTGTCCGCGGTCCCAACATGAAAGTTGTTTGACATGCCTGTTTACTCGTTTTTCCTCTCTGATTATGAATTTGAAGTCCGTTAATCCATTCGATGCACTGATAAGGCTCACAGAACTCCCGCATAGCCAAATCTGGGGCTCTAGTCAATTTTAGGGTTTGGACCAATCAAAAAGGGGTTTGATAAGGGGTGTGAGATCGGGGTGTCTACAGAGCCCCTCGTCGAAACTCCTTGTAATGTAAAAGGGATTCTACGATCACTAAGAGACAAAGGATCTCATCTAGGGTGTAACGGCTGGGTCCAAGGTAGGATTTCCTACGTATCTCTTTCGAGAATCAAGCCTCCGTAGTTCTAACTCAGACCAATCGTAGTTCAGGTTTATTAAAACAAAAACAAGAAATTGCAGGGGATATCATTGAGATACATCATCTATTTGCTGGGGAGGAGGTTAACATGAGAATGACTGGGCTCTCTCGAGCATCCTACGTATCCCTTTTTGGGGAATCAAGTCAAAACATAGTTCGGGGAGGTACAACTCAACATCAGGAGAAGACCACGATCAACAATACTCAAGGATTGACGCAAGGTACAATCAGAGTGGGGGAACATCTCAAAATCCAGGAGATGACCTAATTCAACATCAAGACGAGTCGCATTTCTGACTCTGGAGATTGGTGCTGACCAACTTTTTGAGAATGGAAGACTGAGTTCAACGTTGTGAACTGCCTACGTATCCCTCCATGGGAATCAAGTCGAGTCGTAGTTCTGACAAGAACCGACTCAACATCAAGAGAAGGCTTAAGATCAACATTACTCAAGGATTGACACAAGGTACAATCCAAGTGGAGGTACATCTCAAAATCTGGGAGATGACCTAAGCTCAATAATACTCAAAGACTGGCACATGATATAATCAGAGAAGGGGTATATCTTAAAATCAGAAGACTACCAGGGGAAACAGCAGCGACTCATCGAAGGTCGGATGCTTCGCGCCAATCAAAGGGACCAATTTAGTCAAAGGTCGGGCGCTTCACGCTTTTCAAAGGGAGGTACGACTCACATCAAGAGAAGAGCAAAAACAGATGTAAATTAAAAAAACATTCAACAAAGGATACGCTGCATTCTGAGTGATGCCCAAATTCCTTGGCTTTTGAGTTGCTGTGTGATGTGATTTTTGTGTTCCATCTCGCAGTGAACCATCGCTTCGTGTGATCCATCGGCATTGTTTCAGCTTTGGCCGAAGTCTCTCGCGTATCAGGAGAGATGACAAGATCGACTTTGTATGCTGTGACCTGCAAGTTAGCGTTGCATGAAGTGGCAGATATGATTCGCACACATAAATTTGGAACATTTTTTGACCGAGCACAAGTTTTCTTTCATTTTAAAATCGAGACGCTAATCCTTTGGTTTAATGCACTTAATAAATGACATCGATTCATGATTAATGACCACTAATGAATCAAGCCCGGATTAGAAGGGGATGCAGATGGATAAAACTAAGGATGGGCTTCTCCACCTAGGGAAACGGAAAAAGATAAGATTCTGGCAGGAGCAGAGGCTGGAGCTGTACGGCTACAGAGGGGGTGTATGGCTTATTGATAGCCGTACGGCTCTTCTGATCAGTTCTTTGGAGATTTTTCTTGGAATTCATGCCTTACCCCAAGCATGGGAGGGGTTGCATTTCGAGGGGGAAAGCCTGGAACCCAATCTTTGGAGTCCTATAAAAGGGGAGGGGGAGCTTCATTGTTTTCCATCCCAAACATCTTCTCCTTCTTTCTTTCTTTGCAATCCCGGCCTTACTTCCCTTCTCAAATGGCTCATCTTTGCCCAACCATGTTTAGCATCGAGGAATACTATGAGGGACTCAACCGTTGGGTGAATTCCTACTCAAAGAGTGCACGAGCAGCATTGGAAGAAACTTATCATTTCAAGCTCCTTTTCGCCCTAAGGAGGCTTCCTATTCAGTGGGAGATGATCCGAGGTGCGTCCGTTTTCTGGTCGACAGGTACCCACTTGGTTAATTTCACTCAAGATGAACTGTGCCCAACTTTTGAGGAATTTTGCGCTATCACGGGAAATCCAACTTGTGGTGGGGCTATGGTGCCCACTTCTCGCAAGACCCCTGCCCGGTGGCTCACTAAAATTTTCGACTTTGATCTTAGGTATTCAAGGAGGCTCCTTCATAGGACCCACTTTGACATCACTTGCTTCCCCGGACTCTACAGTGAGGCTACCCCTCATAACTCAGAGTATTCTGATCGTAGGGACATTTCTCTGGTCATGTGCCTCTGTCACGCCCCGAAAATCTCAAAAATCCATAAATATAAAATTTACAAAATATACATCTCCAAAATGCTAAATACCAAACCAGGTGCGTGAATTCTACCATAAACCAATACCATCAAACAATACCTCAACGAGATTATAACTCGGAGACTAGAAACAAACGCGGAAGCAAGAACAACTATTAACAAAATACCCAAAGTACAACCGTATATACAAATCACTGAATGACTACGAACCCACAATAATATGCATTAAGGCTCCGAAGAGCAACTAGCCCAAATGCGATCAACCTGCTCAGAAGATTCCCGCTACATCGGACCTCACAACGCTACCACTTGATTTCCTGGGGGGGGGGGTTAAGGAAAAACAATTTGAAACAAGAAACGGGGTGAGATAAAATATCAGTAAGTTACTAAATGCATCTACATGGCATAATATCATGCAAATCAACAATATAACTGAATAAGTAAATCACATAACAACAAATGAGAAAGCTCCCTATCGCCAACTGTCCCATACCAGTTGGAAATAACGACTAACTCATCATGCAGCACATAAGACTGAAATAAACACGTAATAAAGGATACTGAGCCAAGGTTTCACCAAACTGATAGAACAATCGCTGCGCAGCTTCAACCGATCAACTAATCAACAATAGCAGTATAACAACTGAAGAGAACCCCGGTCAGAACCGACCAATCAATCAATCAACCCATTAAGCCATCTTTATAGTAGCATAAAAGCTGAAGAGAAAACCCCGGTACCGGAACCAATAACATGGGGACAGTGACACACAGTCAAAGCCCGAAAACCAATAGCTAAGTGCTCACAAAGGGTCTAGCTCATCTCACATCCAAGGCCAATCTGGAGGAGGGAAATAATGGGGCAAAACAATGGTCAACATCACAATGGACTTGGCTGTGCCATCATAATGTTTCGCATCGCCCAAACACACACAAAATACCAGCTGGACTTTGAATTAAATGCTAGGTAATAAATACTAGCTAGATAAACAACCAAAGATTCCAAAGTAGGGAACCATACCAAATAATCACCATAAAGATGCAACGGGTACTCATGAAGAGTTTAACAACAACGATAACAAGAGTTTCTCATGAAGAGCACAACAATGATAAACGGAATTTCTCATAAAGAGCACAACAACATTGATCATCAAAACAAGATGATTCCAAGACAAGGACCCATACCAAACACATCCTAAAGATGATACCCACGAGTTATTCATAAAGAGCACAACCCAAACGGTCGCTCACCAATGGCACAATGACTATTACCAAAATGACCCTAAACATTTACTCATAAAGATATACTAGGACTATGAACTCAACCATCTCATCACACCTGGAATTCCAAAGTAGGAAATCAGAATGAATACACCTTAAGGTTAATCAAACCGTAAGTACCCAATCGCCAATTCACGCTTTACCTCCGTCCATAACGAACCAATTCTAAACACCCCAAACGAATCCAAAAGGTTACCCTTATTAGAACATGATCACGACCGGACTAAACCCTACACTTTAGTGTTCCAAAACAACCCTCTAGGTACTATAGGATATCACTTAAAACCTAGACCAAGTCTTATTCTAAAATCAATCCGATCAGTAAAATAACTTTCAATTAAAGGGTCTCAAAGTATGAAATCCTCACTTATATCATAAAGATGATCATAACAACTCAATAAAGTCACTCAATTGGATTTACAAAACTTGTTCACAATGGATCGATACAACTCCTCTTAACCTAAAACACCCAATAAAATCCTGAAGTATAAAACTTATAACATAACTTAACAACCTATACCATCTTGTAGTACTCGAAGAGAGCTTCGAAACGATAGTTTACACGCCTAAAACGGAGTCCGGATGAGAAAGTTATGGCCTCCGGAAGATCGAACGAAAAACGGACAAACTGGAAAAAGAGGGGTGCGCGCGCCTCCCTAAAAAGGGGTGCGCGCGCCTCCCTTGATCAGAAGGCTGCGTTTTTGAAGCAGAAAAGGGTGCGCACGCCTCCCAAAACATGGTGCGCGCGCCTCCTTGCCCGGAGGGACGAAATCTGGCCAAAATTCTGGGTTTCTTCCAAAAATCGACCCAAACTAAAACCAAACCAAAATCTCACATATCCAACAAGTATAACAAGGTACTAGAGCAACTTATAAGTCTAAAATGACTCATATAACATATATTAGACAACCTAAACCAAGAGATGATCCAAACACCCAATTCTCACAAAAATGGATAGTTTTACAAATAAATTTCAAATCAACCAAAGAAGCCATATATGTCAACTAGAGCATCAATGGAGTTAAAGATGAACATTTTTAGCATAAATGGGGGAAAAGCAACTTACTTGGCCCGAAATCAAAGTTCTTCAAATCAAGATTTTCTTGGCTCCAAACGACCACCTCAACGATCTAAGCATTTTCATAAAATGAGAAATAAGAAAAGAAGAAGGGAAGATGACTAAAAAGAACAGAGAAGGGGAGAGCTTTCTTACCTTCAACAAATGGAGGAGAGAGAGAGAGAAAAGGAGTGTGCTGGAGAGAGAGAGAAGTGAGGGAGAAATGAGGGAGGAGAGGGGAAAAGAGGGAGTAAGTAGGAGGATTTAAGGAATTTACACATAGACCCCCTCCCCTACACACTAACTCAATCATCTTATATTCCCCACTAACATATAAGACTCAACACTTCTACACTAGCACAAATGGCCCAAATAAAATGCTAGGCATAAATTATTAAGAAACACAAAATGCACCCATAATATTTAAATAAATAAATAATTTAAATAAATAAATAAGAAATAATAAATAATTAAATATTTATTACTACGAAAATAGAGGCGGGTTTTCGGGTCGTTACAATCTACCCTCCTTAAAAAGAATTCGCCCGCGAATTCACTTATCAAAATCATAACACAGACATATCGAGGCTACAAAATATCGATTCTCATAAAACACTCATAATCCCAATCAAGTACCTATTAAAGATTTCAGACAACGATTCCATGACTCAAATAAACTCACACATAATGAACACATACATATCTCAAGCATATTCATATCAAACATCCTAAAGTTAACTTCCTCTTTCATCCCGAATTTCACATTCTCAAGACTATCACTTGTTCACCAATTCTAAGACATAGCCGATTCGATCATGATTAGCATTACGCTCTCCATCAACCCTTAAATCATCAACATCCATAAGTTTTACTTTTCCGGTTCATCCGCACGCATTGACGATCTATACAGCAACCCACGTAATCATACTACTACCCGAATAAATAAGAGAAGGAATAGGGCTAACGATTATTGTCACCCAATGACTCAATGATATACTCAAAAATTTACCGTTATCAACTATCCGGTCAAATGCGATTCCACTACTACACTCACTTTCCTTATAAGATAAAACATAATACAGTCATAACCTTTGAATTTCTCAACTACTAGCATTACTTCATACTTAGTTTTCTAAAGAAATATATCTATCACCTTTTGATAGTCCGTTACCATAACGTTTCAACTTGGTCCCAAAATAAAATATAATATAACCCGCTAAGGTAAAATCACTAAAATCACAACCATCCCTAGTCATAGATAGCTCTATTTATTAACCCGAATTTTAGAATACTTGCCCGAATGATCCAATAGCCACGGTTACTTTAGTTCCGTCTCTTCCCGAATCTTCCAATTACCCACTTTAACCCATCATATAGTAAACTTAAATAATGCTTACAATATAGTAATCTCTCGTACCGATCCTTATTCAATCACTATCTTCACTCCTAACTAAAATCCATACCCAAGGCCAAAATTGAAGAATCCAAATTTCTCTTAAACATAATTCTCGCAATACTACAAACTAGTCGTATTCACAACCTTAATTATACCGTTAAGATACTTCCATTAGAAAATCGCATACTTAATATTACTTTCCAGAAATTCAAAACATTAAACAATTTCAAGCTTACAAAACTTCTTAAACTATGAAAAGCTAAAGAAATTTCTCATCCTCCAAATGCTCACCGAGGTGACTGTATCTCTAAGGATTACCATTATCGTAGCAACTGTAACGATCCGAAATTTTCACAATCTTTATTTTCATAAATATCAATATATTACAACTTACAACTCTAAAAGATATTACAAATGATCACTAATAATCCAAAATATTCAATAAACTGTTCCGTCCCAATACAGAATCATAGTATCCTTTAATATGCCAAAGTATCTATACTCACTTTCCTTTACAAATCCTTAATCCAAATGAGGACGCCACCAAGAAAAGATTCAGAACCATGTGACAACTGTCCACTAAAACCCAAAAATGCGTTTAATATTGTTCGAGGAATTCTCACCTTCGCTAAATATGTCTAGACCTTTAAACTTAACGCGCCCACCATCATTAATGATTATAACTTCCACAAGATACTCATAACTCGTACCAAACTGCTCTACTCCGCGCTTAAGAGAAGAAGGGAAAACTAATAGATAAAGAAAAGAGGGATTGCTTTCTGACCACGCTTGACTCATTTTCTTGGTCGAAGAAAAGTGGTTTCCTTCCCTTACTGGACGGGCACCCAATGATGGGTTTCTAGCCACGGAATGAATCAAAGAACTAAAAACGTTTCCAATACCAATAGCAGCTCCTGCTAAGGCAATAGTAGCGGCTCCTGCGCCTATTGATTTTGCTTGGTAACCGACCCAAAGCAATTTGATTATAATTCATTTGGTGACGATCATACGTAGAAAGTTCATATTCTTCAGTCATCGATAAACAATTTGTTGGACAATACTCAACGCAAAGGAAAGTGTCCCGCTTGGCTCGGTCTCCGTGGCCGTAAGACTCTCTCTGTGATTCTTCTTTCTTCCATTAACTAACTATATGAGAAGAGATCTATAAAATGAATCTAGAAAATAAGAAGGTCTAATCGAGAATACAGTTATCAGCCCACAGGCTAGGCCCACGAAAGCTGCCGAATTCAGTATCTTTAAGAAAACTGTGAATAATGGTTGAAAGCTCATATTTTCCTCAAGCTCTTCTATTTTGGTTCATGGTTTCTCTTGGCTCTATGGTTTATCTGGCGGAGAGATCGAGCTTCAAGAAATAGTCAATGGTCTTGGGATCATACAGCCGACTGGGTCTCAAACAATTATTGTATTGACAATCAAGAAAGAGAAGTGGACAAAGTCAACGGATAGCCCGGAAGGTAGTTCGTGCACTAAAGCAGTCTCAATCAGGAGATTAAAGAAAAGCCAGTAGTTCTGTTCGCGGGCGGAAGAAAGGAGCAAAGAAGAATAGATGCACGAGGCGAGGCAAATCCAGTGCGAAAAAAGAAGGTGTTAAGAGACCCTCCTGGCCCAACCCTAGACACTCTAAGATCCTTCATAATGATGTCATGCTTGCCTTTGGGACTCCGGAGATCAGGGGCCCAGCTAACGCGTGAAACACTCCGCCTGGGGAGTACGGTCGCAAGACCGAAACTCAAAGGAATTGACGGGGGCCTGCTATCTGGTTTAGTTCATCAAACCTCGAATGATGAATCAAAATTGAAAATATATATTCAAAAGGAAGGATTCCCAATACCTCTAATGTTCCAACCAATAACTCCTACCATTAAAAAAGGTTGAAAAAGGAAGGAAGAGAAAGGGCTTTTAGGCCGAGAGGTGGGCAGGGATATCCCCACCCTTGAGAGTCGTATTAAGCGTGTTAAAATCACGTACCAACTCAGTCCGTGGACCCCTTGGAAAAAGGTTAAGTTGATCAATGACATGGTCATCTGGGCCTTTGGGCAAAGAATTATCTTCCACAAAAACCTCCAAATCAGAATCTTGCTTCTCATCGTCTACATCCAGATTTTCCATAGAATCCATTAACCCTTCTTCAGCATGTAAATTATCATCTTCAATATTAATGCAAGGAATCTCACCACCATTACCATTACCATTATCCTTAGCACCCTTGTCATCAAGATCAATAGCTCCATCATCTACAATAACATCTTTACCAATAGGAACCTTTGAAGAATCATGCAGATTTTGGGTTGAAATTTTAAGGGAAGCGGGGGATACAAAAGGAGCACCTCTTTTGGGGAGGAAACTAAACCCATTAGTGATAATGTTAGAAAATGCAGGCTTCATACCTTTAGGATATGAGGGCTTAAAAGCCAAGGGAACACCAACAACAGTTTTTGAAAAGATTTGCTTAGAAGGAATAGCATTATGACTGGAAGAGGGCTTGAAGTCCATAGAAATATTCTGATCTTTTGAAACATCTTTCCCACTCATACTAACTTGTTGGGGCTCTTTAACAACATAAATATTTTTTTGTTTCCCATTCCCTTGTGTAACCTTTCGAGCAGCTCCTTTAGGGTTATCTTTACTGCTATTCTGATTATTCTTCTCAATACCCCCTTCATTATGCATTTTTTCAGCCACCATTTTTCCTTTCACCATGTCAGCCATAGGGTTTTTAGAATTAACTTCGTTTCTGGATTTTTCAGCCCCCTCATTTGGTAATTCTTTGGAAACTCCATCTCCATGTTTGGGACGAAGATAAAAGCAGGAACTCATATCATGGCCCAGCTTATAGCCATGCTTACAGTAGTGGGGAAGATTATTAAACTCCAAAGGCTGATAAAAGCTCGAAAATTCATCACCACAATCTATAAAGACCCTAGAAGGCAGCTTCTTTAATAAATCAACTTGAACCAAAACCCTAGCTTCACTAGGCCGAGAAAGAACGGATGTAGCTTTATCAATAGCAAGGGGTTCCCCAAAGATCTTAGCTGTAGAAAATAAACAGACTTTATTAAACATATGAATAGGGAGGCCCGGAAGACTCACCCAAACAGGAAATAATGGAGATTCTTTCTCCGGATGCCATGACGGTGTCCAGCGAAATACCCTCATAGGAAAACGTCCAAGATGCCATGATTCTTTAGCCCATAACCTTTTGAAGTCTCCCTTATGCATCAATCTGATCAGAATGTGTTTTGAGTCGACATGACCCAAAATAAAATCCGCCTTTAAACCAAATTTCAAAAAATAATGACGAGTATCTTCCATGCTAGGGCGACCATGAGAAAACTTGCCAACAAGAGTAAATCTAAATGGTTGGGCAAGCGTAGTTATCATGTCTTTTGTAAATCTGAGCGACGGCTCCCCTTTATGAGAGGAAATCGGAATTATGGATAGAGGAGGCGAGGGAATAGTAGTCGAATCCTTTACCAAAGATGCAAAGGACTTCTTTGCCGTAGGGGAGGAAGGATCTAGGTTTTCCTTATTGTTAATGGAGAAAGGATTGCATGCCACATTAGGAATCTGTCCGCACTTTTCTGGAATCCCACTTCCGCTAGGATTAACGCTAGGGTTAATGGATGATGCCTAAATGTTTGGAGAAATCCCTTGTGCACAAGGAAAAGCAGCAGTTGGACCATGTCCCATGATAGGGGGCACAAGGCCGGAGGATGCAGAGGCCATTGACGGCCAAAATGACCGGAAAAAAGGGTGAGTCAAGCTGCCGGCGACAGCCCAAAGAAGAAACCATAGAATCACCTAGAGAGAAATATTTGCTACTCTTGATTAAATAAATGATAACAATTACAATGTTTATTAAACGTGCCTAGGGCACCAACACCAACAATCTCCCACTTGCTATAGGCCCAATCTCCCATGTATCTAATACCCATGGACCTAACATGACCATCATGTTTAGCTTGTGGAAGTCCCTTTGTTAGCGGGTCCACGACATTGTCATCAGTTTGTACTCTGCATATATTTACGTCTCCCTTATCAATGATTTCTCGAATGATATGAAAACGCCTAAGTGTGTGTTTGGATTTTTGATGTGCTCTTGGTTCCTTTTCTTGAGCAATAGCACCATTATTATCGCAATAAAGGTCTATTGGATTAGCAATACTAGGAACCACTTCAAGTTCAGTGATGGACTTCTTAATCCAAACAGCTTCCTTTGCAGCATCCAATGCAGCAATATACTCAGCTTCCATTGTAGAATCAGCGGTTGTACTTTGCTTGGAACTCTTCCAGCTTACAACTCCACCATTTAACATAAACACAAAACCCGATTGTGATCGACTGTCATCTCTGTCGGTTTGGAAGCTTGCATCTGTGTAAGCACTTACCACGAGATCATCTTCCATTCCTCCATAGACCAAAAACGAATCCTTAGTCCTTCTTAAGTACTTAAGGATTGCTTTTACAGCCATCCAGTGATTTTCACAGGGTCGGATTGGTATCTACTTGTCATGCTCAAAGCATAAGATACATCCGGCCTAGTACATATCATGGCATACATGATGGACCCAATTACCGAAGCATATGGAACATCATTCATCTTCTCACGCTCATCTTTTATCTTAGAACATTGAGTCTTGCTTAGAGAAACTCCATGTAGCACTGGCAAGGCACCTCTCTTAGAATTTTCCATGCGGAATCTTCTAATGACCTTGTCAATGTATGTACTTTGGCTTAAACCAATTAGCTTCCTAGATCTATCTCTGTAGATCTTAATGCCAAGGATTTATGCGGCTTCACCCATATCTTTCATTGTGAAACACTTTCCTAACCAAGTCTTTACAGACTGAAGTGTAGGAATGTCGTTTCCAATGAGCAATATGTCATCCACATATAAAATAAGGAATAGCACTATGCTCCAACCAATCTTTTTGTATACACAAGGTTCATCTTCGTTCTTGAAGAAGCCAAACTCTTTGACCGATTCATCAAAATGGATATTCCAACTCCTAGAAGCTTGCTTCAACCCATATATGGATTTCTGCAATTTGCATACTTTAGAACTTTGTTAAAAACCTTTGGGTTGTGTCATATAGACATCCTTTGGCAAATTCCCGTTAAGGAAAGCGGTTTTGACATCCATTTTCCATATTTCATTGTCATGATATGCGGCAATGGCAAGCAAAATTCTTATAGACTTGATCATTGCTACGGGTGAAAAGGTTTCATCATAGTCAATACCATGAACTTGCCTATAACCTTTCGCTACAAGTCTAGCCTTGTAAGTATGCACCTTCCCATCCATGTCAGTCTTCTTCTTGAAGACCCATTTGCATCCTATGGTTTTTACACCTTCAGGCACATCAATCAAGTTCCAAACTTGATTATCTTGCATGGATTGTAATTCGGATTCCAAGGCTCCAAGCCATTTCTTCGAATCAGGAGAAGACATCGCCTCTTGGTAAGTGGTTGGTTCATCATTGTCAATGATTTCTGTTGGTAGTGGTGCCCTAGGCACGTTTAACAAACGTTGTAATTGTTATCATTTATTTCATATCAATAAAGAGATGTTTTGATTATTATTGTTGTTCATGTTTACTTATAATAATCTCCGTCCCTAGTACTTGTTAAGCACTAGTATAAAGGCTAAATGATCATGGGATGATCATGTTAGATTTATAGGTACTTGTTTGGAACAAGGTACTGGACATGACCCGCTTTATGAGATTTATGTCATGTTCCATGTCGTACATATATCTCATATTAGTTATGTCATTTGAATCCTCAGACATGAAGTTATTATAGTCTTCCACTTGATGAACATTATGTTTGACATATTCAAACGCTACTTTTAACCGAGTAGTTATAAAGGGTATGATTGGCATAATCGGATTCACGTAGGGAAGAATAATAAGCTAAATGGATTTGTCCCTCTTCGGAGAGATATCAAGCTTAGGCCTCTCGTAGGAATGATGTTGATGAAATGTTCGGCCGGACTCAAATGAATTGATTGGATCAATGACATTTGGATTATCAACATATTCGGAATCGAGAAAGTATTGAACAAAACAAGTTGACTCTTTGACCATGACTTGTGTTCAATGATATCGTGGACAAAAGGATTATGACATATTCTAAAGGAATGCGAACTTGTATCTAAGTTATACTATTTGGGTAGGTATGACGGTTTGCTAGAACCTAATCATATCTTATGGTTTCATGTTTGAACCCATTGCCAACTTAGTATAATCCTAGAGGGTCACACACAATAGAACGAATCTTTAAAAGGACTACATTGGAATTTTGGAAATTCTGGACATTCTGAGAAGTGTGCGACCGCACAGTATGGACTGGGCGGCCGCACAATTATCTCAGTTTTGTACCAGTTTTGCTTCAGATAGTTGTGCGACCGCACAGAGGGTTTTGGGCGGCCGCACAGTGCTGTCGGGTGGCAGATTCCTAATTTGATTAGGAAACGAATTTTGGACGGATTTTGACACAAGTTTCCTATTTGGAATAGGTCATACTTGTGTATAAAAGACCAAATTCGGCCAGCACTCAAGGCCAATGATTTTGTGAGTCTCAAAGAGTTTGAGAGAGAGTATTTTGTTCTAAGACATCTTTGGTCGAAGAACAAAATAATACACAAAAGAAAAATTCCATATAGTCATATCAAATTGTGAAAGTGTGTTTCATAATTGTTGGTCTAGCAACCAAGATCAAAGAAGCTCCTTTGATATTCGTTCGAAGTGTGGATACCGCTAGAGGGTGAAAATCATCATCTTCAAAGTTCGTGTTCAAGCTTTGTGATCGTGATCAAGTCTTCAAACCTCCACCAAAGACCAAGAGAATTTGATAGCCATCAAGGGTTAGTTATTCCTTTATTCTTATATTGTATTTGATTTAATCATATGAACGGATCTATTGGCTTTGGGTTTCAAAATTTTAAATGCTAAATTCCGCTGCGCATGTTAGATCGAAACCGAACAGTGGTATCAGAGCCCCGTTCATGTTGATTATTTCAATACCTAGATCATGTTATGTGTATATAAATTGTTTATGTGCCTTGCATGATATGAATATTGGAATATGTGATGTTTATGTGTTATGTGATTTTATGTGGTTTATTGTTTTGCAACTTTAATCGCACGATTCAATCGCAATAAATAAATTATGGTGGATTAAGAATTGTTGGTTATTAATTTTTGATTGGATCAAAGTTTTAATAATCGGGGAAAAACAATTTTGAGACAAAATTTTCGAACTTAAAATTCTGCACATTCTGATTGAACCGGGCGACCGCACGGAATATACTGGGCGGCCGCACGGTTTTTGGGCGACCGCACAGGTCTTTTGGGCGGCCGCACGCCAAGATCAGATGTCTGATTTTGCTCAAAAATCAGAATTTGGAATTTTTGAGAGGTTCAACAAAACCAGTAACAGAACCAATCCAGACCTGCTGATTTGGAATGGGTTTTGGGTAGTTGGTTTGTGTGTGGATTTTGGGGTTTGATTTTCCTATTTGTTTTAGTCTTGTGATTCCTAGATTGGTTCAAGGTTTGGATGGCTAATCTGCGTTCATCGAGATTGTGTTTCCCAAACTTGATCGCAATCAAAGTTTCAAAGATAAAACGAAGTTAGAATTATGAAGAGTTCATAATTGCTAAAATTGAGAAACAAAGTTCTTGATTCAATGATTGGAGATCCATGTGGAATTGTGAATGCAATTGGCCTACGTTCATCGAGACCATCTATTGCTTAGTTTCGGCCACATGGACTACTTTCTTGGTTTCATGAATTAGTGCGGGATTGTGGTTGCCTAATGGCTTAGTTCGACCGCACTTCTTGTTGTTTTGATTTGGAGATAATGACCAAAGTTGAAATAGTCTCATCCTCATAATTATAGAGAAACTAATGACACATAAATATTATGCTTAAATTAATGGAGATTAATTTAGTGCCTAAACTTGATGTGTAACATGTTTATATTATGTGCTCATAAATGTGTTATATGCTACATGTGATGAACCTTCAAAGAAAGTTTTAAGTCTTTTATTGCCATGCCATGATTAAAACACTTGTTAGTACATAAGTGACTCTAATGTAGATTCGCCCTAGCGAGATGCATTAAATTAATTTATGTATGACCAAGATAGATAATGTGGGCACGCCCTAGCGGGACACATTAACTATGCGTTTAAAATGGTTAGACTTATTGGGCGTCAAAACAGTTTTGGGCCTAGGCAAAGATGAGGTTTAACATGCTTTTTGAAATTGGATTTCTTAAAGAATCTCATAAAAGGAACTAAGAGTCATATGAGATATGATTGACAAGAGTTGTCTACCTAATTAATTTGATTTTGTGTAATCCGCCTTAGCGAACTTGAAATTAAATTAAAGTTGGATCTTAACCCATTTAAATTATATTATACATTGGATGTATATGAAGGTTATATAATTTAGTGGGAGTATTTTGTTTGAAAAATACATTATCTCTTTAATGAAAATCGGTACTTATTAAATTTTGGAAATTTTTGCATATTTGTAGATAATGACTAATAACACTCAATCAATGTCGTTGCGATCGATCCTTGAGAAGGATAAGCTCGAAGAGAATGGTACCAACTTTATGGATTGGATCCGTAGCATAAGAATCGTTCTTAGGCAAGAAGATAAGTTGTACACTCTCGATGGGCCTCTCCCCGCTGAACCACCGCCTACTGCCCCTAGGGTAGAAAGAGACAATTACAAGAAACATCGTAATGATTCTAGAGATGTAAGTTGTCTCATGCTTGCCGCTATGTGTTCAAAACTCCAACAAAGTTTGGAACATTTGGAAGCCTATAAGATAGGCGTGGAGTTGAGAACCATGTTTCAAGAGCAAGCTAGGCAAGAGAGGTACAAGACCATTGTTGCATTCACTACTAGTAAAATGAATGAAGGGCAACAAGTGAGTCCTCACTTTCTTAAAATGAAAGGTTATGTAGAGCACCTTGAGAAACTTGGCTATCCAATCCCATTGGAGCTAGCCACGGATCTCATTCTTAATTCATTGCCTAAAAGTTATAATCAGTTTGTGATGAATTATAACATGCATGGAATGGATAAGAATCTCTCTGAGTTGCATGGGATGCTCAAAACTGCAGAGATGAAAATTGTGGAGAAAGGTTCTCCCGTGCTCTTGGTTCATGATGGGAAGAAGCCTGGTGCCAAAGGCAACGGTAAGGCAAAAGTTGTCAAACCCAAGATAAGCAAGGCAAAGGTTGCCAAGGCTTCTGAGGCAAAACCCGATACACAAAAGGATGCAATTTGTTTCCATTGTCAAGAAATTGGTCATTGGAAACGTAATTTCAAAGCTTTCTTGGAAGAGCAAAAGAAGAGGAAGAGCAGCAAGGCTGCGTCGACTTCAGGTATCTATATGATAGATATTCTCCTTTCTACCACTGATTCTTGGGTATTGGATACCGGATGTGGTTCTCACATTTGTCTAAATGTGCAGGGACTAAAGAATAGGAGACTGCTTAAAGAAGGTGAAGTAGATCTACGTGTGGGGAATGGAGCAAGAGTTGCTGCATTAGCCGTAGGGACTTATGAAGTCACTTTACCTTCCGGATTAATTCTTGTGTTGAACAATTGTTATTGTGTTCCGGATTTAAGCAGAAATATTATTTCAATTTCTTGTTTGGATAATGAAGGTTTTAAGTTTCTTATTGAGAATAAGAAATTTTCTATTTATTTAAATGATGTGCTTTATGGTATTGCTAATTCATTTAATGGCCTTTATATCTTGGATGTCAAGAATGAAAATAATGTCTATCATGTAAATAAGAAATCTAAACCTAATGATGTAAATCATACTTATTTGTGGCATTGCCGTCTTGGTCATATTAATGAGAAGCGTATCTCAAAACTCCATGGGGACGGACTTTTGGGTTCATGTGACTTAGAGTCATATGATACTTGTGAGTCGTGTCTTCTTGGAAAAATGACTAAGACACCTTTTACCAAGTTGGGTGAAAGGGCAAGCGACTTATTGGGGTTGATACATTCCGATGTATGCGGACCATTAAGTAGCAATGCTAGGGGAGGATTTCAATACTTCATAACCTTCACTGATGATTATAGTAGATTTGGGTATGTTTACCTAATGAAACATAAAAGTGAAGCATTTAAGATATTTAGAATATTTCAAAATGAAGTAGAAAAACAACTTGGCAAAAGTATAAAGGCACTTCGATCAGATCGAGGTGGTGAATACTTAAGTCAAGAATTTGATGATCATCTAAAGAATTGTGGAATAGTTTCACAATTGACTCCGCCTGGAACACCACAATGGAATGGTGTGTCTGAGAGGAGAAATCGGACTTTGTTAGACATGGTTCGATCAATGATGACTCAAGTTGATCTTCCAATATACTTTTGGGGTTACGCTCTAGAAACCGCTGCTTTCACACTAAATCAAGTTCCAAATAAATCGGTTCCAAAGACTCCATATGAGATGTGGAGTGGAAAGAAACCTAGTTTATCTTTCATGAGGATTTGGGGTTGCGAAGTTTATGTCAAGAGACTTATCTCTGACAAACTAGCACACAAATCTGATAAATGTATTTTCGTGGGATATCCTAAGGAAACTAAAGGATATTACTTTTACAACCGAGAGGACAACAAAGTGTTTATTGCCCGAACTGGTGTATTTCTAGAGAAAGAGTTTCTCTCCAAAGAAATCAGTGGGAGTAAAATAAATCTTGAAGAAATTCGAGACCCAGAAAATAACATCGAACCAATAGTGGAACAAGAACAAGAACCACAAGGAGTTGTGGAACCTGTTCAAAATACACAAGCATCTCGCAGATCTAGTAGGTTACGATCCGAGCCCGAGAGATATGGATTTCTCGTAACGGATAGTAATGAGGTAGAAATCATTGAGAATGATGAACCGTCAACCTACCAAGAGGCGATGTCTTCTCCTGATTCGGACAAGTGGCTTGGAGCCATGGAATCCGAATTGCAATCCATGCAAGACAATCAAGTTTGGAATTTGATTGATGCGCCCGAAGGTGTAAAAACCATAGGATGCAAATGGGTCTTCAAGAAGAAGACTGACATGGATGGGAAGGTGCATACTTACAAAGCTAGGCTTGTAGCGAAAGGTTATAGGCAAGTTCATGGTATTGACTATGATGAGACCTTTTCACCCGTAGCAATGATCAAGTCTATAAGAATTTTGCTTGCCATTGCCGCATATCATGACTATGAAATATCGCAGATGGACGTCAAAACCGCTTTCCTGAATGGAAAACTTCAAGAGGATGTGTATATGACACAACCAGAAGGTTTTGAACAAGATTCTAAGGTATGCAAATTGCAGAGATCCATCTATGGATTGAAGCAAGCTTCAAGGAGTTGGAATCTCCGTTTTGATGAATCGGTCAAAGAGTTTGGTTTCATCAAGAACGAAGATGAGCCTTGTGTATACAAGAAGATTAGTGGGAGCATAGTGCTATTCCTTATTTTATACGATGATGACATATTACTCATTGGAAACGACATTCCTACACTTCAGTCTGTGAAGACTTGGTTAGGAAAGTGCTTCGCAATGAAAGATATGGGTGAAGCCGCATATATTCTTGGCATTAAGATCTATAGAGATAGATCAAGGAGACTACTTGGTTTAAGCCAAAGTACATTCATTGACAAGGTCATTAGAAGATTCCGTATGGAAAATTCTAAGAGGGACCTTGCCCGTGTTACATGGAGTTTCTCTAAGCAAGACTCAATGTCCTAAGACAAAAGATGAGCGTGAGAAAATGAATGATGTTCCATATGCTTCGGCAATTGGGTCCATCATGTATGCCATGATTTGTACTAGGCCGGATGTGACTTATGCTTTGAGCATGACAAGCAGATACCAATCCGACCCTGGCGAAAATCACTGGATAGCCGTAAAAGCGATTCTTAAGTACTTGAGAAGGACTAAAGACTCGTTTTTGGTCTATGGAGGAATGGAAGATGATCTCGTTGTAAATCCTTACACGGATGCAAGCTTCCAAACCGACAAAGATGATAGCCGATCGCAATCGGGTTTTGTGTTTATGTTAAATGGTGGAACTGTAAGCTGGAAGAGTTCCAAGCAAAGTACAACCGCTGATTCTACAACAGAAGCTGAGTATATTGCTGCATCGTATGCTGCAAAAGAAGCTGTTTGGATTAAGAAGTTCATAACTGAACTTGAAGTGGTTCCTAGTATTGCTAATCCAATAGACCTTTATTGTGATAATAATGGTGCTATTGCTCAAGCAAAGGAATCAAGAGCACATCAGAAATCCAAACACATACTTAGGCGTTTTCATATCATTCGAGAGATCGTTGATAGGGGAGACGTAAATATATGCAGAGTACCTACTAATGACAATGTTGCGGACCCGCTAACAAAGGGACTTCCACAAGCTAAACATGATGGTCATGTTAGGTCGATGGGTATTAGATACATGGGAGATTGGGCCTAGGGCAAGTGGGAGATTGTTGGTAGTGGTGCCCTAGGCACGTTTAACAAACGTTGTAATTGTTATCATTTATTTCATATCAATAAAGAGATGTTTTGATTATTATTGTTGTTCATGTTTACTTATAATAATCTCCGTCCCTAGTACTTGTTAAGCACTAGTATAAAGGCTAAATGATCATGGGATGATCATGTTAGATTTATAGGTACTTGTTTGGAACAAGGTACTGGACATGACCCGCTTTATGAGATTTACGTCATGGTCCATGTCGTACATATATCTCATATTAGTTATGTCATTTGAATCCTCAGACATGAAGTTATTATAGTCTTCCACTTGATGAACATTATGTTTGACATATTCAAACGCTACTTTTAACTGAGTAGTTATAAAGGGTATGATTGGCATAATCGGATTCACGTAGGGAAGAATAATAAGCTAAATGGATTTGTCCCTCTTCGGAGAGATATCAAGCTTAGGCCTCTCGTAGGAATGATGTTGATGAAATGTTCGGCCAGACTCAAATGAATTGATTGGATCAATGACATTGGATTATCAACATATTCGGAATCGAGAAAGTATTGAACAAAACAAGTTGACTCTTTTACCATGACTTGTGTTCAATGATATCGTGGACAAAAGGATTATGACATATTCTAAAGGAATGCGAACTTGTATCTAAGTTATACTATTTGGGTAGGTATGACGGTTTGCTAGAACCTAATCATATCTTATGGTTTCATGTTTGAACCCATTGCCAACTTAGTATAATCCTAGAGGGTCACACACAATAGAACGAATCTTTAAAAGGACTACATTGGAATTTTGGAAATTCTGGACATTCTGAGAAGTGTGCGACCGCACAGTATGGACTGGGCGGCCGCACAAGTATCTCAGTTTTGTACCAGTTTTGCTTCAGATAGTTGTGCGACCGCACAGAGGGTTTCGGGCGGCCGCACAGTGCTGTCGGGTGGCAGATTCCTAATTTGATTAGGAAACGAATTTTGGACGGATTTTGACACAAGTTTCCTATTTGGAATAGGTCATACTTGTGTATAAAAGACCAAATTTGGCCAGCACTCAAGGCCAATGATTTTGTGAGTCTCAAAGAGTTTGAGAGAGAGTTTATTTTGTTCTAAGACATCTTTGGTCGAAGAACAAAATAATACACAAAAGAAAAATTCCATATAGTCATATCAAATTGTGAAAGTGTGTTTCATAATTGTTGGTCTAGCAACCAAGATCAAAGAAGCTCCTTTGATATTCGTTTGAAGTGTGGATACCGCTAGAGGGTGAAAATCATCATCTTCAAAGTTCGTGTTCAAGCTTTGTGATCGTGATCAAGTCTTCAAACCTCCACCAAAGACCAAGAGAATTTGATAGCCATCAAGGGTTAGTTTATTCCTTTATTCTTATATTGTATTTTATTTAATCATATGAACGGATCTATGGGCTTTGGGTTTCAAAATTTTAAATGCTAAATTCCGCTGCGCATGTTAGATCGAAACCCAACAATTTCCACCTCATTACTATCCGTTACGAGAAAACCATATCTCTCGGGCTTGGACCTGTAGATACCCCGGGGAACCACGGCTTGGCTAGAGCGCGTGAATTACCTAGGATGTCTACTTGATTTTAAGAGTCGCCACCTATGCTTTAGAGGAACATAAGAAAAACCTAAAAAGAGCCAATTTTATATACAAAACCAGAGATTCGGGAAAAGATGGGTTCGGGGGTTAGGTGATGGAGTGGGAAGTACTTAAACACCCACTCCGCCCCGCTTACGCGGGTCTTGCTACTTTTGGTGTTCTAATGCTAAAAAAAGTCCTTCTATTGATATTAAAATGTGCTAACAATTATATAGTAAAGAAAAGGGGAATTAAAAGAGAATTGTTTTATTGATTAAATGTCAAAAGTTACATTAAGAGAAGAAGAGTAAATTAAACTAGAGTGTAAATGTAGGGAGATAACCTTAACCAACTTTAATATAGTAAAGTGATTATTTGGTCATGTCCCATTGATGTGGATTGCATACATTTAAGAAGAAGAAAATAGAAGAAAAATGAAGTTGTACCTTAAGAAGAGGACTTCAAACGTGGACTTGAAATGGTGTTTTGTTGTGGAGAAATTGTTGTAGAACAATTTTATGTAGAGTCTTGTTACGAAGAACTCTTGTTGGGAGAATTTGTGTAGCGAATTGTGTATAGTGTGTGTATAGAGAAAATTCAAGTCTAAAAATGAGGTCCAAGGTCCATTTCTAAGGTAGAAGAAGATGGCTTTTATAGGTAAAAAAGAGGAGGGAAAACTTGGAGGGAAATTGGTCAATCCTTGTGAGATGGAATTGACCAATCACAAATAAGATAAATGAATAAAAGAAAAATAAAAGAAATAAAAGAAATCAAATAATAAATGAAAGAAATATTAGTTTTTGGGAAAAGGCTAGAATATGGGATTTGGAGTTAATGAATAAAAAGGGGGATAAACTTGGATGTAAAAAGAGATGTTTTTGTGATCAAGAAGATGTTTGTAAATAAGAAAAGGGAGGGAAATAAGGTGCAATCCGTTACTGCCATAATGGGAGGCTCGCGGGTCCCGCTTTAGGGGCGAGACGCGCGCGCATCCCGATAACACTTCCGGAAGCGCCCGCGGGAGAAAAAGACAGAATGATAGAATGACTCTAAAAGTTAACTCTGTTATGCAGTTTAGTCCAAAACTAACGGAATCAGTTAGGAACTTAATGGAAGTAACAGAAATTAACAAAAACAAGTTAAATATAAATACTATGTATGCAATCGGGGTGAGAGGTCCAAAGCGGGGTGTCTACAGAGCCCCTCGGCGACTTGGATTGCAAAGAAAAACGCATCGACGAAAGAAAGACAACCGCCGAGGACATCGACAAGAGAAAACAAAGACTCGATAAAGCAGAAATTTGAAATTACAAAGGATAGGAGTGCGCTCCCTGTGTGAGCAGCTTAATTGATATAGAAACGATATAGCGGGATCCATTTGCTAAAGAGGGATCCGTTTGCTGAAGCGGGATCCGTTTGCTGATGCGGGATCCGTTTCCTGAAGCGGGATCCGTTTGCTGATGCGGGATCCGTTTGCTGAAACGGGATCCGTTTGCTGAAGCGGGATCCGTTTGCTAAGGTGGGATCCGTTTGCTGGAGGTGGGATCCGTTTGCTAAGGCGGGATCCGTTTGCTGAATGCGGGATCCGTTTGCTGATGGTGCGATCCGTTTGTTGGTGCGGGATCCGTTTGCTGATGCGGGATCCGTTTGCTGATGCGGGATCCGTTTGCTGATGCGGGATCCGTTTGCTGGAAGCGGGATCCATTTGCTGATGCGGGACCCGTTTGCTGGTGCGGGATCCGTTTGCTGGTGCGGGATCCATTTGCTGGTGCGGGATTCGTTTGCTAATTGTGGGATCCGTTTGCTGATGCGGGATCCGTTTGCTGGTGCGAGATCCGTTTGCTGGAATGCGAGATCACCGTGGACCAAATTGCTGTTACAGCTGCTGTTGACTTTATCGTGGGGATGCGGGCATGGTTGACTGTGGACCATTTTCTGCTGGGGATGAACTGCTTTGAGTAGCGGATGCTGTTGACTTCGTGGTGGTACCTGCTATGTGTGTACTTGGCAGGTATATGTGTTTGTGCAAGAGAATGCATGAAGTGTGAAATGAAGAGAGATATTGTGCTGGTGGTGCACTGTGATTTTTGAAAGCACTTTATATGAGAGAGAAGTAAAGTGATTATGTGTGTGAAGTGATTTTTTAAAGCAGAGGTTGCTTGAGATGAATGATGTTCATACCTTCACTTACCATTGCCGCTTGATTGGGGATGGATTGCTGAAGGATGTTGATGCTTTTGATGAAGAATGTCCATGGTTTGGATGGAGAATGATGATGTTGGTGATGATAAATTGTTCTTGCCTTTGATGGAGTGTTGGCGAGATGGTATTCTGGATGGTGGGTTGGTCGTGCCAAAAGGCTGCCTACGTATCCCTTGAAAGGAATCAGACCAGTGTAGTTCAAGGATGATGGAGAACGCTGGGGAAGAATACTAGGATCAAAGCAAAGTAAAGCACATACTTTTGCACATAGAAGGAGAAAAAGAAAAAGATTTTTTTTTTTTAGATTAGAAGGGAAAGAATATGCACACATGTGAGAAAAAGATATTTTTTTTAGTTCGTGGGTGAACCATTTTAACCATTGTGTGTTTGTAAAGCCAACCCAAGATCAAGTCATGTCGATCGAAGTCCAGATTGCCTCGCTTGAATGTTGTCGTCGTTGCCGTGTTGTCCAACGAAATTGATGTCTAGCCCCAAGAGATTTGTCGTTTATGGGGCTTCAAAAGGATTATTGATGTCGAGATGCCAAGGGGTTGCTGACTGTAAAGCCCATCGAATGCTGAACTTTGAGTGGCTTATGAAGCCCCAAGATGAATCAACTCTTAGCCCATTCAAATAAACTGTCTTTTGTTGTCGACGTGGGCAAGCTCCAAGAGAAGATCATTGATACCAAGCTTTGAGAGATTGCTAAGCCCCAAATGTCATGGGCTTATCAAGTTTGTAGTTGGCGGGATGTGGAGACCTTTCGGTGCGAAGCCTCAAATTTTCTTGGAATCGGCTTAGCATTATATTGGGAGCGGATGGCGCTATTGGGAAGAACTCTTGAAGGCGGTCTCCTTCTTTCTCTTGCTTGGAGATGGATGGCCCTTCTTGTGGTTGATACCCAAATGGCGGAAGGTCCATGTTGAAAATGTAGTACGGTCTTCGGGAGACGTCTCGTGGGAGATGGTGATGTTGTTGCAGGTGATAAGGTCTTGGTGTGATAAAGTCTCAAACGGTACGTTTGCTTGAGTCTTCTTGAGTCGAACCGACGGTGGATCTTCGGATGCAGCCTGTGCTTTTGATCTTGGAGAAGGGGGTGCAGTACTTGCAAAAACATTGGGATTGGCCGTAACTCTATCTCTGGAGTTAACATATTGGCATTGCCTGCTATAACTCAGCCGGGAAAGTCTAGCATATTGAATCTTTTTCCTTTTCTCTAAGACTTCCTTCAGAATCTCGCTGTAAGTTCTAACAAGAATCATCAAATTCATTCATATTATTGGAGCCTTCATTTAAAACCAAGAGGCCTTTTGACTGGAAGTTTTGAGGGACCATTGAAGTTTGATCCCTTTCATGGTGCCATAAGACTACTCCCAAATTGCGTTGCTCGGGTACCACTGCCCAAAAGCTTGTTAATTGCGAAGCCCCAATATTGCCCTTTTCTTGAATTACTGTAAAGCCATGGCCCAAAAGATTTGTAGATTGCGAAGCCCCTTGAGACCTTTCGGTATAAAGCTTCAAATGTTGCTGGGGACATTGAAGTGAATTACTTCTTGCCGAGGGAGCCTTTAAGACTTAACCGTAGCCCCTAGAGTGCCATCATTGATTGCGAGAAAGGTCCATCCTTGATTGGGGGAACGAGTACGGGCACACATGACAAGAGGGCTTTTTGACATCCCTTTTGAGAGACTTTGAGGATAGTCTCACACATCTTTCTCGAGCATAGCCCCTAGGGCTTATTGATTGTCAAATGAAGCAAAAGAAGCCCTTTTTCTTGAGTCACATAGCCCCTAGGGCGTCATCATTTGTTGAGCAAAGCAAGAGTGACTCATCCTCGTGCGAGGGAACAAACATGAGAGGACATGGCAAGAGCTAATCCATTTCTCGGGAGCCTTTCGGCGTACTTTAGAAGCACATACTTGCAGAAGCTTTGAAAACTGAGACACATGTTGTTGCTATTTGCTGCCCAAGCCAATTGACTAGCTAGGGATTATTTGTGCAACCTCGTGCCCTTTTATGATGGGCTCGTTCTCGGATGGGTCTTGGTTACCACGGGCCTTCTTTTCATGAACCCAAAAATGTACACTGCTGGAGAATGATGCCAATAACCCAAGACAACCTTTGATGGTGCCATATCTTGTCGAGCCTTTTGCAATCCCAAAGT
Organism: Campanula takesimana; assembly: GCA_026119855.1. Lineage (NCBI taxonomy): Eukaryota > Viridiplantae > Streptophyta > Magnoliopsida > Asterales > Campanulaceae > Campanula > Campanula takesimana. The sequence continues at coordinate 113,749 of JAOWBW010001940.1, read as the reverse complement.
TGACTCGGTGGGGAATTGACTTGCTGAGGAGATCCAATGTAGAGCTTGTGCAGTTGTCTTCCTTAGAGGCCGGAGATCTCCATTTCTCTTTCCCTTCTCTCTCTCACTCTCTCATTTTTTTTTATGACGCACCCTGTTTTTTTCCTAGATCGCCCTTTCGGGTTTTTTAATCTAGCGGGCATCTCTTTTGCGTCTTCATTTTTTTTACTCGATTAATGAGGAAGTGTGCATTGACTCTGGCTGAGGAGATAAGACATGTGATTTTGCGGTGAAGACCTTTTGTCACTAAAGATGAGTGACATTGACTCGACTAGGGAAGTGTCCCTAGTATTGACTTTGTATATATTTGTTGAATGACTCACGAAGGCAAGTAAGTCATTAAGAGAGAAGAGAAGGAAAGCCCCAATTTGATTGCAAGAAATTGGGAGTATGCAGAAAGAATAGAAGCCCTAGACTCGACAAGGAATGGAAAGTGATTCCAAATCTAGGAAAGTTGTTCAATCTTGAGGTGATTAATTCATTGGCAAATGAATCGTACAAAGATGTCTTGACAAGTTCGAGATGAAGGCCGATCACCATAACGCTCTAGGGCTAAACATATCTTCTTTCTTGCATGAGACCGGACCCGAAGGTTGCCTACGTTCCTCCAGTGTAGAGGCTCAGGTCACTGTAGTTCTTGTGGAATCTCCATTCGCAGTGATGAATTGTTGCTTCGTCGTGATTGTTGTCGATGTTGCTTCGTCCTTCGTTTGGTGGAATGATATTGTTGTTGTGAACTTCTTTGAATGAAGGGGGATTTTTTTATTTTTATTTTTTTGTTGTGCTCTAACTTTTGCCTAGGTTGATTTGAGGATTCCAACCTAGCGAGTTTTTTTTTTTTTTTTTTATATATATCCCCTTTTGAAAACTTTGCTTCATGATCATTGCTCCACCTTTCTTTGTCTTGATTTCGTCGTTGTTGATGTCTTCGTTGTTGATGCCGTCGTCGATGTTTAGCCCCTAGGCGTTCAAGCGATGACCTTCATTCCAAAACTTGTTTAGACACCTTTTCATCATTTTGCCAAGAATTAAATTGAACAACTTAGAATAGTGTATGAGAACAAGAATGACTTTTATTTGATAACTCAATGGACTCAAACGTTTAACATAGGACGAGAGAAAATATTAATGCACACTTAAGAGGACTTTTGACTCTTTTTTTTTTATCCTATTACTAGGTAGAGAAAGAGAAACAGAGATTGCTGTTGTAGCCCCCATTGTCGTTGTAGTCTTCCTTGTGGCATGATCTCTTGTTGAGGCCCCAGTTCAAATCTGAGCCCCTTCCTTGATGAGTTCTTGCATGTTCTCACTCTCTGACTGTTGTTCTTCACCCACGGTAAATTCACCATTGTCAATCGAATCTTGGATGATGACGCGGAGGGAGAAGCAATCCTCGGTGAGATGACCGCTGCATTGGTGATAGTCACACCACTTGTGGTGGGCATGGTTGCGGCGTAACGGTTGTGGTTGCTTGTACCCTTGGAGAGGAGAAACTTGTCCCTTGGTTTTGAGAGCTTTGTAGGCTTCGGTGATGGTCATGCCATTGAGAGGGGTATAGACACGGTCGTTGGTGGCACCTTTGTGAATTTTGAGGGGTGAGCCACTTGAGCGTGCTTTACCGTGGACCTTTGCCTTGCTGTCGGTGAGCTCTTGCAAACGAGCCTTATGTTCGGACACTTCTTCCTTGTGAATTTTCCTCTCGAGATCAAGACGGTCTTGCCACAAATCATCCTTGCGGCGGGCATTGTCGACAAGTCTATCCATTTGTTCCCCAATGGCTTTTATTATGCTGAAGAGCCTTTCGTTGGACACGGAGATGTTCTCACCCTTGCTGTTGTTGCTGTTGGAAGCCATTGGACCTATTGAGAGAGCACGGTTGATCTTAGGTTGGTCCCACAAACATATTTTGAGTAAAATAATTAACCCACAAACAAAAGTAAAGACTCAAACCACATAAAGAAAAGACTCTTTTTTTTTATTTACAAAAGTCGGAAGGACGCGGTCCTTTTTGGGGTTTCTAGAAAAATAGTGGAATCGTCACACTAGTATATAGACCTTCTCGCGGTCCCATATACTCATCGGATTCCACCACGCTTGTGAATCCTACATGTGTCGGGATTAAACTAAATTAATGTAGTAAAGCATACATGCGGGGACGGATTTTTTTTTATTTGCGTCCATTATGACCACTTGGGGACGGATTTTTATTTCGCCCATAACAACGAGTGGCATGTATGATTTGAAGACATTAGTTTAGGGAAATCTCGGCACATGGAAACCGACTTGAGTCACGGAGTGTTAGACCCTAGACTAGAATTGTGTGGCTTGTGCTCGGCTAAAGAGAGGCTTAAAGGTCACCCCCGGCATGTAGTCGTGAACTACGCCACGGGCTGAGGTTTACCTCTTCGGAAGAGTCAAGGTCGAGTGGAGCTTGAACTTCCTAGGACGGGCCTCGACGGGTTTGGGGTTGGACTTGTGCGACTCGATAGTGAGCAGTTGATAAGAATTGTGCGCGTAGTGTGAGGTCTAACAAGTGACAAAATATTTTTTTTTTCAAAGAAAGAAAAAACAAATAAGCACATATTTACAACTTTCGAATCACCCGTGTGACCGATAAATATGAAACAGAAAATAAAAGTTGTTCTGTGCAGGCCCGGTGCCCACACACTGTCAAAACTGTCCATTATGTTCACTGTTTCTGTTCTGGAGAATTTCCCAGACGCGCGCGCTTTGGGCTTTGAGGATGGGAGGCGCGCGCCTTAGGTGCTAGAGGGCAGAGGCGCCCGCTTCTGGGCAGTACCTGCAAATCAGTGGGTTCAAGGGATTGCCTTGACCCTAAATTATAGAACTTTTCCCCTGCAGACATTGTTAGCACAGAAACATGGAATTGAAGGACGAGATGGGAGGCGGGCGATTCTGGTAATAAGGGTCGGACGCACGCGCTTTAGGCCAAGAAGGCCAAAGGCGCGCGCTTCCTATCCTTTTTTACCAGAATGCCCAGAAAATAAATAAAAGAACACCAAAAATGAAAAACGCAAGTTTAACCCTCTATATCCCCAGCGGAGTCGCCACTGTAGATACCTCGGGGAACCACGTCTTGGCTAGAGCACGTGAATTACCTAGGATGTCTACTTGATTTTAAGAGTCGCCACCTATATTTTAGAGAAACATAAGAAAAACCTAAAAAGAGCCAATTTTATATACAAAACCAGAGATTCGGGAAAAGATAGGTTCGGGGGTTAGGTGACGGAGTGGGAAGTACTTAAACACCCACTCCGCCCCGCTTACGCGGGTCTTGCTACTTTTGGTGTTCTAATGCTAAAAAAAGTCCTTCTATTGATATTAAAATGTGCTAACAATTATATAGTAAAGAAAAGGGGAATTAAAAGAGAATTGTTTTATTGATTAAATGTCAAAGGTTACATTAAGAGAAGAAGAGTAAATTAAACTAAAGTGTAAATGTAGGGAGATAACCTTAACCAACTTTAATATAGTAAAGTGATTATTTGGTCATGTCCCATTGATGTGGATTGCATACATTTAAGAAGAAGAAAATAGAAGAAAAATGAAGTTGTACCTTAAGAAGAGGACTTCAAACGTGGACTTGAAAATGGTGTTTTGTTGTGGAGAAATTGTTGTAGAACAATTTTATGTAGAGTCTTGTTACGAAGAACTCTTGTTGGGAGAATTAGTGTAGCGAATTGTGTATAGTGTGTGTATAGAGAAAATTCAAGTCTAAAAATGAGGTCCAAGGTCCATTTCTAAGGTAGAAGAAGATGGATTTTATAGGTAAAAAGAGGAGGGAAAACTTGGAGGGAAATTGGTCAATCCTTGTGAGATGGAATTGACCAATCACAAATAAGATAAATGAATAAAAGAAAAATAAAAGAAATAAAAGAAATATTAGTTTTTGGGAAAAGGCTAGAATATGGGATTTGGAGTTAATGAATAAAAAGGGGGATGAACTTGGATGTAAAAAGAGATGTTTTTGTGATCAAGAAGATGTTTGTAAATAAGAAAAGGGAGGGAAATAAGGTGCAATCCGTTACTGCCATAATGGGAGGCGCGCGGGTCCTGCTTTAGGGGCGAGACGCGCGCGCATCCCGATAACACTTCCGGAAGCGCCCGCGGGAGAAAAAGACAGAATGACAGAATGACTCTAAAAGTTAACTCTGTTATGCTGTTTAGTCCAAAACAAACGGAATCAGTTAGGAACTTAACGGAAGTAATAGAAATTAACAAAAACAAGTTAAATGAAAATACTATGTATGCAATCGGGGTGAGAGGTCCAAAGCGGGGTGTCTACAGGACCGTATCCTACCAGATCTGCGAGTTACTTGTGTATTCTGAACAGGTTCCACAATTCCTTGTGGTTCTTGTTCTTGTTCCACTATCGGTTCAATGTCATTTTTTAGGTCTCGAATCTCTTCAAGATTTATTTTACTCCCACTGATTTCTTTTGAGAGAAATTGTTTCTCTAGAAAGACACCAGTTCTGGCAACAAAAACTTTGTTGTCCGTTCGGTTGTAAAAGTAATATCCTTTAGTTTCCTTAGGATATCCCACGAAAATACATTTATCAGATTTGTGCGCGAGTTTTTCTGAGACAAGTCTTTTGACAAAAGCTTCGCAACCCCAAATCTTCATGAAAGACAAACAAGGTTTCTTTCTGCTCGACATTTCATATGGAGTCTTTTGAACCGATTTGGTTGGAACTTGATTAAGTGTTAAGGCAGCGGTTTCTAGAGCGTCCCCCAAAAGGATAAAGGAAGATCAACTCGACTCATCATTGATCGAACCATGTCCAATAAGGTTCGATTCCTCTTCTCAGACTCACCATTCCATTGTGGTGTTCCGGGTGGAGTCAATTGTGAAATTATTCAACAATTCTTTAGATGATCATCGAATTCATGACTCAAGTATTCTCCACCTCGATCCGATCGAAGTGCCTTAATACTTTTGCCAAGTTGTTTTTCTACTTCATTTTGAAATATTCTGAATATCTCAAATGCTTCACCTTTATGTTTCATTAGGTAAACATACCCAAATCTACTATAATCATCAGTGAAGGTTATGAAGTATTGAAACCCTCCCCTAGCATTGCTACTTAATGGTCCGCATACATCGGAATGTATCAACCCCAATAAGTCCCTTGCCCTTTCACCTAGCTTGGTAAAAGGTGTCTTAGTCATTTTTCCAAGAAGACACGACTTGCAAGTATCATATGAAGGTCACATGAACCCAAAAGGCCGTCCCCATGGAGTTTTGTAATACGCTTCTCATTAATGTGATCAAGACGGCAATGCCACAAATAAGTATGATTTACATCATTAGGTTTAGATTTCTTATTTATATGATAGACATTTTCATCATTCTTGACATCCAAGACATAAAGGCCATTAAATGAATTTGCAATACCATAAAGCACATCATTTAAATAAATAGAAAATTTCTTATTCTCAATAAGAAACTTAAAACCTTCATTATCCAAACAAGAAATTGAAATAATATTTCTACTTAAATCCGGTACATAATAGCAATTGTTCAAAACAAGTATTAAACCGGAAGGTAAAGTGACTTCATAAGTTCCTACGGCTAATGCAGCAACTCTTGCTCCATTCCCCACACGTAGGTCCACTTCACCCTCTTTAAGTAGTCTCCTATTCTTTAGTCCCTGCACATTTAAACAAATGTGAGAACCACATCCGGTATCCAATACCCAAGAATCAGTGGTAGAAAGGAGAATATCTATCATATAGATACCTGAAGTCGACGCAGTCCCACAACTCTTCTTCTGCTTTTGCTCTTCCTTAAAATCCTTGCAATTACGTTTCCAATGACCAATTTCTTGATAATGGAAACAGATTGCATCCTTTTGTGAATCGGGTTTTGCCTTAGAAGCTTTGGCAACATTTGCCTTGCTTATCTTGGGTTTGACAACTTTCTTACCCTTTCCTTTGGCACCAGCCTTCTTCCCATCTTGAACCATGAGCACAGGATAACCTTTCTCCACAATCTTCATCTCCGCAGTTTTAAGCATACCATGCAACTCGGAGAGATTCTTATCCATTCCATGCATTTTATAATTCATCACAAACTGATTATAACATTTAGGCAATGAATTAAGAATGAGGTCCGTGGCTAACTCTAATGGTATTGGATAGCCAAGTTTCTCAAGATGCTCTACATAGCCTTTCATTTTAAGCATGTGAGGACTCACTTGTTGCCCTTCACTCATTTTACAATAAGTGAATGCAACAATTGTCTTGTACCTCTCTTGCCTAGCTTGCTCTTGAAACATGGATCTTAACTCCACGCCTATCTCATAGGCTTCCAAATGTTCCAAACTTTGTTGGATTTTTGAGCACATAGTATCAAGCATGAGACAACTTGCATCTCTATAATTATTACGATGTTTCTTGTAACTGTCTCTTTCTGCCCTAAGGGCATTAGGTTCTGGTTCAGCAGGAAGTGGCCCATCGAGAATGTACAACTTATCTTCTTGCCTAAGAACAATTCTTAGGCTACGGATCCAATCCATAAAGTTCGTACCATTCTCTTGGAGCTTATCCTTTTCAAGGATCGATCGTAACGAAATTGATTGAGTGTTGGTAGTCATTTACTACAATTATGCAAAATTTTCAAAATTTAATAAGTACCAATTTTTCATTAAAGAAATAAACAATGTATTTTCCAAAAATACTCCCACTAAATTATACAACCTTCATATACATCTAATGTATAATATAATTTACATGGGCTAAGATCAAACTTTAATTTAATTTTAAGTCCGCTAAAGCGGATTACACAAAATCAAATTAATTAGGTAGACAATCATATCAATCATATCCCATATGACTCTTAGATCCTTTTCTGAAATTCTTTAAGAAATCCAATTTCAAAAAGCATGTTTAATCTCATCTTTGCGTAGGCTCAAAACTGTTTTGACGCCTAATTAAGTCCAACCATTTTAAACGTATAGTTAATGTGCCTCGCTAGAGCGTGCCCACACTATCTATCTTGCTCATACATAAATAAAATTTAATGCACCTCACTAGGGAGAAAACTACATTGAAATCATTCATATACTAACAAGTGTTTTAATCATGGCATGGCAAAAGGAACTTAAAACTTTCTTTGAAGGTTTATCACATATAGCATATAACACATTTATGAGAACATAGTATGAACATGTTACGCATCAAGTTTAGCCACTAAATTAATAATAATTAATTTAAGCATAATATTTGTGTATCATTAGTTTATCTATAATTATGAGGATGAAACTATTTCAACTTTGGTTATTATCTCCAACTCAAGACAACAAGAAGTGCGGCCGAAACTAAGCCATAAGGCAACCACAATTCCGCACTAATTCAAGAAACCAAGAAAGTAGTCCATGTGGCCGAAACTAAGCAATAGATGGTCTCGATGAACGTAGGCCAATTGCATCCACAATTCCACATGGATCTCCAATCCTTGACTTAAGAATTTTGTTTCTCAATTTTAGCAATTATGAACTCTTTATAATTCTAACTTCGTTTTATCTTTGAGACTTTGATTGCGATCAAGTTTGGGAAACACAATCTCGATGAACGTCGATTAGCCATCCAACCTCTGATCCAATCTCAGAACCACAAGATCAAAACAAATACGAAAAATAAAACCCTGAGATCTGCACCCAAACCAATTGCCCAATACCCACTCCAGACCAGCAGGTCCGGCCGGGTACTGTCACTGGTCCGGTCGGACCTCCTCAAAAAATTCCAGATTTTTGAATCTGACCAAAACCAAATGCCAAAACCACACTCCAGACCCAAGGGTCCGGCTGGGTCCTTGCTCTGGTCCGGTCGGACCTACACCAAAAATTCCAGAAATTTTAAAGTTCGAAAATTTGTCTCAAAATTGTTTTTTCCCTGATTATCAAAACTTTGATCTAATCAGAAATTGATAACCCAAACAATTTTAAATCCAACATAATTTTTATTGCGATTGAATCGTGCGATTAATGTTTATAAAACAATAAACCACATAAAATCAAATAACACATAAACATCATAATTCAATATTCATATCATGCTAGGCACATAAACAAGCAATTTATATACACACAACATGATCTAGTATTGAAATAATCAACATGAACGGGGCTCTGATACCACTGTTGGGTTTCGGAGTAACATGCGCAGCGGAAAATAGCATTTAAAATTTTAATGAAACCCAAAGCCATAGATCCATTCATATGATCATATCAAATACATACAATATGAATAATAGAATACTAACCCTTGATGACTTTGATTTTAGCCTTTGATCTTGGTGGAGAAATCGAAGCTTGATCACGAACAAGTAAGAACACGAACTTTGAAGATGATGAGCTTCACCCTCTAGCGGTATCCACACCACGAACGAATATCAAGGAGCTTCTTGATCTTGGTTGCTAGACCAAAATTGTGAAACACGTTTTCACAATTAATGTGAACTATAAGGAATATTATTTGTGTATAATTTTGTTGGTAGTGGTGCCCTAGGCACGTTTAATAAACGTTGTAATTGTTATCATTTATTTCATATCAATAAAGAAATGTTTTGATTATTATTGTTGTTCATGTTTACTTATAATAATCTCCATCCCTAGTACTTGTTAAGCACTAGTATAAAGGCTCAATGATCATGGGATGATCATGTTAGATTTATGAGTACTTGTTTGGAACAAGGTACTGGACATGACCCGCTCCATGAGATTTATGTCATGGTCTATGTCGTACATATATCTCATATTAGTTATGTCATTTGAATCCTTAGACATGAAGTTATTATAGTCTTCCACTTGATGAACATTATGTTTGACATATTCAAACGCTGCCTTTAACCGGGTAGTTATAAAGGGTATGATTGGCATAATCGGATTCACGTAGGGAAGAATAATAAGCTAAATGGATTTGTCCATCTTCGGAGAGATGTCAAGCTTGGGCCTCTCGTAGGAATGATGTTGATGAAATGTTCGGCCGGACTCAAATGAATTGATTAGATCAATGTCATTTGGATTATCAACATATTCGGAATCGAGAAAGTATTGAACAAAACAAGTTGACTGTTTGACCATGACTTGTGTTCAATGACATCGTGGACAAAAGGATTATGACATGTTCTAAAGGAATGCGAACTTGTATCTAGTTATACTATTTGGGTAGGTATGACGGTTTGCTAGAACCTAATAATATCTTATGGTTTCATGTTTGAACCCATTGCCAACTTAGTATAATCCTAGATGGTCACACACAAGAGAACGAATCTTTAAAAGGACTATATTGGAATTTTGGAAATTCTGGAAATCTGGGGAAGTGGGCGACCGCACAGTATGGACTGGGCGGCCACAGACTTAGCTCATTTTTGTACCAGTTTGTTTCAGATAGTTGTGCGACCGCACAGTGGATTCTGGGCGGCCGCACAGTACTGTCGGGTGGCAGATTCCTAATTTGATTAGGAAATGAATTTTGGACGATTTTTGACACAAGTTTCCTATTTGGAATAGGTCCCACTTGTGTATAAAAGACCAAATTCGGCCAGCACTCTTAACCAATGTTTTGTGAGTTTCAAAAGAGTTTGAGAGAGGTTTTATTTTGTTCTAAGACATCTTTGATTAAAGAACAAAATAACACATAAATAAAATTCCATATAGTCATATTAAATTGTGAAAGTGTGTTTCATAATTTTGGTCTAGCAACCAAGATCAAGAAACTCCTTGATATTCGTTCGTGGTGTGGATACCGCTAGAGGGTGAAGCTTATCATCTTCGAAGTTCGTGTTCTTACTTTTGTGATTAAAGTTTCAAGTTCTCCACCAAGATCAAAGCTAGAATTCAAAGTCATCAAGGGTTAGTTTTTCCTCTATTCATATTGTTGTATTTGATTTAATCATATGAATGGATCTATGGGCTTTGGGTTTCATAAATTTTAAATGCTAATTTCCGCTGCACATGTGACTACGAAACCCAACAGTGGTATCAGAGCCCCGTTCATGTTGATTATTTCAATACCTAGATCATGTTATGTGTATATAAATTGTTTATGTGCCTTGCATGATATAAATATTGGAATATATGATGTTTATGTGTTATGTGATTTTATGTGGTTTATTGTTGTGCAACTTTAATCGCACGATTCAATCGCAATAAATAAATTATGGTGGATTCAGAATTGTTGATTATTAATTTTTGATTGGATCAAAGCTTTAATAATCGGGGAAAAACAATTTTGAGACAAAATTTTCGAACTTTGAAAATTCTGCACATTCTGATCATCATGGGGGACCGCACAGAAGATTTTTGGGCGGCCGCACACCTTTGGGCGACCGCACAGGTCTTTTTGGGCGGCCGCACAAAGGGATCAGAAAGTCTGATTTTGGTCAAAAACAGAATCTGGAATTTTTCAAAAAATTCAACAAAACCTGTAACAGAACCAGTCCAGACCTGCTGATCTGGAATGGGTTTTGGGTAGTTGGTTTATGTGTGGATTTTGGGGTTTGATTTTCCTATTTGTTTTAGTCTTGTGATTCTAAGATTGGTTCAAGGTTTGGATCGCTAATCTGCGTTCATCGAGATTGTGTTTCCTAAACTTGATCGCAATCAAAGTTTCAAAGATAAAACGAAGTTAGAATTATGAAGAGTTCATAATTGCTAAAATTGAGAAACAAAGTTCTTGATTCAACGATTGGAGATCCATGTGGAATTGTGGATGCAATTGGCCTACATTCATCGAGACCATCTATTGCTTAGTTTCGGCCACATGGACTACTTTCTTGGTTTCTTGAATTAGTGCGGGATTGTGGTTGCCTAATGGCTTAGTTCGACCGCACTTCTTGTTGTCTTGATTTGGGGATAATAGCCAAAGTTGAAATAGTCTCATCCTCATAATTATAGAGAAACTAATGACACACAAATATCATGCTTAAATTAATGGAGATTAATTTAGTGGCTAGACTTGATGTGCAATATATTTATATTATGTGCTCATAAATATGTTATATGTTATATGTGATGAACCTTCAAAGAAAGTTTTAAGTCCTACATTGCCATGCCATGATTAAAACACTTGTTTATACATGGGTGATCTTGATGTGGGTTCGCCTCCGCGAGGTGCATTAATTTTATTCATGTATGAGCAAGATGAGGTTCATTAGTTTAATGTGGGCTTGCCTCCGTAAGGTACATTAAATTGAATGGTTCCTATGCGTTTAAAATGGTTGGACTTAATTAGACGTCAAAACGGTTTTGGTCCTAGGCAAAAAGATGAGATTAAACATGCTTTTGAAATTGGATTTCTCAAAGAATCTCATAAAAGGATCTAAGAATCATATGGGATATGATTGACATGATTGTCTACCTAATTAATTTAGTTTTGAGCGGTCCGCCTCCGTGGACTCAAAAGTTAAATTAAAGTTGGATCTTAGCCCAATTAAATTATATTATACATTGGATGTATATGAAGGTTATATAATTTAGTGGGAGTATTTTGTTTGAAAATACATTGTTTATTTCTTTAATGAAAAACGGGTACTTATTAAATTTTGGAAATTTTGCATATTTGTAGATAATGACTACTAACACTCAATCAATTTCGTTGCGATCGATCCTTGAGAAGGATAAGCTCCAAGAGAATGGTACGAAATTTATGGATTGGATCCGTAGCCTAAGAATTTGTTCTTAGGCAAGAAGACAAGTTGTACATTCTCGATGGGCCTCTTCCTGCTGAACAAGAACCTACTGCCCCTAGGGCAGAAAGAGACAGTTACAAGAAACATCGTAATGATTCAAGAGATGTAAGCTGTCTCATGCTTGCTACTATGTGCTCAAAACTCCAACAAAGTTTGGAACATTTGGAAGCCTATGAGATAGGCGTGGAGTTAAGAGCCATGTTTCAAGAACAAGATAGGCAAGAGAGGTACAAGAACATTGTTGCATTCACTACTTGCAAAATGAATGAAGGGCAACAAGTGAGTCCTCGCATGCTGAAAATGAAAGGTTATGTAGAGCACCTTTTGAGAAACTTGGCTATCCAATCCCATTGGAACTAGCCACGGATCTCATTCTTAATTCATTGCCTAAAAGTTATAATCAGTTTGTGATGAATTATAACATGCATGGAATGGATAAGAATCTCTCCGAGTTGCATGGGATGCTTAAAACTGCGGAGATGAAGATTGCGGAGAAAGGTTCTCCCGTGCTCTTAGTTCATGATGGGAAGAAGGCTGGTGCCAAAGGAAAGGGTAAGAAAGTTGTCAAACCCAAGATAAGCAAGGCAAGTGTTGCCAAGGCTTCTGAGGCAAAAACCCGATTCACAAAAGGATGAAATCTATTTCCATTGTCAAGAAATTGGTCATTGGAAACGTAATTGCAAGGCTTTCTTGGAAGAGCAAAAGAAGAAGAAGGGCAGCAAGGCTGCGTCGACTTCAGGTATCTATATGATAGATATTCTCTTTTCTACCACTGATTCTTGGGTATTGGATACCGGATGTGGTTCTCACATTTGTTTAAATGTGCAGGGTCTAAAGAATAGGAGACTACTTAAAGAGGGTGAAGTAGACCTACGCGTGGGGAATGGAGCAAGAGTTGCTGCATTAGCCGTAGGGACTTATGAAGTCACTTTACCTTCCGGATTAATTCTTTTTTTGAACAATTGTTATCATGTTCCGGATTTAAGTAGAAATATTATTTCAATTTCTTGTTTGGATAATGAAGGTTTTAAGTTTCTTATTGAGAATAAGAAATTTTCTATTTATTTAAATGATGTGCTGTATGGTATTGCTAATTCATTTAATGGCCTTTATGTCTTGGATGTCAAGAATGAAAATAATGAAAATGTCTATCATATAAATAAGAAATCTAAACCTAATGATGTAAATCATTTTTATTTGTGGCATTGCCGTCTTGGTCATATTAATGAGAAGCGTATCTCAAAACTCCATGGGGACGGTCTCTTGGGTTCATGTGACCTTGAGTCATATGATACTTGTGAGTCGTGTCTTCTTGGAAAAATGACTAAGACACCTTTTACCAAGTTGGGTGAAAGGGCAAGCGACTTATTGGGGTTGATACATTCCGATGTATGCGGACCATTAAGTAGCAATGCTAGGGGAGGATTTCAATACTTCATAACCTTCACTGATGATTATATAGATTTGGGTATGTTTACCTAAAGAAACATAAAAGTGAAGCATTTGAGATATTTAGAATATTTCAAAATGAAGTAGAAAAACAACTTGGCAAAAGTATTAAGTCACTTCGATTAGATCGAGGTGGAGAATACTTGAGTCAAGAATTTGATGATCATCTAAAGAATTGTGGAATAGTTTCACAATTGACTCCACCCGGAACGCCACAATGGAATGGTGTATCCAAGAGGAGAAATCGGAATTTGTTAGACATGGTTCTATCAATGATGAGTCAAGTTGATCTTCCAATATCTTTTTAGGGTTACGCTCTAGAAACCGCTGCTTTCACACTAAATCGTGTTCCAACTAAATCGGTTCAAAAGACTCCATATGAGATGTGGAGCGGAAAGAAAACCTGTTTATCTTTCATGAAGATTTGGGGTTGCGAAGCCTTTGTCAAAAGACTTGTCTCTGACAAACTTGCACACAAATCTGACAAATGTATTTTCGTAGGATATCCAAAGGAAACTAGATGATATTACCTTTACAACCGTGAGGACAACTAAGTGTTTGTTGCCCGAACTGGTGTCTTTCTAGAGAAAGAGTTTCTCTCCAAAGAAATCAGTGGGAGTAAAATAAATCTTGAAGAAATTTGAGACCCAGAAAATAACATTGAACCAATAGTGGAACAAGAACAAGAACCACAAGGAGTTGTGGAACCTGTTCAAAATACACAAGCAACTCGCAGATCTAGTAGGTTACGATCTGAGCCCGAGAGATATGGATTTCTCGTAACGGATAGTAATGAGGTGGAAATCATTGAGAATGATGAACCGACAACCTACCAAGAGGCGATGTCTTCTCCTGATTTGGACAAGTGGATTGGAGCCATGGAATCCGAATTACAATCCATGCAAGAGAATCAAGTTTGGAATTTGATTGATGCGCCCGAAGGTGTAAAAACCATAGGATGCAAATGGGTCTTCAAGAAGAAGACTGACATGGATGGGAAGGTGCATACTTACAAAGCTAGACTTGTAGCGAAGGGTTATAGGCAAGTTCATGGTATTGACTATGATGAAACTTTTTCACCCGTAGCAATGATCAAGTCTATAAGAATTCTGCTTGCCATTGCCGCATATCATGACTATGAAATATGGCAAATGGATGTCAAAACCGCTTTCCTAAATGGAAAACTACAAGAGGATGTGTATATGACACAACCAGAAGGTTTTGAACAGAATTCTAAAGTATGCAAATTGCAGAGATCCATCTATGGATTAAAGCAAACTTCAAGGAGTTGGAATCTCCGTTTTGATGAATCGGTCAAAGAGTTTGGTTTTATCAAGAACGAAGATGAGCCTTGTGTATACAAGAATATTAGTGGGAGCATAGTGCTATTCCTTGTTTTATACGTGGATGACATATTGCTCATTGGAAACGACATTCCTACACTTCAGTCTGTGAAGACTTGGTTAGGAAAGTGTTTTTCAATGAAAGATATGGGTGAAGCCGCATATATACTTGGCATTAAGATCTATAGAGATAGATCAAGGAGGCTACTTGGTTTAAGCTAAAGTACATACATTGACAAGGTCATTAGAAGATTCCGTATGGAAAATTCTAAGAGAGGCACCTTGCCCGTGTTACATGGAGTTTCTCTAAGCAAGACTCAATGTCCTAAGACAAATGATGAGCGCGAGAAAATGAATGATGTAACATATGCTTCGGCAATTGGGTCCATCATGTATGCCATGATTTGTACTAGGCCGGATGTATCTTATGCTTTGAGCGTGACAAGTAGATACCAATCCGACCCTGGCGAAAATCACTGGGTAGCTGTAAAAGCGATTCTTAAGTACTTGATAAGAACTAAAGACTCATTTTTGGTCTATGGAGGAATGGAAGATAATCTCGTTGTAAATGCTTATACGGATGCAAGCTTCCAAACCGACAAAGATGATAGCCGATCGCAATCGGGTTTTGTGTTTATGTTAAATGGTGGAGCTGTAAGCTGGAAGAGTTCCAAGCAAAGTACAACCGCTGATTCTACAACAGAAGCTGAGTATATTGCTGCATCAGATGCTGCAAAGGAAGCTATTTGGATTAAGAAGTTCATACTGAACTTGAAGTGGTTCCTAGCATTGCTAATCCAATAGACCTTTATTGCGATAATAATGGTGCTATTGCTCAAGCAAAGGAACCAAGAGCACATCAAAAATCCAAACACATACTTAGGCGTTTTCATATCATTCGAGAAATCGTGATAGGGGACACGTAAATATATGCAGAGTACCTACTGATGACAATGTTGCGGACCCGCTAACAAAGGGACTTCCACAAGCTAAACATGATGGTCATGTTAGGTCCATGGGTATTAGATACATGGGAGATTGGGCCTAGGGCCAGTGGGAGATTGTTGGTAGTGGTGCCCTAGGCACGTTTTATAAACGTTGTAATTGTTATCATTTATTTCATATCAATAAAGAAATTTTGATTATTATTGTTGTTCATGTTTACTTATAATAATCTCCGTCCCTAGTACTTCTTAAGCACTAGTATAAAGGCTAAATGATCATGGGATGATCATATTAGATTTATGGGTACTTGTTTGGAACAAGGTACTGGACATGACCGGCTCCATGAGATTTATGTCATGGTCTATGTGGTACATATATCTCATATTAGTTATGTCATTTGAATCCTTAGACATGAAGTTATTATAGTCTTCCACTTGATGAACATTATGTTTGACATATTCAAACGCTGCCTTTAACCGGGTAGTTATAAAGGGTATGATTGGCATAATCAGATTCACGTAGGGAAGAATAATAAGCTAAATGGATTTGTCCCTCTTCGGAGAGATGTCAAGCGGGCCTCTCGTAGGAATGATGTTGATGAAATGTTTGGCCGGACTCAAATGAATTGATTGGATCAATGTCATTTGGATTATCAACATATTCGGAATCGAGAAAGTATTGAACAAAACAAGTTGACTGTTTGACCATGACTTGTGTTCAATGACATCGTGGACAAAAGGATTATGACATGTTCTAAAGGAATGCGAACTTGTATCTAGTTATACTATTTGGGTAGGTATGACGGTTTGCTAGAACCTAATCATATCTTATGGTTTCATGTTTGAACCCATTGCCAACTTAGTATAATCCTAGAGGGTCACACACAAGAGAACGAATCTTTAAAAGGACTATATTGGAATTTTGGAAATTCTGGAAATCTAGGGAAGTGGCGACCGCACAGTATGGACTGGGCAGCTGCACACTTAGCTAATTTTTGTACCAGTTTGTTTCAGATAGTTGTGCGACCGCACAGTGGATTCTGGGCGGCCGCACAGTACTGTCGGGTTGCAGATTCCTAATTTGATTAGAAAACGAATTTTGGACGATTTTTGACACAAGTTTCCTATTTGGAATAGTCCTACTTGTGTATAAAAGACCAAATTCGGCCTGCACTCTTAACCAATGTTTTGTGAGTCTCAAAAGAATTTGGGAGAGGTTTTATTTTGTTCTAAGACATCTTTGATTGAAGAACAAAATAACACATAAATAAAATTCCATATAGTCATATAAATTGTGAAAGTGTGTTTCATAATTTGGTCTAGCAACCAAGATCAAGAAACTCCTTGATATTCGTTCTGGTGTGGATACCGCAGAGGGTGAAGCTTATCATCTCGAAGTTCGTGTTCTTACCTTTGTTTTGTGATTAAGCTTCAAGTTCTCCACCAAGATCAAAGCTAGAATTCAAAGTCATCAAGGGTTAGTTTTTCCTCTATTCATATTGTTGTATTTGATTTAATCATATGAATGGAATCTATGGGCTTTGGGTTTC
>JAOWBW010001940.1:40978-96610 GCA_026119855.1 Campanula takesimana | reverse complement strand
GGCAACAAGTGAGTCCTCACTTTCTTAAAATGAAAGGTTATGTAGAGCACCTTGAGAAACTTGGCTATCTAATCCCTTGGAGGTAGCCACGGATCTCATTCTTAATTCATTGCCTAAAAGTTATAATCAGTTTGTGATGAATTATAACATGCGGAATGGATAAGAATCTCTCTGAGTTGCATGGGATGCTCAAAATTGCAGAGATGAAAATTGTGGAGAAAGGTTCTCCCGTGCTCTTAGTTCATGATGGGAATAAGGCTAGTGCCAAAGGAAATGGTAAGAAAGTTGTCAAACCCAAAATAAGCAAGGCAAAGGTTGCCAAGGCTTTTGAGGCAAAACCCGATTCACAAAAGGATGCAATCTGTTTCCATTGTCAAGAATGGGTCATTGGAAACGTAATTGCAAGGATTTCTTGAAGAGCAAAAGAAGAAGAAGGGCAGCAAGGCTGCGTCGACTCAGGTATCTATATGATAGATATTCTCCTTTCTACCACTGATTCTTGGGTATTGGATACCGGATGTGGTTCTCACATTTGTCTAAATCTGCAGGGACTAAAGAATAGGAGACTGCTTAAAGAAGGTGAAGTAGATCTACGCGTGGGGAATGGAGCAAGAGTTGCTGCATTAGCCGTAGGGACTTATGAAGTCACTTTACCTTCCGGATTAATTCTTGTTTGAACAATTGTTATTATGTTCCGGATTTAGCAGAAATATTTTCCAATTTCTTGTTTGGATAATGAAGGTTTAAAGTTTCTTATTGAGAATAAGAAATTTTCTATTTATTTAAATGATGTGCTTTATGGTATTGCTAATTCATTTAATGGCCTTTATATCTTGGATGTTAAGAATGAAAATAATACAATGTCTATCATGTAAATAAGAAATCTAAACCTAATGATGTAAATCATACCTATTTATGGCATTGCCGTCTTGGTCATATTAATGAGAAGCGTATCTCAAAACTCCATGGGGACGGACTTTTAGGTTCATGTGACCTCGAGTCATATGATACTTGTGAGTCGTGTCTTCTTGGAAAAATGACTAAGACACCTTTTACCAAGCTAGGTGAAAGGGCGCAGTGACTTATTGGGGTTGATACATTCCGATGTATGCGGACCATTAAGTAGCAATGCTAGTGGAGGATTTCAATACTTCATAACCTTCACTGATGATTATAGTAGATTTGGGTATGTTTACCTAATGAAACATAAAAGTAAAGCATTTGAGATATTTAGAATATTTCAAATGAAGTAAAAAAACAACTTGGCATAAGTATAAAGGCACTTCGATCAGATCGTGGTGGAGAATACTTGAGTCAAGAATTGATGACCATCTAAAGAATTGTGGAATAGTTTCACAATTGACTCCACCGGAACACCACAATGGAATGGTGTGTCGAGAGGAGGATCGGACTTTGTTAGACATGGTTCGATCAATGATGAGTCAAGTTGATCTTCCAATATCCTTTTGGGGTTACGCCCTAGAAACCGCTGCTTTCACACTAAATCGTGTTCCAACTAAATCGGTTCAAAAGACTCCATATGAGATGTGGAGCGGAAAGAAGCCTTGTCTGTCTTTCATGAAGATTGGGGTTGCGAAGCTTTTGTCAAAAGACATGTCTCAGACAAACTTGCACACAAATCTGATAAATGTAATTTCGTGGGATATCCTAAGGAAACTAGAGGATATTACTTTTACAACCGTGAGGACAACAAAGTGTTTGTTGCCCGAACTGGTGTCTTTCTAGAGAAAGAGTTTCTCTCCAAGAAATCAGTGGGAGTAAAATAAATCTTGAAGAAATTCAAGACCCAGAAAATATCATTGAACCAATAGTGGAACAAGAACAAGAACCACAAGGAGTTGTGGAACCTGTTCAAAATACACAAGCAACTCGCAGATCTAGTAGGTTACGATCCGAGCCCGAGAGATATGGATTTCTCGTAACGGATAGTAATGAGGTAGAAATCATTGAGAATGATAAACCGTCACCTACCAAGAGGCGATGTCTTCTCCTGATTCAGACAAGTGGCTTGGAGCCATGGAATCCAAATTGCAATCCATGCAAGACAATCAAGTTTGGAATTTGATTGATGCACCCGAAGGTGTAAAACCATAGGATGCAAATGGGTCTTCAAGAAGAAGACTGACATGGATGGGAAGGTGCATACTTACAAAGCTAGGCTTGTAGCGAAGGGTTATAGGCAAGTTCATGGTATTGACTATGATGAGACCTTTTCACCGTAGCAATGATCAAGTCTATAAGAATTTTGTTTGCCATTGCCGCATATCATGACTATGAGATATGGCAGATGGAAGTCAAAACCGCTTTCCTGAATGGAAAACTCCAAGAGGATGTGTATATGACACAACCAGAAGGTTTTGAACAAGATTCTAAGGTATGCAAATTGCAGAGATCCATCTATGGATTAAGCAAGCTTCTAGGAGTTGGATCTCCGTTTTGATGAATCGGTCAAAGAGTTTGGTTTCATCAAGAACGAAGATGAGCCTGGTGTATACAAGAAGATTAGTGGGAGCATAGTGCTATTCCTTATTTTATACGTGGATGACATATTACTCATTAGAAATGACATTCCTACACTTCAGTCTGTGAAGACTTGGTTAGGAAAGTGCTTCGCAATGAAAGATATGGGTGAAGCCGCAATATTTCTTGGCATTAAGATCTATAGAGATAGATCAAGGAGGCTACTTGGTTTAAGCCAAAGTAC
Organism: Campanula takesimana; assembly: GCA_026119855.1. Classification (NCBI taxonomy): domain Eukaryota; kingdom Viridiplantae; phylum Streptophyta; class Magnoliopsida; order Asterales; family Campanulaceae; genus Campanula; species Campanula takesimana. Next base: position 93,885 of record JAOWBW010001940.1, on the reverse strand, counting down.
ATACATTGACAAGGTCATTAGAAGATTCCATATGGAAAATTCTAAGAGAGGAACCTTGCCGTGTTACATGGAGTTTCTCTAAGCAAGACTCAATGTCCTAAGACAAAAGATGAGCGTGAGAAAATGAATGATGTTCCATATGCTTTGGTAATTGGGTCCATCATGTATGCCATGATTTGTACTAGGCCGGATGTATCTTATGCTTTGAGCATGACAAGTAGATACCAATCCGACCCTGGCGAAAATCACTGGATAGCTGTAAAAGCGATTCTTAAGTACTTGAGAAGAACTAAAGACTCGTTTTTGGTCTATGGAGGAATGGAAGATGATCTCGTTGTAAATGCTTACACGGATGCAAGCTTCCAAACCGACAAAGATGATAGCCGATCGCAATCGGGTTTTGTGTTTATGTTAAATGGTGGAGCTGTAAGCTGGAAGAGTTCCAAGAAAAGTACAACCGCTGATTCTACAACAGAAGCTGAGTATATTGCTGCATCGGATGCTGCAAAGGAAGCTGTTTGGATTAAGAAGTTCATAACTGAACTTGAAGTGGTTCCTAGTATTGCTAATCCAATAGACCTTTATTGCGATAATAATGGTGCTATTGCTCAAGCAAAGGAACCAATAGCACATCAGAAATCCAAACACATACTTAGGCGTTTTCATATCATTCGAGAGATCGTTGATAGGGGAGACGTAATATATGGAGAGTACCGACTGATGACAATGTTGCGGACCCGCTAACAAAGGGAGTTCCACAAGCTAAACATGATGGTCATGTTAGGTTCATGGGTATTAGATACATGGGAGATTGGCCTAGGGCAAGTGGGAGATTGTTGGTAGTGGTGCCCTAGGCACGTTTAATAAACGTTGTAATTGTTATCATTTATTTCATATCAATAAAGAGATGTTTTGATTATTATTGTTGCTCATGTTTACTTATAATAATCTCCGTCCCTAGTACTTGTTAAGCACTAGTATAATGCTAAATGATCATGGGATGATCATGTTAGATTTATGGGTACTTGTTTGGAACAAGGTACTGGACATGACCCGCTGTATGAGATTTATGTCATGCTCTATGTCGAACATATATCTCATATTAGTTATGTCATTTGAATCCTTAGACATGAAGTTATTATAGTCTTCCACTTGATGAACATTATGTTTGACATATTCAAACGCTACTTTTAACCGAGTAGTTATAAAGGGTATGATTGGCATAATCGGATTCTGTTAGGAAGAATAATAAGCTAAATGGATTTGTCCCTCCACGGAGAGATGTCAAGCTTGGGCCCCTCGAAGGAATGATGTTGATGAAATGTTCGGCCGCTCAAATGGATTGATTGGATCAATAGCATTTGAATTATCAACATATTCGGAATCGAGAAAGTATTGAACAAAAACAAGTTGACTGTTTGACCATGACTTGTGTTCAATGGCATCGTGGACAAAGGGATTGTGACATATTCTAAAGGAATGCGAACTTGTATCTAGTTATACAATTTGGGTAGGTATGAAGGTTTGCTAGAACCTAATCATATCTTATGGGATCATGTTTGAGCCCATTGCCAACTTAGTATAATCCTAGAGGGTCACACACAATAGAACGAATCTTAAATAAAAGGACTATATTGGAATTTAGGGTCGAAGGACCTCAAGGGAATTTCTGGAATTATTCTGGCCTCCTGGTCAACCAAGCGGGCGCTGGGTTGAACCAGGCGGGCGCCTGAATAAGCCGAAAAGGGCCTTGACCTTCTGCCCAAATGAGCGGGCGCTCGGTGGTACCGGGCGGGCGCTCGGTCTGGCGGCAGAACATTCCTAATTCGATTTAGGAAGGTTTTTGGCACAAGATTCCTATTTGGAATAGGTCTTAATTGTGTATAAAAACACCAATTCGGCCAGACCATATTTACTAGTGCTTTTGTGAGTCTCAAAGAGTTTGAGAGAGATTTTATTTTGTTCTAAGATATCATTGATTGAGGAACAAAATAATTCACAAATAAATTCCATATAGTTCTTTATTATATTGTGAAAGTGTGTTTCATAATATTGGTCTAGCAACCAAGATCAAAGAAGCTCCTTTGATATTCGTTCGAAGTGTGGATAACGCTAGAGGGTGAAAATCATCATCTTCAAAGTTCGTGTTCAAGCTTTGTGATCGTGATCAAGTCTTCAAGTTTCTCCACCAAGACCGAAGAAAAGTTCATAGCCATCAAGGGTTAGTTATTCCTCTATTCATCTTGTTGTATTTGATTTAATCATATGAACGGATCCATGGCTTTGGGTTTTCTTAAAATTTTAAATTGCTATATTCCGCTGCGCATGTTACTTGGAAACCCAACAAGCAAGTGGTATCGTTTGAGGTCCGTTGTATCGGGAGTCTTCTGAGAAGGTTGATCGCCTTTGGGGTAGCTACTCTTCAGAGCCTCTTTGTTTATGGTTGAAAGGTCGTGGTCGTTCAGGGTCATGTATTTACTGTGGTCCTTTGGGAATTTATGTTATTAATAGTTGTTCTTGCTTCCGCGTTTGTTCCTAGTCTCCGAGTTATAATCTCGTTGAGGTATTGTTTGTTGGTATTGGTTTATAGTAGAATTCACGCGCCCGGTTTGGTATTTAGCACTTTTGGAGATGTTAATTATGTAAATTTTATATTTATGGATTTTAGAATTTCCGGGGCGTGACACTTGAAGCTTAGGTAAAAACTCTATTTTTCTCCCTTCTCTCTACTTCATCTCATTTCTTCTCTTTAACTTTGATCAAAAGTGCAATCACCCAAAACCATTTTGGGACATGACACCAAAGTCCACTTGATTCCATTGAAGTTGGTCAAGGAGTTATCTCCCTACATTCCAAAAACCCCTTTTTAAACCCCCTTTATTATAATCAAAAAATAGAAGAACATTTTATTTATGTAGAATTTGATCAAGCAAGACCAACATTAGTTGGGCGAGATGGGTGTTTAATTACTTCCCATCTAGTAACCTAACCCCCGAATCTCATAACAAGAATCTCTGTTTTTGTAATCAAACTTAGGCTAAATATTAGGTTTTTCTTATGTTCCTCTAAAACATAGGTGGCGACTCTACAATTAAAACACAAATAGACATCCTAGGACAACCCGCCGCTCTAGCCAAGCGAGTGGGCTCCGCCTGGGGTATCTATCGATAGCGTATAGGACATCGGGACTCGGGTCGTGACATATTCAACTATCACTAAAGTAGATCTATTAAAAACAAGAAAAGCTTTTGAATGTTTGGCATACCCAACAAAAATACCTTCATCAGCTTTGGCATCAAATTTACCTCTATGTTCATTTCCATTGTAGAGGATATAGCATTTGCATCCAAATATTTTAAAGAAAGCAATGTTGGGAGCTCTACCAAGCCAAAGTTCATATGGAGTTTTGTTGAGGGATTTGTTGATGAGGGAACGATTTTGAGTAAAATATGCAGTGTTGACAGCTTTTTCCCAAAAATACTTAGGTAGTTTGGCTTCAGCTATCATCATTTTTCCAGCCTCAATCAACGTTCTATTTTTCCTTTACATAACTCCATTTTGTTGAGGAACTCTAGTAGTAGAAAAGTTATGAACTATCTGTAGATACCCTGGGAAAACCCACTACTTGGTTAGAGCGGTAGATTATCCTAGGATGTCTATTTTGGTTTTAAGTGTTTAGAGTCGCCACCTATGTTATTAAGGGAACATAAGAAAACCTAAGAATAGCCTAATTAATGTTACGAAACCAAAGATTCGAGAAGAGAAGGGTTTGGGGGTTAGGTGACGGAATGGGAAGTACTTAAACACCCATTCCGCCCGGCTTAAGCCGGTCTTGCTACTATTGGTGTTCTAATGTTAAATGTTCTTCAATTTATTAATAGTGCTAACAACTACATCTATAGGAAAAGGAGGAATTGCAATAGAGAAAAAGATGAATTCTTTTATATATTGATTTGTGCTAAGAGTTACATGTAACAATTATAATAAACAATTACATAAGAGATAAATGGTAAATTAAAATGGAGTTTAGAATATTGGAATATAACCTTGACCAAACTTCAATAGTAAAGTGGCCTTTTTGGTTGTATTCCTTTTTATGGAGATTGCACACACATAAGAGAGATAGAAAGATGAAGAAAGCAAAGAAAGAGTTTATTTAAGAAAAGCTGAAGAGATTTAATAAAACAAGAATAAGAGTTTTAGAAGAAAAGAATGAACATTGTACCTTGTGCTTGAATAGGGAAGAACCAATTTGTCTATAGTAACCACTCTTGAAAATGAACCTTTAGTTTGAGAGAGTTTTTGAGTCAAGAATTGGTGATCTTTTTGTGTTAAGAGAGTCCTCCTCCCTTCCATGGTGGAATGAAGAGGTATTTATAGGTGTTAGGCAAGTGTTTGTAGTCACAAAGATGGCCTTTCCTCGGATCAAGCCAAGGCATAATGGTTTTGGGAGTTACAAATCAGAAAAGGAGGGAAATTTGGTAAAATATGGGATTCTGGAGGTGGGAAGTGGGAAGTGTGCACGTCCCACCCCCTATGGGAGGCTTACGCCTCTCACAAAGGAGGGCAAAGGCGCGCACGTCCCACCTTCAGAAAATCCATATTTTAGCCTAAAAGTTAACCTTGTTATGCAGTTAAGCCCCGAAACTAACGAAATTAGTCAGAAACCTAACGAACACCATGAAAGTCAACAAAAACAAAGTAAACAAGGACTCAAGGTTGACCTTGTCACTTATTCAAGTCCAAGACTAACGGAGTAAGTCAAGAACTAAAGGAAAGTAACGAAAGTTAACGAAAAGTAACAAAACTTAACAGAAAAGAGGAAGATAGAGAATGTGTATGCAATCGAGACATGAGAGGTCCAAGGCGGGGTGTATACAGATCCCCTCGGCGATGTGGATTGCAAAGAAAAATGCGTCGACGAAAGAAAGACAACCGCCAAGGACATCGACAAGAGAAAATAAAGACTCATTAAAAATGGGAGATTGAAATAACAAGGGATAGAGGTTCACCCCCTGTGTGGGCGACTTGGATGGTTGTTGATGGAGGGGACGGTGATCTCCGTGATGTGTAGAAAGGTCTTCGGAGATTGTGGTGTCGTCGAGGTTGCAGATGATAAGGTCTCGGTGTGGTAAGGTTTCGAATGGTTATGTTTGCTTGAGTCTTCTTGAGTTGGACTAATGACGGATCTTCGGATGCAACTAGTGCTTGAGGCGAAACTTTGTCTGAGCCACACATTTTGCTTTTGATCTGGAGAAGGGGGTGCTGTATTGCAGAAACATTGCGATTATTACCCCCTATAACCCCGTTTTGATAATTAGTTTAGCATATTGAATCTTTTTCCTTTTCTCTAAGACTTCCTTCATAATCTCGTTGTAAGTCCTAACAAGAATTACCAATTTCATTCATAACATCGGAGCCCTTATTTCAAACCAAAAGACCTTTGACGTGAAATACCAAGAGACCCTTGAAGCTTGCTTGGTTCCATGAAGCCATAAGACCATTCCCCATATTGAATTGCTCGGGTATCATCCCCCAAAAAGATTGTCAATTGCGAATCCCCAATATTGCCCTTTGTTTGGATTACTGTAATGTCGTAGCCCAAAAGATTGTAGATTGCGAAGCCCCTTGAGACCTTTGGTGCCAAACTTATTGAGGAAGCTTCCAATGTCTCATATGATTTTGTTGGGGCCATCGTTGGGAGGTGAAGTGAATTGCTTCTTGCTGAGGGAGACTTTCAAACTTGATTGTAGCCTCTAGTGTGCCACCATTGATTGCAAGTAGAGCGAGAAATGCATATCCTTGATTGGGGGAACAAGCACAAGCACACATGACATGAAGGCTTTTCGACATTCCTCTTGAGAGACTTTAAGGATAGTCTCACACATCTTTTTTGAGCATAGCTGTAGACACCCCGCCTTGGACCTCTTACCCCGATTGCATGCATAGTATATTTATTTCACTTATTTTTGTTAATTTCTGTACTTCGGTTAGTTCAAGTTCCTAACTGATTCCGTTAGTTTTAGACTAAACTGCATAACAGAATTAACTTTAGAGTCATTTCTGTCATTCTGTCATTTATCACCCGCGGGCGCCTCAGTTACGGATTGCAGCCTTTTCCCTCCATTTTCTTGATCACAAAAACCTCTTTTTTACATCCAAGTTGATGCCCCCTTTTTCATAACTCCCAATCCCACACTTCTAGGCATTTATTTAAAACAAAATATTTCTTTTATTTATTATTTGATTTTCTCTTTATTATTTATTTTTCGTTATTTTCTTATTGGTTAGAAAAGCTTCTTTTCCTCTCTTTTCTACCTATTTAAACCCCTCTTGTTTTTACCTTAGAAAGGGACTGGAATTTTCTTCACAACTACATTATACACATTTCTCTCAAGAATTTTCTCTACAAGAATTCTCCCACACACAATTCAAGCATCAAAACTCTACTCTTTTCAAGTCAAAGTTTAAAGTCCTCTTCTTAAGGTACAACTTCACTTTTCTTCTCTTATTTTATTCTTCTTAATGTATGCAATCTCCATCAAATGGGACATGACTAATGACCACTTTACTACATTAAAGTTGGTCAAGGTTATCTCCCTACATTTCAATCTTTACTTCAATTTATTATTCTTCTCTTAATGTAATCTTTAGCATGAATTAATATAATAAAACAATTCTCTTTATTTCCCTTTGAAATTTCCCTTTTCTTTACTATATAATTGTTAGTACTATTTATTAAAATAAGGACATTTAGCATTAGAACACCAATAGTAGCAAGACCCGCGTAAGCGGAGCGAAGTGGGTGTTTAAGTGCTTCCCACTCCGTCACCTAACCCCCGAACCCTTCTCTTCCCGAATCTTTGGTTTCGTAATATAAAATTGGCTATTTCTTTAGGTTTTTCTTATGTTTCCTCAATAACATATGTGGCGACTCTACAATTTAAAATCAATTAGACAACCTAGGATCCTTCCACCGCTCTAGACAAGTAGTGGGATTTTCTGAGGTATCTACAATGGCGACTCCGCTGGGGACGATTTAGAGGGTTAAACTTGCGTTTCGAATTTTGATGTTCTTTTATTCTGTTTTCTGGGCATTCTGGTAAAAAGGGTTGGAAGCGCGCGCCTCTAGCCTTCTTGGCCTAAAGCGCGCGCGTCCGACCCCAATTACCAGAATTGCCCGCCTTCGTTCTTGTCCTTCCATTTCATGTTTCTGTGCTAACAATTACTCCAGGGGAAAGTTTTATTATTTAAGGTCAAGGCAGTCCCTTGAACCCATGAATTTGCAGGTTTTACCCAGATTCGGGCGCCTCTGCCCCTCCTTGTCTACCGAGCGCGCCTCCTGAGTAGGCAGCCCAGCGCGCGCGCGTCTGGGCTATTTTCCAGAACAGAATGGACAGAGTTACAGTGTGTGGGCACCGGGCCTGCACATAACTTCTTTTATTTTCTGTTTATTTTATCGTTCACACGGGTGATTCGAAAGTTGTAAATATGTGCTTATTTGTTTTCTTTTCTTTTCTTTTGAAAAAAAAAATATTTTGTCACTTGGCTTGACCTCACACTACATGCACATATTCCTATGAATTACTACAATCGAGTCGCACGAGTCCACCCCAAACCATCGAGGCCCGTCCTAGAGAGTTTCAAGCTCCACCCGACCTTGACTCTCTCGAAGCGGTAAACCTCAGCCCGTGGCGTAGTTCATGACTACATACCGGGTGACCTTTAAGCCTCTCGTTAGCCGAGCACGAGCAACGCAATTCTAGTTAGGGTCTAACACTCCGTGACCAAGTCAGTTTTCATGTGCCAAGATTTCTCTAAACTAATGTCTTCAAATCATACATTCCAAGTGGTTATCATGGACGATATAAAACTCCGTCCCCAAGTGGTTATTATGGACGAAAATAAAAATCCGTCCCCGCATGTATGCTTTACTACATTAATTTAGCTTAATCCCGTCACATGTAGGTATCACAAGCGTGGGGAACCGATGAGTATATGGGACCGCGAGAAGGTCTATTATACTAGTGTGACGATTCCACTATTTTTCTAGAAACTCTAAAAAGGACTACGTCCTTCCGACTTTTGTAAATAAAAAAAATAGTCATTTTCTTATGTGGTTGAGTCTTTTCTTGTTTGTGGGTTGAATAATTTTAATCAAAAGGTGTTTGTGGGCCAATCTAAGATAAACCGTGTTCTTCCAATAGGTCCAATGGCTTCCAACGGCAAGGGGTGAGAACATTTCCGGGTCCAACGAAAGGCTTTTCAACATAATAAGAGCCATGGGGGAACAAATGGATAGACTTGCCGAGGATGCCCGCCGCAAGGATGATTTGTGGAAAGTCCGTTTTGCTCTAGGGAAAAGAATTCACGAGGAAGAGGTTTCCGAACTTAAGGCCCGTCTGCAAGAGTTCACCAACAACCAGGCAAAGGTCAACGGTAAAACATGCTCAAGTGGCCCACCCCTCAAAAGTCAAAAAGGTGCCGCCAACAACCGACTTAGCATAGTGGCCACACTACGAGAAGTGCTTCACTCCCAAAGTCATTCCAAAACATCCAAGATTTGATCGATAATGGTGAATTTGTCATGGGTGAAGAGCAACCATGAAAAAAGGGATGACTTGGGTTTGAAATGGGAGGACTACAACGACAAGGAAAACAACGACAACAATCTCCGTCTTTCTTCTCTACCTAGAAATAGGAATAAAAAAAAAAGAGTCAAAGTCCTCTTAAGTGTGCATTAATATTTTTCTCGTCCCATGTTAAATTTTGAGTCAAGTATCAAATAAAAGTCGTTCTTGTCATCAACACTCCTCCAAGTTGTTCAATTTAATTCTTGGTAAAATGATGAAAAGATGTCTAAGTAAGTTTTGGAACGAAAGCTATCACTTGAACGCTTAGGGGCTAAATATCGCAACGAAGGCAACGACATCAACAATAACGGCGAATCGAAGACATCAAGCATGGAGAAAAATCAAGCAATGTTTTCAAAGGGGGATTAAAAAAAAAAAGAGCTCGCTAGGTTGACTCTTCAAAACAACCTAGGCAAAAGTTAGAGCATCAAAAAAAAAAAAAAAAATCCCCCTCAATCAAAGTGCACAAGATCAATCTATTTTTCCAAGGACGAAGAGACATCAACAGAAATCACGACGAAGCAACCATCACGAAGAATGGAGTATCCACAAGAACTCGGTGACCTGAGCCTCTACACTGAGGAACGTAGGCAACCTGCGGGTCTGGTCTCATGCAAGAAAGAGATATGTTTAGCCCTAGTGCGTTATGGTGATTGGCCTTCATCTCGAACTTGTAAAGACATCTTTGTACGAGTCATTGCCAATAAATAATCACCACAAGATTGAACGACTTTCTTAGAATTGAAATCATTTACGTTCCTTGTCGAGTCCAGGGGCTTCTTATCTTTAGCGACGCTCCAGTTTCTTGCAATCAAATTGGGGCTTTCCTTCTTTCTCTTTTAATGACTTACTTGCCTTCGTGAGTCATTCAATATATATAGATATATATATATATATATATATATATATATATATATATAATACATGAAGTCAATACTAGGGTCCACTTCCCTAGTTGAGTCAATGTCACTCATCATTAGTGACAAAAGGTCTCCACCGTAAAATCACATGTCTCTCATCCTCAGATAGAGTCAATGCACACATCCTCATTAATCGAGTCAAAATGAAGACGCAAAAGAGATGCCCGCTAGATTGAAAACCCAAAACGGCAGTCTAGGCAAAAAACAGGGTGCATCATAAAAAGAGAAAGAGAGAGAGAGAGAGTGAAGGGAAAGAGAAATGGAGATCCCCGGCCTCTAAAGAAGACAAGTTCTACATTAACTCTCCTTAGCAAGTCGATTCCCCACCGAGTCAACTTTGGAATTGCAAAAGGCTCGACAAGATATGGCACAATCCAAGGTCGTTTTGGGTTATTGGCATGAAAGAGATTGTTCTTGCAATGTGAATTTTTTGGGCTCATGTGAAAGAAGCCCCATGGTAACCAAGATCCATCCGAGAATGAGCCCATCATTAAGGGGTACGAGGTTGCACAAATAATCCCCAGCAAGTCAATTGGTTTGGGCAGCGAGTAGCAACAACATGTAATTCAGTTTTCAAGCTTCTACAAGTATGTGCCTCTCAAGTGTGTCGAAAGGCTTCCCGAGAAATGGAGTAGCTCTTTCCATGTCCTCTTATGATTGTTCCCCCACACGAGGATGAGTCTCTTGCTCGATAAATGATGATGCCCTAGGGGCTATGTGACTCAAGAACAAGAGCTTCTTTTGCTTCATTTGACAGTTAATGAGCCCTAGGGGCTACGCTCAAGAAATTTGTGTGAGGCTATCCTCAAAGTCTCCTCAAAGGGAATGTCGAAAATCCTTCTTGTCATATGTGCTCGTGCCTGTTCTCCAATCAAGGATAGGCCTTTTTTGCTCTACTTACAATCAGTGATGGCACTATAGGGGCTAGACTCAAGTTTTAAAGGCTCCCTCAGCAAAAATGCAATTCACTTCACCTCCCCCAACAGTGGCCCTAGCAAAGTCATGTGCAACATTTGAAGCTTCCTCTATCAATTTGGCACCGAAAGTCTTTTTAAGGGTCTTTGACAATCTTTATAGGCAATGATACTCTATGCAATGCAATGTGGGGATTGGTCCAAATTTAAAGGGCCTCTCAATACTTCACATCAAAGGTCTTTCGGTTTGAAAGGAGGGCTCCGATGTTATGAATGAATTTGATGATTCTCATGTTGTGACTTACGACGAGATTATGAAGGAAGTCTTAGAGAAAAGGAAAAAGATTCATATGCTAAACTCTATCAAAATAGGGTTATACCGGGAAATACCTTGGCCAATCCCAATGTTTTTGCAATTCAGCACCCCCTTCTCCATGATCAAAAGCAAAAAGTGTGGCTTTTGAGCTTCAAGCACTAATTGCGTCCGAAGATCCATCTTTAGTTCAACTCAAAGAAGACTCAAGCAAACATACCCATTTGGGGACATTATCACACCAAGAACTTATCATTCGCGACCTCGACAAACACCACCAGACATTACTGCATTTGGGTACCGACCACAATGAGGCTATTCATCTCCCCAGTAAGAGTAAGAAGGAGATCTTTATCAAGAATTCTACCCAATGGTTCATCCGCTCTCAACGCTGAGCCGATTCCAAGATAATTTGGGGTTTACATCGAAAGGTCTTAAGATTCCACCATCTTGAAGCTCGCAAACAACAAGTACATAACATTTGGGCTTAGCAATCTCTCGAAGCTTGGCAAGAAAAAACTTCTCTTGGGGCTTGCTTACGTCAAACAACAAAGGTCGAACAACACGTAGAGCGGCCGTCCAATGAGCCTTCTTAGGCTGAGTCATGAATTGTGCAAGAGTATGAACACTGTAGGATAGCTCCGGGCGAGTAATAGTAAGATAGATAAGTCGACCCACAAGTCTCCTATAAGCCTCAGGATCTCGTAAATCATCATCTTCAGTCAAAGCCAAACGGTGATTTTGTTCAATGGGAGTAATGGCTGGACGTGCTCCCAGAAGACCAGCCTCAGAGAGTATATCAAGCACATATTTGCGCTGAGAGAGGAAAATACCAATTCGATGATTGGCCACTTCAAGCCCCAAGAAATACTTAAGATGCCTGAGATCTTTCATGTGAAAGCAACGACTAAGATAGGCCTAAAGCGACAAATGGCAACCGAATCATCCCCACCAATAACCAAGTTATCAACATAGACGAGAACGTGTATCTCAACAGTGGAAGTCTTTAAAGAAAACAAAGAATAGTCGGAACATGATTGAACAAATCCATACCCCTTTAATGCCATAGAAAGTTTTCCAAACCAACAACGAGGAGCTTGCCGAAGACCATATAATGATTTTTTAAGTTTACAAACCTTCCCAGAAGACGAATCCGATGTCCCAAGGGCACCTTCATATACACATCTTCACTAAGATCACCATGTAGAAGGCATTGTGAATATCCATTTGATGAAGTTCCCATCCTTTAATTGCAGAAATGCTAGAAAAACTCGTACCGTAACCATTTTGATGGTGGGTGCAAAGGTTTCCTTGAAATCAACACCTTCAACTTGTCTATTTCCCAAGATCACCAACCGAGCTTTGCAACGCTCATTGTTCCATCAGCATTGTACTTTATTCTATAGACCCATTTTTACCAATCACCTTCTTATCAAGAGGAGCATCCACCAATTTCCATGTTCCATTATGATCACGAGCATTAAGCTCTTTAGACATAACCTCGCGCTATTGAGGAAGCTTAACTGTAACGACCCCCAAAACCCACCGTAATTTTTCTAATCTTAAAATGGAAATTATGTGTGCATTTTATGTGTTAGATAATATTTTCTTGACATACATATATTATTTGAGTATATGTGATAGTTAAAGTGTTAGTAGGAAAGTTTGTTAAGTTGAATAAATGAGTTAGTGAAACTATAGGGTTATATGTGAAAATATAACTAGAGGGGTTTAAATGTTCAAAGATTAAAGTGGAGGGGTTTAAATGAAAGTGGAAAATATCAAAACTTATTCTTATCCCATTCCCTCTCCCTCTCTGCGTTTCATACATACATATACAAAATTTGTGTTCTCCCTGGTTGAAGAAAGAAAAGGTAAGGGTTTCACCATTTGATTTTATTTCTTATTCATTAATCCTCCATTCTAAAATCTAATTACACCAAAATGTTCAGGGTGTTGAGTAGAGTATTCCTACCCGATCAAATATTATTTTCTAGATACTTTTTCGGAAATAGGTAAGTTACTAATCCCCCTTAAATGTTAAAATGGTCATATATGTGATATATGTGATGTATGAACTCTTTGTTGTATTATTTGTTAAGAAACTTGAAAAGATATTAAAGTTGGTGAAAGTTGATGTTGATGTTGTAAAGAAGCTAGTTTATTGTTGTGTAACTAAGTTGTATTGAGTTATATTTGGTAAGATAGAAGTTGGATAGTACTTTTGGAACGGTGAAACGAAGGGAGTATAATTTATTTTGGTTTTAGCCTGCGAGGTGTGGTGGGCGGCCTCCCAAAAAGGGCGTGCGGCCGCACATCTATCTGAAGGATTTTGTTCATGAAAACAGAGCAAGTGGGCGACCGCACACCCCAGTTTGGGCTGCCGAACACTTTACCTGAGTTTGATTGTTTGTTCCAAGTTAAGTGTAAGAGGGTAGTAATTGTCAAAACTTCAAGTGATGGTCTAGGGCAATTGGATGAGTATTTTGGGATATTGTCATGGTTGTTGAGGATCGTGTTCAAGTGTGTGCAAGAATGTGTTGTGACTTTATTTCATGATGGCTGTGAACTCTTTATGAGTGCTTCTTTCGTGTGAATCTTGTGATGTGTTTGGCCTGGTTCCCTACTTTGGAATCATTGCCCCCGGTTGTTGTTTAAGCAAGTATTCATTACAGTGCTTTGGTTGAAAGTCCAGCTGGTTTTGTGTTATCGAGTCAGGTAGTGGAAGGGATTATCGTGGCACATGAGCCAAGTTCACAATAAGGTCTTCCACTGGTACCTTTTTTTCCCTAGTCCAGATTGGCCTTGGATGGGATGAATTAGATCCCTTGTATGAGCCTTGGGTTATGACTTTGTGTCATATTCCCCCCATTGTTACTTTGGTTTTTATGGTTATGGTTTGGTTTTCGGGATCCCGCTTCAGCTATTTATGCTACTCAACTGGTTTCCTCAGATGGTATTCTCAGACGGTTATGTTTTTGGGTAAACCTTGGCATGGTATCCACTTTTGGTGTTGTTTGATGAGTTGGCTTTTCCTCTCATATTATATGCTATGTGATTGCTATGATACTGTTCTTTATGATTATCATTTTAGCATGAAACGTAGTTGCATTCTTAGTAGCTTACTGAGATTTATTCTCACCCCGTTCCTTGTTTATTTGTTTTCCCTAGATAAGGGCGAGTCCAGGGATAGGACACTTGGCACGGGAGGACGTTGAAGTGGTAAAAGTTGGGATTTGTTTTGTAAAGGATACATTTTGTTTTGTAAAGGATACATTACATAGATGTATAACCTTTTGGGTAGAGTTTCCGTGACTTCATCATTTTGTAACACCTATATTTTTGATAATGTTGGTGTATGTACATTTCTATAAAAGTTTGTAAGCCTTCGGGCTAAGTACTTTCGTTTGTGAAAGTTGTTTGTAAAGTTTGTTTGAAAGTTAAATGGAAGTCTTTGAACTTCAAGTGTTTATTTTGTTAAACTTTATGAAAGTATATTTCGAAAAATTTTCAAAAGTGTTTTATGACGTCTTCCCATCGTGTCCCGAGCGTGGGGCCAAGTAGGACCACGGGTCTGGGGCGCGACATTAACCGCCTCACTAAAATGTTTTGGCTCAACACTTGAGTCAATAGCATCCAAAAAACAACGATGTGCAAACGAGAATTTAGTGCAATTGACAAAATGTGATAAATGATAACGAGTACCTAAATATTTGGATTGAGGAGATGGACGGGACGGGGGTATAGCTTGAGTGATATGCGCCTGTGAGTGTCCCAACTTATATTCAGAAGCTAGATATCTGGTAGAAAGAACCTTAACTCTCTGACCACGTCCCAAATTTTCTGGCTCAATCAATACGGCAGGCTGTTCAACCTGTTTAGACAACTGTGCAGGAAGCTGTTCTGTCAACTGGTCAGTCACCTGGTCGGAAGCTGTGTCAGGAACTTCATCAGCGGCTGGTATCTGCTCTGCCACCTGTTCAGTCACCTGTGCAGTGGGTTGTCCAGTCAACTCCCCAGTCACATGTACATCGTCTTCACAATCCTCCATATCATTGGAAGAACAAAGAAAATATCCGAATCCGTGTATGCTCCATCTTGGTCAGCCCAACCGTGAGCAAAAGGGAACTCCTTTTGCACAAAAATAACATCCCGAGAAACGAGCAACTTATTTTCATCAAGATCATACACATACCATCCTTTCTTGCCAAGAGGATACCCCAAGAACACACATCGCCTAATTCGACTTGCAAACTTATCATTATCACGCCGGGAATAATGTACATAACATAACGACCCAAACACCCGAATGTGTGAGTAAGAAGGAGGCTTCCCAAAAATAATTTCATAAGGAGTTTTCCCGTTTAACAATTTTGAGGGGTTCGATTAATCAAATGCCCAGCCGCCAACACACTCTCCCCCCAAAATTTGACCGGTAATTTCGCTTGAAACATTAAAGCACGAGACACATTTAAAATATGTCGATGTTTTCTTTCCACCCTTCCATTTTGTTGGGACGTACGAACACAAGTAGTGTGATGTTCAATCCCATGTTCAAGAAAATATTTTTCCAAACAAGTAAATTCAGTCCCATTATCACTCTGAATTTTCTTAACTCGTTTATTAAATTGCCGCTCTAACATGGCAAGAAAATTTTTCAAAATTTGGGAAACATCACCCTTGGACTTGACCAAATAAACCCACACCACACGGGAAAAACATCCACAATGGTTAAAAAATAAACAGCACCACACAAAGCAGGTTTTCGATAGTCACCCCAGATATCACAATGGATTAAATCAAAAATTTCATTAGAATTACTTTCACTAAGTGAAAACTTGTCCCTACTTTGCTTAGCCTTGCAACAAATCTCATAAACGTCTTTATCAATACTACTATGACTAATAAAAGGTAACAAACCCACTATTTTTCTTGACAGATGGCCGAGTCGCTGATGCCACAACTGAAAACTGCCAGATTCTCTAACGTTGCACACTTGCGTTGTCGGTGACCTCCTCAAGTAGTACAACCCCCGTCCAGGTCACCCGCTCCAATAAAAATCTTTGAGACCTGGTCCTGTACAACACATTGTGTGTCAGAAAAATGCACCAAATAATTAGAATCTCGAAGCAATTGAGAGACAGATAAGAGATTGCAGTTAAAAGTTGGGGCATATAGAACATTTTTTTAAAACAAGATTCATGGCAATCTCAACGTTGCCTTCGTTTCATGGCTTTCATGTATCTCTCATTAGGCAAACCAATGTGATTCGCCTTAATATCATGAACATCACTGAGCAAAGAGATGTCCCCTGTTATGTGTCGGTTGGATCCACTATCAACAAGCCAACGTTTATCATTCATCTTACCAGTTGTCTTGCCAGTTGTGCTGACAGTTGTCTGTACCTGTGTCTGCATAAAATTCTTGAAGTTGTTCCATTGATCTGCTGTGAATCCTAGCGCTCTAACCTGATCTGGAACCCCTGTCCCTTCAATACTGACTTCTGCATTGTTGGATCTCGTGCTCAGCTTCCCTTGTTCTTTTCCTACCAAAAAGGATTGGCTTCCGCTTCTTCGTTTTGCTGGCTTCCCACGGTGGTCTCCCCACCACTCTGGATATCCTATCAGCTTGAAGCACGAATCTGTACTGTGTCCCTTCTTCTTGCAGTGAGAGCAAGTGACATTGCTCATATCCTTCTTTTCTGTCAAACCACTTGACGAGCCATCTGTGCTCACAGCTGGTCTGTCAACTGGTCTATCAACTGTACGAACAGCAAAACTGGCTGGATTCGGGAATTCTCCATGTCTACCTCCCAGAACCTGTTCCTCTCGTATAACGTTAGAATATGCCTTATTCACAGAAGGCAGGGGTTCCGTGTTGACAATCGACGACTTCACATTCTCAAATTTTGGATTTTCTAGCCCCATAACGAATTGATGCACGCGCTCCTCCTCACGTCTCTTCACCAAAACAGTCCCAATATTGCACTTACAACACAAACAAGAACAGGTCGGCAGTGTCTCAAAATTATTGAGAGCATCCCATAGTTTCTTTATCCGCCCATAATAAGAAGCCACGCTTTCATTCTTCCCTTGTCTGCAGTTTTCTATGTCTGCCTTCAACTGTTGAGTCTTCGGTCCATTCCCCAACAAAAATCGTCCTTCAAATCATCCCACAAAACCTTCGCTTCGTCCACATAGGTAATGGTGGAGCGAAGAGTCGGTTCTATCGTATTAAAAATCCATGAAACAACCATGGAATTCACCGTCCACCATTGATCCGCTTCATCAGCATCGTCAGGACATTGGATTCTGCCATCAATGAATCCGGTTTTCGTCTTCGCTCGAAGCGATCCTTGAAAACCCGTGCCCATTCTTCATAATTCTCACCCTTCAACTGAACGTGGGTGATAATCATTCCTGGATTGTCACTTGAAGAAAGAAAATAAGGAGATCTCTTTTCTTTCTTGATCTCCTTTCCTTTGCCGGAATTTTCGACTCCGGGTTTCTGAGCTTCGTCGCCGGCCATTGTCTTTGATAAAACCGGGCTCTGGTGCCAAGTTGAAACCGTGTATGGAGGAAAATAAAGTCAGTTTATTTCCTTGATGTGTAATGCCGAGTACAAGCAATATATGTACATAGACTCTTTCTTCGAGACTAAGTCTAATCCCTATAAATTAGCTAAGTAAAATATATCCTACCTATTTACATTCTTATCAAATACTCCCCCGGTTCATGTGAATTGAGACAAAAAAAAAATGCACAATAATTAAGAGAAATTAGTGAATGTGTGGTGGAAAATGAAGAGAGAGAATGGATGGGGTAAATAGTAGTGTTGGTTGGATAAAATGAGTGGTGGAAAATGAAGAGAGAAAATTAGAGGGGTTAAATGGGTGGGGTTGGGTGAATATAAAAATTAAAAAGTTTGCCATTTTGGGCAGTCTCAATGAGGTGAAACGGACGGAAAAGGAAAATAAGTCTCAATTCACATGAAACGGAGGGAGTAGGTTACAAACTAATTAAGGATACACACAATATGAAATGAGATATGCCGTGTGATTCTCAAGGATCTCGGCTATCTCAACAAGAGACACTGTTATTTAAGATGAAAAATGCCATATATTAGTACAGTTTCAAGATTGTATAACACTTTAGTAAAACACCCTCCTTAGGGAAATGGTTATTCTGATAGTATAGCATGCAGTCATTAGGAATGGTATTGTCGGTTGGAAATGCCCATTTCCAAAGTTTTATATTTTTACGTGTGTTAAGTGCTATTAACGTGGTTTGATGTATTCCAAAGGAACTTGAAGAGACATGTAAATACAAAATATTATTCCCTTTGTCCCAATTTAAATGATCGTTTTTATAAAAAAAAAAAAAAAAAAAATAAAAAAAAATCATCTAAAATGAATGATATTTTGTAAAAAAAAAATAAAATTGTCCCTTAATATCTTTTTGCCAATATTTTCTATCATTATATATTTACAAAATTATTTTTTTTAAATAAATTTCCTTAAAATTTAATGAAGGACACATTTTGAAACGGGGAAGTAGTAATAAACGAAATTATTTACAAACTTCTTAATTAAACTCTTTGAGTGGAGGAAATTTATACTTATAGTATTTTAAAGTTTGTGAAACCAACTATGGGAATGACACATAAATCACAAATTGGTTTATCTTGATTTAGATGATGCCATGTAATATGACCTTTGCAATCCTGGAGGCTTTTGGAATTCTTCTACCTAGGTTAAAATAAGATGTAATAACCATAGATATGTAAATGGGTAATTCATACTCCCTCCGTTCCAAGTAAGTTGAAACATTCATTTTGAAATTGAGAAATTAATGATATACATATTATATTAAGAATGAAAGGTAGTGAGGAAGAGAGAGAATTAGTGGGGAAGGAAAGATAATGAGTGGAGAATAATGAATGGTTGGGAGAAAGAGAGAGAATGAGTGGAGGATTATAAAAGTAATAAAAAGTTTCCATTTTTAGATTGTTGCAACTTAAGTGAAATGCCATAAATAGCAAAATGTTTCAACTTACTTGGAATGGAGAGAGTATACAATAAGAATATAAATATGTACATATTGAATCATTTTCTTTTTACAGTGATTCTATAATAAGAGAATGATACCTAATAGAACATATACTCTTATCTATAGAGTATTAGACTAGGTAGGTCATGGATTCATTAATTTAAAAAGTGACTTTTTAGGTTTCAACTAAGATCATTAAGAAGTGACTTTAAAATCTTAGGTTAGATTCATCATGAATTAATTTTTTTATATGTTATAAATCTTAAAGGAAGATGAATGAGTAGTTGAATTTGGATCATCAAAAGACTTTTATTTATGAATCACATTAAATTAAAAATTAAAACATCTAATAAATATATGTTCATATAATAAGTCTTAAAATATGCAATCTAATTTTAATGAGTAGTAGAATATGATAAGTCTTTGGAAATCAAATGTTAGATTCATCATAAAATAATTATACTTTATTTATGCAACAAGTCTTTAAAAGACATGAATGATTAGATGACTTAAGGCATTGAAATTGTTCATTTATCAATAGACAACATATTATTCAAAGTCATTGAATTATGATAGAATACGAAAAGTTTTAAGTATCAATTGATTTCCCGAAATGAAATGGTTCATGAACTAAAATCTATACTTATAGTATTTTTAAAGTTGGTGAAATCAACCATGAGAATGACACATAAGCCATAAATAAATGGGTTTTTCTTGATTTAGAAAATGTCATGTAATATGACCTTTGCAATCTTGGAGGCTTTTGACATTCTCCTACCTAGGTTAAAATATGAGGTAATAACCATAGATATGAAACTAAGTAATTTAGTAATTCTATAAGAAGAGAATGATATCTATAGAACATATACTCTTATATATATAGTATTAGACTAGATAGGTCATATCTTATTGAACATATACTCTTATATACTCCTTCCGTCCCATTTTAAACTTCAAAAATTTCCCTTTTGGGTGTCCCATTTTAAACTTCAAAATCTAAATAAGGAAAGTTATTTATACTTTTTTATTTAGTGGGACCTACATGTCATACACACAACAACTATCCACTAACTATTCCCTACCCCCACTTTCTCTCTCCTACGCACTTTCTTTACTCACAACACTCTACCCCACTATCTCTACCCCACTATATATATTTTATAATATAAAGATTCATATCTTAATTCTTGTGCCCACTTTTTTTTTTTAGTTTAAGATGGGACGGAGGGAGTATAGAGTATTAGACTAGGTAGATAGTAGATGCATTAAAGAACAATTAGATCATTAAGGAGTGACTTTTCAATTTTCAACTAATCAAATTTTCATAATTCAATGGCTTTGAATAAACAATAAGATCATTAAGAAGTGACTTTTCAGTTTTCAACTAATCCAATTTTCATAATTCATTGGCTTTGATATCATGCATTGTTTCAAGTTGGTGCATGAATTACAAAAGAACCTTATAAAGAATATAAAAGATTAGATATATTTATTTAAAACATATCTTTTGCATTTTCCCATTCAATACTAATGTAAGATAAAAAGATCTAAATGATTCTTCACTTTGGAAGGCAGATGGTCTTTGCGGGGAATATAAAAAAATAGAAGGAAAAAATTATTTTTATTGTTGTATAACATTATAGTCTTCCTCCTACTTCTTTTCTTCTTTATACATTCATGTCATTTGTTTCCACAATTTATTTAACCTTCTCTCTCTATATCTATTTGATTTTAGCTTTAACTATTTTCTCACATTTTTTTCCTTTTTCTTTCATTAGGTTTGGGAAGAACATTTTTGGACAAATTGGATGAGGAAGAAAGCATTAGTTTGACTGAGTGCAATAGTGAGTAAGTTTCACCTCTATATTTATGCATATATTACACTTATCTTTCGATTATACTATTACTTCTGTCCAAAACAAAATTTTATTTATTCTCTTCATCAAAAGAAAAAATATATTTATCTTGAGACGGAGAAAGTATGAGTTTACTTTATCCATCAACATGTGTATTTCATTAACTTATTTGGAAAAAAGTTATTTATAATAGTATTGTCATAATTTATTATGTTATTTTGAATACATATATGTCCTTAATTTTCTTTAGTAATTTTTTTTGTTTTCTTCTCTCTCTCTCTCTCTCTTTCTAAGATTGAAATATAAGGAGGTTACGCAAAGTTGTCGCATGCAATCGGCCACCATTGTACATATTTATCAACAAAACAATGCAATGCGTGATACTATTGCTTAAAACTCAACCTTGAGGTATATTATACTACTTTAAAAAATGTTTGAATTTATTCTTAACTAAGAAAGAAAATGAGTTCATTTTAGGACGAAAAAAATATTTATATTTTTTTAATTCATTTGTCTTTCTATTGTTGTAAATGGAACGTTTGAAATTGATATAATTGACCACTCAAATTCTTGGTTATATAACATGAAAGTTCAGTTTTTGCAATTCTTTTCCTCACATTAATTTTTCGTTGAAATTTTATGAAAAAAATGAGAATACCTAAAACTTGTTGTTATAATATGTGTTTATTTCTATGTCTATATATTTGATTTTTATCATAAATTTATTTAAGAGTTAATTTTGGGTTTTATTTATTTTTATATTCTTTTTTATGTTTACTAACTTTAATTCATTCTTGATTTTTTTACAGTAGATCATTATATTTTGAAGTAGTTGGAATATTTGAAAGATCAATGCAGTGTGACTGTAATAATTCAGGGTATGATGGTAATACTTAATTTACTTAATTTTGATTTTAATTCAGATTTTGTATATATCAACATAATACAATTTCAAGTATTATGTTGCAAAAATTGGTTACTATATTAATTGAACTACACATCTATTTTCAATTAGAACTTTTTTTTCATTTTTTTTTATTAAATTTATTATTGTTTAGTGATTCAACTTTTTTATGGCAATACTTAATTTACTTCATTTGTCTTTTAATACTTAAAGAGATAATTATTCAATATATTTTTGTTAATTTATATATTTTGATTATAAATATCAGATTGATTGTATAAATTAAGGTTTTATAGATGCATGCACACTTTCTATATCTCCATATAAATCATTATAAAAAGACTTCCTTATATTCATAAACTACTAATTGGTTCATCGAAAGATTATAACTTTATACTATCTATCTCTTCAGAAAATATTTAAAAAAAAATACCTTTCACATTTATAAATTAAGGTTTTAAGGTTTGAACCGGAGGGATTTGTGCACTACTCTCTATTCGTCCCATTTTAAGAATTAAAAATTAGGTTGACACAAAAACTAAGGAAAGAATCTTTTTCTTACTCCCTCTGGTCCAAAATAATTGTCGCTTTTGGTCAATCAGATGTAACTTTGACCAATAATTTAAATAAAAAATAACGATGCTAATAAAAATTTAAAATTTTTCATTGTATTATAATTAATAAATACTTTTAATAACAATTTTAAGATTTTTATTAGGATCATTATTTTTTGTTTAAATTTATTGGTCAAACTTACATTTGTTTGACCAAAAGTGATAGTTATTTTAGACCAGGGGGAGTATAAAATATAGATAGTGGGATAGAGTGTTGTGAGTATAGAAAGTAAGTATGAGAGAAAAAGTGGGGTAAAAAATAATTAGTGGATAATTGTTGTGTGTATGACATGTGGGACCAACTAAATAAATAAGTATAAAAAACTTTCTTGTATGGATTTTGACTCTTAAGTTGGGACACCCATTTGGAAAATTTTTGACTTTTAAAATGAGACGGATGTAGTATGTATTTGCACTTTGAATAATACTAGGGGCACACAAAAAAGTCACAAAATCTTGCTCACAAAATCCTATGTGTAATGATTTTATTGGTGTTTTTAAGTAGAGTGTGGCGGGTCCATTATTGATGCAACCAATAAAATATCGACACCTCATGTTGTGTGGTAGATTTTTTGACCTTATTTTGTGCCCCTAGCATTGTTCATGCACTTTAATGCATGGTGTGCACTTTAATGCATGGTGTATACTGTAGGAGTATATATGAAAATGATTTTTCATAGTTTAGTTATTTTTATTAATGATTAATAGAATTACAAACTCAAATAATAATTATTATATTTAATAAAATAAATATGCATCTTTTCAATAATAATTGGTCGTTTTTTATTTATTAAATACAAGTTTATTTTAAGGAATATGCATATAAAAATATATACTTATAGTATTTTAAAGTTGGTGAAATCAACTACGGGAATGACACATAAACAACAAAATGGTTTATCTTGATTGTGAGGCTTCCGTGTAGGATGATTGTTTCAATTCCAAAGTCTTTTGACATTCGGCTACCTAGGTAATAATATTAGTTGATAACAATAGATATGAAACTGAGTACTTGAATTATTTTTCTCTTTATATAAGTCGTATAGAGAACATATATAAAGAGAATAGTATTCTATAAGAATATGTTGGTATCTAATAGAACGCATACTTTTATATATAGAATAGAAATGTAGACTATATGTATGACGTGCATTTAAAGGTGTGACTTTTCATCTAATGTGACTTTTCAAGTAATCAAATTTCATTAATCAAATGAAAGAATAAGACTCGATCATTTCAAGTTGGTGCATAAAAGTAGGTAATGTTGGTAGTGGTGCCCTAGGCACGTTTAATAAACGTTGTAATTGTTATCATTTATTTCATATCAATAAAGAGATGTTTTGATTATTATTGTTGTTCATGTTTACTTATAATAATCCCGTCCCTAGTACTTGTTAAGCACTAGTATAAAGGCTGAATGATCATGGGATGATCATGTTAGATTTATGGGTACTTGTTTGGAACAAGGTACTGGACATGACCCGCTGTATGAGATTTATGTCATGGTCTATGTCGAACATATATCTCATATTAGTTATGTCATTTGAATCCTTAGACATGAAGTTATTATAGTCTTCCACTTGATGAACATTGTGTTTGACATATTCAAAGGCTACCTTAACACGGTAGTTATAAAGGGTATGATTGGCATAATCGGATTCCCGTTGGGAAGAGTAATAAGCTAAATGGATTTGTCCCTCCACAGAGAGATGTCAAGCTTGGGCCCCTCGAAGGAATGATGTTGATGAAATGTTCGGCCGGACTCAAATGAATTGATTGGATCAATAGCATTTGAATTATCAGCATATTCAGAATCGAGAAAGTATTGAACAAGACAAGTTGACTGTTTGACCATGACTTGTGTTCAATGACATCGTGGACAAAAGGATTGTGACATATTCTAAAGGAATGCGAACTTGTATCTAGTTATACTATTTGGGTAGGTATGACGGTTTGCTAGAACCTAATCATATCTTATGGTTTCATGTTTGAGCCCATTGCCAACTTAGTATAATCCTAGAGGGTCACACACAATAGAACGAATATTAAATAAAAGGACTGTATTGGAATTTAGGGTCGAAGGACCTCAAAGGAATTTTTGAAAAATTCTGGATTTTCTGGACAGCGAGCGGGCGCTCGGTCTGGACCAGGCGGGCGCTTGGTCTGGCGGCAGAAAGTTTCCTAATTCGATTTGGGAAGGTTTTTGGCACAAGTTTCCTATTTGGAATAGGTCTTAATTGTGTATAAAAAGCCAATTTCGGCCAGACCATTAGCCCTAGTGTTTTGTGTGCCTCCAAAGAGTTTGAGAGAGATATTATTTTGTTCCAAGACATCTTGGATTGAAGAACAAAATAATTCACAAAATAATTCCATACAGTTCTTTATTAAATTGTGAAAGTGTGTTTCATAATTATTGGTCTAGCAACCAAGATCAAGAAGCTCATTGATATTCGTTCGTGGTGTGGATACCGCTAGAGGGTGAATTTTATCATCTTCAAAGTTCGTGAATTTTGTCCGTGATAAAGCTTCAAGTTCTTCACCAAAATTAAAGCTAGAGTTCATAGACATCAAGGGTTAGTTTATCCTCTATTCATTATGTTGTATTTGATTTAATCATATGAACGGATCCATGGCTTTGGGTTTCACAAAATTTTAATTGCTATTTTCCGCTGCGCATGTTACTTGGAAACCCAACAATGGTATCAGAGCCCCGTTCATGTTGATTAATTCAATACTTGGATCATGTTATGTGTATATAAATTGTTTATGTGCCTAGCATGATATGAATATTGGATTATATGATGTTTATGTGTTATGTGATTTTATGTGGCTTATTGTTTTACAACTTTAATCGCACGATTCAATCGCAATAAAAATTATGGTGGATTCTGAATTATTTCGATTATTAATTTTTGATCAGATCAAAGTTTTAATAATCGGGGAAAAATAATTTTGAGACAAAGTTTTCAAACTTTAAAATTATGTACCATTCTGACCTACCAGGCGCCCGCTCGTTGGGGACCAGGCGGCCGCTTGCTTCAGGCGCGCGCTCGGTCAAGACCAGGCGGGC
Organism: Campanula takesimana; assembly: GCA_026119855.1. Classification (NCBI taxonomy): domain Eukaryota; kingdom Viridiplantae; phylum Streptophyta; class Magnoliopsida; order Asterales; family Campanulaceae; genus Campanula; species Campanula takesimana. Next base: position 68,613 of record JAOWBW010001940.1, on the reverse strand, counting down.
GCTCGCTCGTCAGAATCTGTTCTGATTTTGGTTAAAATATGAATATAGAATTTTTGATAAATTCAACAAAACCAGTAACAGAACCAGTCCAGACTTGCTGATCTGGAATGGGTTTTAGGTAGTTGGTTTGTGTGTGGATTTTGGGGTTTGATTTTCCTATTTGTTTTAGTCTTGTAATTCCTAGATTGGTTCAAGTTTTGGATGGCTAATCTGCGTTCATCGAGATTGTGTTTCCCAAAATTGATCGCAATCAAAGTTTCGAAGATAAAACGAAGTTAGAATTATGAAGAGTTCATAATTGCTAAAATTGAGAAACAAAGTTCTTGATTCAAAGTTTGGAGATCCATGTGGAATGGTGGATGCAATTGGCCTACGTTCATCGAGACCATCTATTGCTTAGTTTCGGCCACATGGACTACTTTCTTGGTTTCTTGAATTAGTGCGGAATTGTGGATGCCATATGGCTTAGTTTCGGCCGCACTTCTTGTTGTCTTGATTTGGAGATGATAACCGGAGTTGAAATAGTTTCAATCCTCATAATTATAGAGAAACTAATGACACATAAATATTATGCTTAAATTAATAGAGATTAATTTAGTGACTAAACTTGATGTGTAACATGTTTATATTATGTGCTCATATATGTGTTATATGCTATATGTGATGAACCTTCAAAGAAAGTTTTAAGTCCTTTGTTAGGATTCATTGTTAGTTCACCCACCTTAATTTGATTGATCCATGCCACGTGTCTTTTTATGGACTTTAGGACCGCATGTAATGAAGTTCTACTTCAATTTTTAGATAAGTCCATCTCTAGTTTTTTAGTTGTCTAGGCTGAGTATAGTTCGGTTGTATCATTAGCGGTTTAGTGCTTCAAGCCGTCATCTTGAGACCGCCAGCATGGAGCACTTCAGTTTTCATCAAACTTCAGTTTGCATGTTTGATGAAACCGCTCATCAAGATCATTCTTCAAACCGCCCCTATGCTTGGTGAAACCGCAGAGCAGTTATTGAAGAATTAAAGAGATGTCATTTATTCCTTAGACAAACATTCCCTTTTTGACCGTAAAAGGATGTAGTTATGTCATGTCAAAATAACTCTAAGTTAACTTGGAGTTTCTGCAAGGAATGTCGGTTTGTCTATTAGTTTGAATTGTTTACCGTTGGTCCTTTCTGCAACAAAGGACAATTGTCAGGTAGTGGTGCTACAACTACCTAGGACTACAAGACAAAACCAAGGACGAAAATGACAGCTCAACCAATGGGAATTCGACAGCACTGTACCCTTCAGATTTGATTCAAATCTTTACCCAACGGTCACAAGGGTGCTCTGCCTATAAATAGCCTTCATTATTCAACAATGAAGGTTGCTGAGCTTCAAGAGATTCATTCCCAAGTATTCAAGTTTGCTTTGAAGATTTAAACCCAGATATTCATACCTTCAAACCATCTCCATTGCAAACCCAGTTCTTCATCAAAAGCTTCAAGCCTAACAACCATTCATACTTAGCCTTTACACCGAAAGAATTCCATTTGCTCAACCATCATTTAGATACTTAGAGCATTTGATTTCTTTTCACACACACACCCGATTTATATGATCACATAGATTATATACTTCGAAAACACCGGTTGTTATTATAGCTTAGGTTAGACTTATTGTTTAGAGTTTAGATTCATCTTGTAAAACCTCCTCTAAATTAATACAAGTCTCATAGCTATTAGAAAATCCTAGACTAACCATCTAGGTAGAGGACGTAGTTCATTTAAGAACGAACCTCTTCAATTTGTGTGTTGGATCTTTATTTTCTGTCTTGATATTTATCTTTCTTGTTTGTGTTCTTGAACTTGTTTCCATATACGAAATGACTTGAAAGATGAACTGTGTTTTCCTTTAAACTTTAAGTTTAACTATTCTGTTGCATCATAGTGTTTTCTCAACCCGAGTCAAACCTCCCAACTCTTTAACTGACCTATTTGGCCAAAACCGCAAACTCCGCTGTGCATTTTATTAGTTCGGTTCTTGTGCCTTGAACCGTAGTTGGCCAAACTGATAAGTACTCGGTTGATTTTAAGGGTATTTTCGAAAAAGTTTCGGACCGCTATTCACCCCCCTCTAGCGGTTCTATACCCTTGTTGCCCTCTGGGACCAACAAGTGGTATCAGAGCATATCCACCAAACTTGTTTTTACAAGCTTAACCGCTTGGGTGCTGATCCAATGGCAAACACAAACACCCATATGATGCAAACATCCAATTCAAATCACTTACCGATTCTGGATGAAGATAGTTTTATCTTTTGGAAATATAGGATGATGAAACACATGATTTCATGTGATCGTAGACTGTGGACCGCGGTTACTGATGGACCATATGTTCCTATGAAAGCTAATCCACGTGCAGGAACCGCAGGAGAAGAAGATGAAGTTAAGAAATTAGAAAGTGAATGGACTGATGCAGACCGCATCAATGTGGATTTTGATGGAAGAGCTATGTCCATGCTAGTGTCAGCTATTGACCTGAGGACTCATTCTAATGCTTCACTGCAAAACCGCAAAGGCTACCTGGGATGCTATAGTTGACTTTCTGGAAGGAGATTCAGATACCAAGAAAAACCGCCTCTATCAACAGAGAAGACTCTTTGACTATTTTGTTAAAGATCCTAAGGAATCTCTTAGACAATGCTATGAGAGGTTTATTGATATTGTTAATGTTTGTTTTTCTCTTGGACATGTCTATTCTAATACAGATTTGAACATGAGATTCATGCAAGCACTTGGTAGCAAATGGCTGATCAAAACTACTAACATTGAAGACAACAAGGACTTGGAAGCTCTTGATCTTCGACACTTGTATGCCATGCTGAAGGTTTTCGAATTCAAGCTTGAAGAGGTCCATGAAACCAAAAGTAGATTTAAGACCCTCTCTCTAGCTGCATTCAACAATACCTCATCTCCTGTCTACAATCCAGACCATCATCAAACCGCTCCTCACCTCCACTTGCAAACCGCTCCTCCTGACCAAAATATTCCTAGATATAATCCTCAAACCGCACCTTCTGAATATTACCAACAGTCTCAACAATCCTATCCTCAATCACATCAACCATATCCTCAATCTTATCAATCTTATCAGCAGTCTCATCAATCCTACACTCCTCCTCAAAGTCCTTATGCTCAGAGTGTAGGATCACAATCCTCAAGTTCTACTTAAGTTGATTTTGATGAAATGGATGATGAAGAATTTGCTTTGTATGTGAAGAGATACACCAAGTTCAGGAAAAATAATAGATCTCAATTTCCATCCAAAGGCCCAGCAAAGTTTGTCCCTCCAACCAGATTCAACAAAACTGCAGATCCAAGACAAGGGAAGACTTGGTTTGTTATAACTGCAGACAGCCAGGTCACTTTGCGTCAAGTTGTCCCAAACCGCGCTATGAAGCCGCGCCAGCAAAGAAACCATTCAACAAGAAATTCGTGAAAAGAAGAGGAATGGTAGCTGACCAAGGAGATCAACCGCTGACATGGATGGGTTCAGACTCAGATGAAAGTGATGATGAAGAAACTGCTAATCTCTGTCTCATGGGATTTGAAGAAAGAATTGAAATTGACGAAAGCCTTCCACTGCCAAAACAACAAATGAAGTCAGTTTCACCTAAGACTCCTGAGGCTAGATCAAGCAGAGCTCCTACAACACCAAACTACACTCCCGAGGTTCAAACAGACCAAAGTCATGATGACCAGGTACTAGAACGTGCAAATATTATATGTCAACAACATACTGTACTTAAAAAGGCATATAAACTAATGGCTGCGGAACTTGAAGAATCCCAACGTGTATGTAAATCCCACAAGGAGGAAATTGAAAACCTCAAGCTCCAAATTGCTGGGATATCTACTATTGTGGATGAAAACCGCTATCTGAAGGACAGAACCGAGGTACTTCTCACCCAAATCCATGATCTTACCGTACAAAGGGATGACCTCCAAAAAGTGACTGATGTATGGACTAAGTCTGGTGTCACCGTGGAACAAATCCTAAATTCACAAATTCCTACTTCGGATAAAAGTGGATTGGGGTTTAAAACCGATGATGGGTGTAAGTGTCCTTGTCTCTGTGCCGAAGGTGGTGTGAAACCTACTGAACAAACCAAAGAAATTCCTAAGGTTAATCATGCTGGTAAAAAGGGCTCAAAACAAGAAATTAAAAGGCAAAATTATTTCTTTGAGTACCCTAAAAACCAGACTGGGAGAGATTCAAAGTGGAAAGAGAAATCCATAGCGGCTGAGGCAACCAAGGAAGTATTGAGTGATAAAACCGCTCCTAGTCGGTTTAAGGAAATTCCTATCATTTTCCCTAAAGCCGCACCTAAGAGGAAGGTTGAGCTCAAGAAGGTAATCTTTGTTAAAGCCAAAACCGCTGACCCAGTAAAACATGAGAAACCGAAGGTCAGTAAAGGGTTTGTAAAACCGCAACCAAAACCTGGATTTATTCATTGTGCTATTTGTGCTGATTTTGGTCATAGTGCTGGTCATTGTCTTTTAAGATTCACACCCAATGCCAAGGGACGTAAAAATCCTAAGGTCAAACAAGTGTGGGTCCCAAAAAGCTGCTAACCCTAGGACCCAAGGAATAAGGGGGACCAAAACCTTTCATGTTTATTTTTCAGATTTCATGTTTTATGGCTGGAACCGCTAAGAAGAAGAAGGATCTCTGGTATTTGGATAGTGGATGCTCACGACACATGACTGGAGATTCCGAACTACTCTGCAGTTTCATCCAAATGAAAGGTCCCCCAGTAGTGTTTGGTAACAACAAGAAAGGAGAAACAGTAGGATATGGAGCAATCAAACGAGGAAAGGTGACAATTGAAAATGTGTCACTAGTAGAAGGACTCAAGCACAACCTTCTCTCCATATCTCAGTTTTGTGACAAAGGAATGAACTGCAACTTTACTTCAACTAACTGTTATATCAAAGATGCTTCCTCTGAAGTCACTCTACTGACTGGCAACAGAACAGGTGATGTTTATATGATAGATTTGAGCAATATTGTTTCTATTGCTGACCTCTGTTTTGTAGCCAAAAACATAAGTGAAAGCAGCTGGTTATGGCATAAGCGGCTCAGCCACTTGAACTTCAAGTATCTAGCAAAACTGCACAGGGATGGTCTAGTAAAAGGACTACCCAAAGTGGCTGACCATCATGATGAAAAATGCAAATCATGCCAGCTTGGAAAGCAGCCCAAACAGTCATTTCCTAGTAAAACCGCACCTTCAACGAACCGCTGTTTGCAATTGCTGCACATGGATTTATTTGGACCTGTCCCAACCGCCAGTATTGGAGGAAACCGCTATACACTTGTGGTGGTTGATGATTATTCAAGATATACATGGGTGGAAATGATGGCCTCTAAAGATGATACTTATGGCATCGTAACCGCTCTCTTTAGACAGCTCCAAACTCAGAAATTGGATGACATTGTTGCCGTGAGTTCAGATAATGGAACTGAATTTACAAACAATGGTGTTGCCCAATATTGTGATGATCATGGAATTGATCATAACTTCTCTGCCGCTGGGGTTCCACAACAGAATGGAGTTGTAGAAAGAAAGAACAGGACTTTGATTGAAGCCGGGAAGACAATGATTGCAGAAGCAAAGCTTCCCAAATACTTCTGGGCTGAAGCTGTCAATACCGCATGTTTCACCCAAAACCGCTCCCTAATCATCAAATTTCACAACAAGACTCCTTATGAATTGTGGAGAGGCAGATCACCCAACATTGCCTTCTTCAAGATATTTGGATGCAAGTGCTACATCTTGTACAATGGCAAAGAGCATCGAGGTAAATTTGATGCTAAGGCCGATGAAGGTATTTTTGTCGGTTATTCAAAACACTCCAAAGCTTTTCGTTGTTTCAATAAGACATCTTTAAAAATTGTAGAGTCAGTCCATGTTACATTTGATGAACATAATCTTCTTGAGCCACATATGGCTCCAAATGTTGCTGATGATTGTAGTGGTTTTGAGACAGGTACATCTTACCATAATCATGCAACCGCAAATGACCAACCTACTCAAACCGCCCTTTCAGGTTTTCCAGCCGCTCCAAATCAAACCGAAGGTGTTGCTGTAGAACCACATTCTTCTGATCCCATTCAAACCGTTGATCCAGTTCCAAACATCACCTTCAATGAAGATTTCAATGAATATCAAGAAGAGCCTCCTCTGGAAAATCTTCAAGAAATAGTGGTTCATGAAGACCTCCCCCCAGAAATTAATGAGAATAGAGACCATCCAACAACTAATGTTATAGGTCCTATCAGTTCTGGTGTTCAAACAAGAGGGAGCTTAACACATAGAGATAACCACAGTTTGTTCTCAACCGCACTGTTATCTCAGATGGAACCGAAGAAGGTAGATGAAGCTCTAAGTGATCCAAGTTGGGTAGCTGCAATGCAAGAAGAGCTTAATCAGTTTGAAAGATGCTGAGTTTGGACTCTAGTTCCAAGGCCTAGAGATCACACTGTAATTGGAACAAAATGGGTATACAGAAATAAGATGGATGAAAATGGTACTATTACAAGAAACAAAGCAAGGTTGGTTGCTCAAGGTTATAGGCAAGAAGAAGGGATTGATTATGATGAAACCTTTGCCCATGTAGCCAGACTTGAAGCCATTAGATTGTTCCTGGCCTATGCCTCCTTCAAGAAATTCAAGTTATATCAAATGGATGTGAAGAGTGCATTTCTGAATGGTGAACTACAAGAAGAAGTTTATGTAGCTCAACCGCCAGGATTTGAAGACAACAAATATCCTAATCATGTCTTCAAGCTCAAGAAGACCCTGTATGGACTCAAACAAGCTCCAAGAACATGGTATGACACTCTATCTAAATTTCTTATTGAACAAGGCTTCTCTAGAGGTAAAATTGATACAACCCTATTTATTTCTAAACACAAAGGTCATTCATTATTAGTTCAAATATATGTTGATGATATTATTTTCGGTTCTACTAATGAGTCTATGTGTGTTAAGTTTGAGAAGCTTATGAAAGGTAAATTTGAGATGAGTATGATGGGAGAGTTGACATTCTTTCTTGGACTCCAAATCAAGCAATGTCATGATGAAATTTTTATCAACCAAGCCAAATATACCAAAGATTTGATCAAGAAATTTGGGCTTGAAATCGCTAAGCCAGTTGATACCCCAATGCAAAAGGCCTGCAGTTTGGATCAAGATGAACGAGGTAAGAAAGTTGATCAGACTCTCTACCGAGGTATGATTGGTTCTTTACTTTACTTAACTGCTAGTAGGCCAGATATCATGTTCAGTGTTTGTGTTTGTGCTAGATTTCAAGCTGACCCTAGAGAATCTCATCTGATTGCTGTTAAAAGAATTATTAGATATTTATGTGGATCTGTTAACCTTGGACTTTGGTACTCCAAAGAATCTTCATTTGATCTATTAGGTTATTCAGATGCTGACTTTGCAGCATGTAAGATAAGCAGAAAGAGCACAAGTGGTACTTGTCAGTTCCTTGGAACCCGGCTTGTATCATGGTCCAGCAAGAAACAAGCATCGATTTCAGTCTCAACCGCTGAAGCTGAATATATTGCGGCTGGAAGCTGTTGCTCTCAAATTCTCTGGATGAAACAGCAGTTGGAAGACTATGAAGTATTTGAGAAAAACTGCCCTATCTACTGTGATAGTACTGCAGCAATATCAATCTCCAACAATCCAGTACAACACTCAAAAACCAAGCACATTGACATAAGATATCATTTCCTTAAAGATCATGTTGAAAAGAAGAACATTTTTCTAGCAAAGGTGGGAACCGACGATCAAATTGCAGATATTCTCACCAAACCGCTCGAAAATTCTAGGTTCTTTCATTTACGAGGAGAAATGGGTATGCTGGAACTTACTTAATATAATTCATGCCTATTTATTCTTGTTCTAATAATTTCTGTTAAGTATTTTGGCTCTATTAAGGAAATACAAATAGTTTGCGGTTCAATAGACAAAACCGTAACAAGATGGTTCGGCTAAAGATTTCATTCAAACCGAAGAGTCAAGTAGAACAATTTCAGTTTTATCCAAACCGAATTGTCAAAGCAAGGTTTCGGTTTCTCTACTAAAACCGAAGATAGATCTGAAAGATATCGGTTTCATCAAAACCGATAATGAGGAAAAGGTAAGTCGGTTTACGCAAAACCGCTCAGGTATGAAATTGCATTTTAGTCCCTACTTTATGTCACTTCATTCTTTAAGGACCTTTTTGCAATTATCTCTGCCGCATTGAATGCGAATTGACAGGTACACTGACGGTTGAGTTTCCTTCAGCCGTCATGCCCGCTCCACTACCCGAGGTGGTTAATTGAGTATAAAAGACAAACCATTTTTCAATTTATCTTTTTACCTTCTTACTCTTTTTAGCAAAAACACCTTCTCTCTCCTCTGTACGCACTCTTCTCTCTCTCTCTGTTCTCACTAAATTTTCTTACTTAAACAAATTTCTTTTAATGGCACCAAAGAAATCAATTGATCTTGCTTCTTCTTCTACATCGTCCAAATCTTCGAAACCTGATATGGTATGAATTTCTGAACCCTAACTCAGTTTATTTCATTTGTCCGCCATTGTTGAAGCTTAAAAGCTTGTTCATCTTCCTTTGATCATTTTATGCTTTTTCTTCAATTTCTTGGTTGGTTTATGCCCGCATTTACTTATATATACTGTTTGATTGCTTTGTTTTAAGATTTGTGTTCAATTTTGAGCAAAATAAATTTTGGGGTTATTTGGTGCTCTTGCGAAAATTTGCAGATTCTGGGTTCTTGTGTTGTTATTTGTCTTAGTTTATTTAGAACTTTGTTAGAATTTGCCCTTTGTGATCATTTTGGTATAATTTTTCCATATTTTGGTTAAGATTTTGTTTTGCATTTTCATACTCTGTTCTTCGTGTTCTTCATGCATTCAAACTCTTTTTCAAAATTTTCCCTCTTTGATTCATTTTGCCTTCACTGTTCATTCATTCTTTGTTGTTACATTTTTACCCTTAATCTCCTTGAACCGCACGTTTTCATTGTTAGGATTCCTGGTTACAGTTTGTAGAACTTAATCAAACCGCGGTTTGCTTAAGGATTCAAACTATCATTCTTTAAATTATTTCTAACTAAGAATATCTTTCAGGATCCCTCAAACTTTGTTCCCGGCTCTAGGATTCTTGAGGGTGAACTTAAACAAGATGCAGTTGGAAGGAAGCTCCTCAAACTGCTGAATGATGCAAAACTGCTACCTCTGTTTCTTATGGATGAACCGCAGTTTGTTACTATTATCTGCGCCGAATTCTTTGAGAATGGGATCTCCACGAAGGCTGAATTACTAGATGTAAGAGGAGAACCGATAAGGGATCTGGAATCCGGTGAAATAAAATTTGAAGATGCTATCAAGTCCACCGTCTGTGGCAAAGAAGTGATTCTAACCGCTTCCAAGATTGCAGTTCTAGCTGGTCTTGAGAACTCTGGAGTTATGGGGATAAAACCGGAACTTCTAAGCAATACTACAATGGAGCTGATTGGAGTTAACTCTTTCTCCACCAAGAATTCCTCCAAAAAGGACTTTGGAGAGGTGATGGCTCATCTTTGTGAATTGGTAGATTCTGGAGTTATGTGCAAGAATGGAAACCACAACAATTTTACAAGTGAACAGTATGCTTACTGTGTGGCCATTCTTAAAGGGAAGAAACTGCACTGGCCCAAGGTTGTGATGAAGGAGATAATAAATGCTCTAAACTGCCTCCATGCTGCTAAAGCCGCTGGAAAATCCAAGGTCAGAACTCATTGCAGGCTGCTGACAAAGTTCTTGCATCAAGATACTGCCATTTTCAAGTTCTTGCTGAACACAAGGACTATTGGTTGGACCCAATTGAAAAGTCCATCTTTGGATTGTCAAAACTTGATACCTTCAGAACAACTTTTGGATGGCGGTTTGCTCAAACTGTTTGGAATGAGGACCCTCTTCCTGAAGCCGAACGTGGCCCATTTCCTGAGGCTCGGCTCAACAAATCTGGGAAACCGTATGCTGGTGCCATTGCTGATCAGGCCCATGCCACGATGCTAAGAAATGAAGGTCAAACTGCCACTTTACACAGACTGGGGTTAAGTCAGTTAGCTCAGACCGCGGTACAGGCTGAGGGGGAGCCTGCGGTTGAGGGGGAGCCTGCAGTTCGGTCTATATCTGCGGCTCGTCCCAAGGAAACCGCAGTTCCAAGGAAGAGAAAGGGAACTGCTCAAATCCCTTCGGTTATTACAAAAGCAAACCTATCCAAACCGCCTCCTAAACCCTTATCCAAACCGACATCAAAACCTTCATCTTCTTCAACCTCTTTTCCCCCCATCAGACTATCTCCTACTCTTTCAAAACCTATCACTTCTAAACCATCTATTCCAAAACCTCAAGTTAAACCCCTCTCTCCATTACATCAAAATGTGGAGAAATCCTTTAATTTTGCTATGGATGCCGCCTCTCTTAAAGCCGCCAAGGCTAAATCAATTCCAGAATTTATCCCTTCACCTCATCTTTTCCTTCCTATCCCTTCTCCTCCTAAACCTTCCACCTCCAAACCTCCCTCTGTTCAATTCTCTGAAGAACAGTTGGCTAAAATTTTCAAAGCCTTCCCAAACCTCAAACCCTCCTCCCAAACCGATCCTGAGCAGACCGAAGTGTCTGAAGATGCGGTTCTAGTTGATCAAACCGCTGTATCTACCATTGTGGTTTAGCCTGAGCAAACCGATGAGTTTGAGGCTGTAGCATTGCCTGAGCAGACTGCTATGTCTGAGGCACTTGGTGAACCTGAGCAAGATGTTGAAGTTCTTGAGGTTCAACCACCAAAGAAGAAGAGAAAGTTGGTGAAGAAAAGTGATTATGTGGAGCATTGGCAGTCAAGGCCACCAGGAGCTATAGACTTCAGTGAGGCTGACTACAAAAGGGATCACTCACCACTTGAAGGAGCTTTTGCAAGAGAGCTAAGAGAAAGAGCTGAAATGAGGAAGGCAGGTATTGACCCAATGATGGTTGAGGTCTCTCCTCCTTCACTTAAAAGGAAGTTGGACTTTGATTCACCAGAACATACTCCATCTTCATCTCCTGATTTACCTTATGCTCCGGTTTTGCCATCTACTTCTTTGTCGATTCAACCACTGCCTCTTCCTTCAGTTCAACCGCTGGCTATTACTAAAGCTCAATCTCTCTCTCAGCCGCCAGTTCAGCTATCTCCACAGACATCGGTTTCATTCATTAAACCGAAGACCAAGAAACGAAAGAATGCTGCTGACTTAGCAAAATATCTGAAGCGGTTCAAGACTGAAACCTCTAGGGAAAGAAGGGCTGGAGCCCAAGCTCGTGCCGCCGCCAAAGCCGAAGCTAGATTCTTGAAGGCTGGCCGCCCTAACCCTTATGCTATTTTTCCCAAGGATGAGATGGAAGCCGCAGTTGAAAAATTAATTCTTTCAGTTGCAGAACAATTGATGAGTGAGATTGCCGATCAGGTACTCTTGGATCCCACTCTTGCTAGTCAATTCTTTCTCAAATTAACTGCTAGAGCTTATCCTCCTATGTTGAATTGGAGATTTGTGCCTTCCCCTTCCATTCTTCTGAATGATGATTATTTGAGATTTCCTCTTTTTCCTCCTTCCCTTCCTCAAACTGCAATTATCCCTGTTTGTTCTTTTCCTCACTTTGATCCCATTGAGCTTGAAACCGCCCTTAGGATCTCTATGGGTGAAACTTTAGAAGAAGCTCACATTCTTTTGAAAGGCAAAGCCAAAATGCCTTCCTCATCCCATCAGTCTGATGATGCCATCCAAATTTCTGATGATGATAATTCCAGTGATGAGCACATCCCTGACTATACTCCTTCTGATGAACCGCCCTCTTCAATTCCTTCCTATCCAATTCTACCTCTTCATGCTACAACCGCCGATTTAATAAATGCGGTTAGGAACATTCAAGTTCATCAGCAAACCGCCACTTCTCGGTTTGACACTCATCTCCTCACTATTCAATCTGATCTTGATGCCATTAAGGGGGAGAGAGTGAATGAGAGATTTGATGATAGGTCAAGCCAACAACAGCTAGATGAGAGACTGAACTTAATCTTGGAAAATCAACTGGCTCTTCAAGATCTTGTCAGAACCAACAATGATCTTTGCAACTTAAAGTTTCAAGCCGTTGATGCATCACTTCAATCTGTTGTTGAGAAACTTGACATTCTGGCTCAGCATGCACTTGATTCTTCAGAACTTATCCTGCATAGAACCGGGAAACTTGTCAAGCAAGCCGCTGCAATTGAATCAAAGATTGGTGAACCAACTGAAGTTCGGCTTCGTGCAGCTGACTTTGTTTTTGAAACCACCCGTGGATCCGGTTCTAGAATTATTGATCAAACCGCCCCTGCTGTTGATGTTCAAGTTGCAGAAGAACAAGCTGCTCAAGATGCTCAAACCGTTCAGAACCAAACCGCAGATGATGCTGCTGCTGCAAGGGGTTCTGTTGCAGATGAAGTAGACTAGATTTCTTTTCTTAGTCTTTCTTTTTGATGTCTCTTGTAATTCATACTTTGTAAGTTACTATCCTTTATGATTGAATTATAATGAGAATGACTGCATAGCATTCTGTTTCCAAAACTTTGTTTATTCAAACTGCTTGTTTGTGAAACAATGCTTGTATTTCTTAAAACCTCATGCACTACATTCATCATGAAAATACTTTTTAGTGCATTATGTTTTAAACATTCAGTTTAAACATGTATTTCTGATCCTCAAAATCATATCATCTTTTATGCATCTGAATGTATTTCTTTTCTATCTTTTCTTCATTTCCTTTGTTTTTGATAGATTAGAAATCTATGATCTAGCATAGTGTGTGCATTGTCATGGGACATGCAATTTCATGAAATTTATTTCTGACATGTTCTTACCAAGTACAATGTTTTGCTATTATCATAGTGTGGTAATGGCATCAATCAAATAGAGGGAGATTGTTAGGATTCATTGTTAGTTCACCCACCTTAATTTGATTGATCCATGCCACGTGTCTTTTTATGGACTTTAGGACTGCATGTAATGAAGTTCTACTTCAATTTTTAGATAAGTCCATCTCTAGTTTTTTAGTTGTCTAGACTGAGTATAGTTCGGTTGTATCATTAGCGGTTTAGTGCTTCAAGCCGTCATCTTGAGACCGCCAGCATGGAGCACTTCAGTTTTCATCAAACTTCAGTTTGCATGTTTGATGAAACCGCTCATCAAGATCATTCTTCAAACCGCCCCTATGCTTGGTGAAACCGCAGAGCAGTTATTGAAGAATTAAAGAGATGTCATTTATTCCTTAGACAAACATTCCCTTTTTGACCGTAAAAGGATGTAGTTATGTCATGTCAAAATAACTCTAAGTTAACTTGGAGTTTCTGCAAGGAATGTCGGTTTGTCTATTAGTTTGAATTGTTTACCGTTGGTCCTTTCTGCAACAAAGGACAATTGTCAGGTAGTGGTGCTACAACTACCTAGGACTACAAGACAAAACCAAGGACGAAAATGACAGCTCAAGCAATGGGAATTCGACAGCACTGTACCCTTCAGATTTGATTCAAATCTTTACCCAACGGTCACAAGGGTGCTCTGCCTATAAATAGCCTTCATTATTCAACAATGAAGGTTGCTGAGCTTCAAGAGATTCATTCCCAAGTATTCAAGTTTGCTTTGAAGATTTAAACCCAGATATTCATACCTTCAAACCATCTCCATTGCAAACCCAGTTCTTCATCAAAATCTTAAGCCTAACAACCATTCATACTTAGCCTTTACACCGAAAGAAATCCATTTGCTCAACCATCATTTAGATACTTAGAGCATTTGATTTCTTTTCACACACACACCCGATTTATATGATCACATAGATTATATACTTTGAAAACACCGGTTGTTATTATAGCTTAGGTTAGACTTATTGTTTAGAGTTTAGATTCATCTTGTAAAACCTCCTCTAAATTAATACAAGTCTCATAGCTATTAGAAAATCCTAGACTAACCATCTAGGTAGAGGACGTAGTTCATTTAAGAACGAACCTCTTCAATTTGTGTGTTGGATCTTTATTTTCTGTCTTGATATTTATCTTTCTTGTTTGTGTTCTTGAACTTGTTTTCATATACGAAATGACTTGAAAGATGAACTGTGTTTTCCTTTAAACTTTAAGTTTAACTATTCTGTTGCATCATAGTGTTTTCTCAACCCGAGTCAAACCTCCCAACTCTTTAACTGACCTATTTGGCCAAAACCGCAAACTTCGCTGTGCATTTTATTAGTTCGGTTCTTGTGCCTTGAACCGCAGTTGGCCAAACTGATAAGTACTCGGTTGATTTTAAGGGTATTTTCGAAAAAGTTTCGGACCGCTATTCACCCCCCCCCTCTAGCGGTTCTATACCCTTGTTGCCCTCTGGGACCAACATCCTTCATTGCCATGCCATGACTAAAAACACTTGTTTATACATGGGTGATCTTGATGTGGGTTCGCCTCCGCGAGGTGCATTAAGTTCATTCATGTATGAGCAAGATGAGGTTCATTAGTTTAATATGGGCTTGCCTCCGCAAGGTACATTAAATTGAATGGTTCCTATGCGTTTAAAATGGTTGGACTTAATTAGGCATCAAAACAGTTTTGGGCCTAGGCAAAAGCTGAGATTAAACATGCTTTGGAAATTGGATTTCTCAAAGAATCTCATAAAAGGATCTAAGAATCATATGGGATATGATTTACATGATTGTCTACCTAATTAATTTATTTTGAGCGGTCCGCCTCCGTGGACTCAAAAGTTAAATTAAAGTTGGATCTTAGCCCAATTAAATTATATTATACATTGGATGTATATAAAGGTTATATAATTTAGTGGGAGAATTTTGTTTAAAAAATACATTATTTATTTCTTTAATGAAAAATGGGTACTTATTAAATTTTGGAAATTTTGCATATTTGTAGATAATGACTAATAACACTCAATCACTGTCATTTCAATCGATCCTTGAGAAGGATAAGCTCGAAGAGAATGGTACTAACTTTATGGATTGGATCCGTAGCATAAGAATCGTTCTTAGGCAAGAAGATAAGTTGTACATTCTCGATGGGCCTCTTCCTGCTGAACCACAGCCTACTGCCCCTAGGGCAGAAAGAGACAATTACAAGAAACATAAGAATGATTCTAGAGATGTAAGTTGTCTCATGCTTGCTGCTATGTGTTCAGAACTCCAACAAAGTTTGGAACATTTGGAAGCCTATGAGATAGGCGTGGAGTTGAGAACCATGTTTCAAGAGCAAGCTAGGCAAGAGAGGTACAAGAACATTGTTGCATTCACGACTTGTAGAATGAAGGAAGGGCAACAAGTGAGTCCTCACTTTCTTAAAATGAAAGGTTATGTTGAGCAACTTGAGAAACTTGGCTATCCAATTCCATTGGAGCTAGCCACGGATCTCATTCTTAACTCATTGCCAAAAAGTTATAATCAATTCACAATGAATTATAACATGCATGGAATGGATAAGAATCTCTCCGAGTTGCATAATATGCTTAAAACTGCGGAGTTGAAGATTGAGGAGAAAGGTTCTCCTGTGCTCTTGGTTCATGATGGGAAGAAGGCTAGTGCCAAAGGAAAGGGTAAGGCAAAAGTTGTCAAACCCAAGATAAGCAAGGCAAGGGTTGCCAAGGCTTCTGAGGCAAAACCTGATTCACAAAAGGATGCAATCTGTTTCCATTGTCAAGAGATTGGTCATTGGAAACGCAATTGCAAGGCTTTCTTGGAAGAGCAAAAGAAGAAGAAGGGTAGCAAGACTGCGTCGACTTCAGGTATCTATATGATAGATATTCTCCTTTCTACCACTGATTCTTGGGTATTGGATACCGGATGTGGTTCTCACATTTGTTTAAATGTGCAGGGACTAAAGAATAGGAGACTGCTTAAAGAAGGTGAAGTAGATCTACGCGTGGGGAATGGAGCAAGAGTTGCTGCATTAGCCGTAGGGACTTATGAAGTCACTTTACCTTCCGGATTAATTCTTTTTTTGAACAATTGTTATTATGTTCCGGATTTAAGTAGAAATATTATTTCAATTTCTTGTTTGAATAATGAAGGTTTTAAGTTTCTTATTGAGAATAAGAAATTTTTTATTTATTTAAATGATGTGCTTTATGGTATTTCTAATTCATTTAATGGCCTTTATATCTTGGATGTCAAGAATGAAAATAATGACAATGTCTATCATGTAAATAAGAAATCTAAACCTAATGATGTAAATCATACCTATTTATGGCATTGCCGTCTTGGTCATATTAATGGGAAACGTATCTCAAAACTCCATGGGGACGGGCTTTTGGGTTCATACGACTTAGATTCATATGATACTTGTGAGTCGTGTCTTCTTGGAAAAATGACTAAGACACCTTTTACCAAGTTGGGTGAAAGGGCAAGCGACTTATTGGGATTGATACATTCCGATGTATGCGGACCATTAAGTAGCAATGCTAGGGGAGGATTTCAATACTTCATAACCTTCACTGATGATTATAGTAGATTTGGGTATGTTTACCTAATGAAACATAAAAGTGAAGCATTTGAGATATTTAGAATATTTCAAAATGAAGTAGAAAAACAACTTGGCAAAAGTATTAAGGCACTTCGATCAGATCGTGGTGGAGAATACTTGAGTCAAGAATTTGATGATCATCTAAAGAATTGTGGAATAGTTTCACAATTGACTCCACCCGGAACACCACAATGGAATGGTGTGTCCGAGAGGAGAAATCGGACTTTGTTAGACATGGTTCGATCAATGATGAGTCAAGTTGATCTTCCAATATCCTTTTGGGGTTACGCTCTAGAAACCGCTGCTTTCACACTAAATCGTATTCCAACTAAATCGGTTCAAAAGACTCCATATGAGATGTGGAGCGGAAAGAAAACTTGTTTATCTTTCATGAAGATTTGGGGTTGCGAAGCCTATGTCAAAAGACTTGTCTCTGACAAACTTGCACACAAATCTGATAAATGTAATTTCGTGGGATATCCAAAGGAAACTAGAGGATATTACTTTTACAACCGTGAGGACAACAAAGTGTTTGTTGCCCGAACTGGTGTCTTTTTAGAGAAAGAGTTTCTCTCCAAAGAAACTAGTGGGAGTAAAATAAATCTTGAAGAAATTCGAGACCCAGAAAATAACATTGAACCAATAGTGGAACGGGAACAAGAACCACAAGGAGTTGTGGAACCTGTTCAAGATACACAAGTTCCTCGCAGATCTAGTAGGATACGATCCGAGCCCGAGAGATATGGTTTTCTCGTAACGGATAGTAATGAGGTTGAAATCATTGAGAATGATGAACCTAGAACCTACCAAGAGGCGATGTCTTCTCCTGATTCGGACAAGTGGCCTAGAGCCATGGAATCCGAATTACAATCCATGCAAGACAATCAAGTTTGGAATTTGATTGATGCGCCCGAAGGTGTAAAAACCATAGGATGCAAATGGGTCTTCAAGAAGAAGACTGACATGGATGGGAAGGTGCATACTTACAAAGCTAGACTTGTAGCGAAAGGTTATAGGCAAGTTCATGGTATTGACTATGATGAGACTTTTTCACCCGTAGCAATGATCAAGTCTATAAGAATTCTGCTTGCCATTGCTGCATATCATGACTATGAAATATGGAAAATGGATGTCAAAACCGCTTTCCTAAATGGAAAACTAGAAGAGGATGTGTATATGACACAACCAGAAGGTTTTGAGCAAAATTCTAAAGTATGCAAATTCCAGAGATCCATCTATGGATTGAAGCAAGCTTCTAGGAGTTGGAATCTTTGTTTTGGTGGATCAGTCAAAGAGTTTGGTTTCATCAAGAACGAAGATGAACCTTGTGTATACAAGAAGATTAGTGGGAGCATAGTGCTATTCCTTATATTATATGTGGATGACATATTACTCATTGGAAACGACATTCCTACACTTCAGTATGTAAAGACTTGGTTAGGAGAGTGCTTCGCAATGAAAGATATGGGTGAAGCCGCATATATACTTGGCATCAAGATCTATAGAGATAGATCAAGGAGGCTACTTGGTCTGAGCCAAAGTACATATATTGACAAGGTCATTAGAAGATTCCGCATGGAAAATTCTAAAAGAGGAACCTTGCCAGTTTTACATGGAGTTTCTCTAAGCAAGACTCAATGTCCTAAGACAAATGATGAGCGTGAGAAAATGAAAGATGTTCCATATGCTTCGGCAATTGGGTCCATCATGTATGCCATGATATGTACTAGGCCGGATGTATCTTATGCTTTAAGATTGGGTGGCTGTAAAAGCGATTCTTAAGTACTTAAGAAGGACTAAAGACTCATTTTTGGTCTATGGAGGAATGGAAGATGATCTCGTTGTAAGTGCTTACACGGATGCAAGCTTCCAAACCGACAGAGATGATAGTCGATCGCAATCGGGTTTTGTGTTCATGTTAAATGGTGGAGCTGTAAGAGTTCCAAGAAAAGTACAACCGCTGATTCTACAACAGAAGCTGAGTATCTTGCTGCATCGGATGCTGCAAAGGAAGCTGTTTGGATTAAGAAGTTCATAACTGAACTTGGAGTGGTTCCTAGCATCGCTGATCCAATAGACCTTTATTGCGATAATAATGGTGCTATTTCTCAAGCAAGGGAACCAAGGGCACATCAGAAATCCAAACACATACTTAGGCGTTACCATGTGATTCGTGAAATCATTAAGAGAGGTGACGTGAATATATGCAGAGTACCCACTGATGACAATGTTACGGACCCGCTAACAAAGGGACTTCCACAAGCTAAACATGAAGGTCATGTTAGGTCCATGGGTATTAGATACATGGGAGATTGGGCCTAGGGCAAGTGGGAGATTGTTGGTAGTAGTGCCCTAGGCACGTTTAATAAACGTTGTAATTGTTATCATTTATTTCATATCAATAAAGAGATGTTTTGATTATTATTGTTGTTCATGTTTACTTATAATAATCCCCGTCCCTAGTACTTGTTAAGCACTAGTATAAAGGCTGAATGATCATGGGATGATCATGTTAGATTTATGGGTACTTGTTTGGAACAAGGTACTGGACATGACCGCTGTATGAGATTTATGTCATGGTCTATGTCGAACATATATCTCATATTAGTTATGTCATTTGAATCCTTAGACATGAAGTTATTATAGTCTTCCACTTGATGAACATTGTGTTTGACATATTCAAACGCTACCTTAACACGGTAGTTATAAAGGGTATTGTTGGTCCCAAAGGGCAACAAGGGTATGAAAAATAGCTAGAGGGGGGGGTGAATAGCTGTTTTAAAATTCTTTTCGTACCCTGAAAAACTCAATTGCGAATGCGCACTTTATCAAGTAAGCGTTATGAAATGCGCCTAAGTGAGTGAGTGAAATGCACAGCGGAATTTAGTAATGAAAATAGGCGCAAAGTGATAAAGGGAGCGCAACACACACACTAAGTATTTTGGCTCAAAGTGAGTGAAATAAGGAACTAAGGCAAATGATATAACAACACAACACAATTCAGTTCAATCAATCTACAATGAGTAAACAAGCAAATAGTGAGTGAAAATAATAACTTGAAAGAAATGACAAGATAATAACACAAGCTATTTGGAGAGGTTCGATCAATGAAAGATCTACGTCCTCTACCAAGATGGTTAGTCTTGGATTTCTAATCGAGATCTTATATAATGAGTGAGTGTTACAAATTACAATGTTTGAGCTTATACACTAACTCAAGATCTATTACTATGAAAGAACAAATCCAAAACAATAACCGGTGTATCTCTAAAAGATGAATCTAAATGATTAATCTTAAAGAGGTGCGTGTGTGTTCTTAGTATCAAGGCTCTTTAGATCTTTGAGATGGAGAGCACAAGAAACTAAAGTGTTAAGGCTTGAAGATCTGGGCTAAGGATGAAGGTATGAAGATGTTCTTGAGAAATCTGGAAAAACGAAGGCAATCTTCAAATCTTCAACAAATGCTTTGAGAGAGAAATTCTTGAAATTCTTAGCAAAACTCAGCAACTTCAAAATGTTGAAGTTATGGGGTATTTATAGTGAACTTCAAAAAACTAGCCGTTGGAAATCCTTGTGGATAAGATGAGCTGTCGCTTGTTGATTGGAGCATGCATATATTATGGCCATTTTGACACTCAACATAAAAGTGACCGTTATGGACGCGTGTCAACAGATTAGGCGCATATGCATCTTTTAACCACCGTTGGATCATTGGCGTAATTTGAATTCTCTTCAAGTCTTCGAGTCTTCAATAAATCACTGAGTGTTGAAAAAATACTTTGAGGCGCGTTTGAGCCAAGAGGCGCATTGAGCCAATAGGCGCACAGTAAGCGTGTGCTTAAAACAAGGGGCGCAGAGGCGCGTAACATATCTTATGAAGAAATCCTTATGCGCGCGCTCTAAATGGCGCATGGCGCGAAAGTGGAAGGCGCGTGGCGCGTGGCGCGTGGAGGCGCATAAGCGCGGCTCAAACTCACTGAGTGATTTTTCTTGAAACTTGATCTTCTTGCCCTATTTCTAAGCCTATTCTATACAATGGACAACTTAAAAAAAATGAAGTATAAATACTTCTTACATGTGGGTCTAAAGTCCATGAAATAAAACTTAGGTGATGGATCAATCAAATCTAATAAGTCCTATTACATAAAAACTGAGATATGTGTGGGCATACCCAACAATCTCCCCCTATTTGATTGATGCCATTACCTACTATATCAAGGACAAACATTATACTTGATAAGAACATGTCCAAATGAATGAAATTGGTAATTCATGTCTCAAGTTAATGCACACATTAGTCCAAAATATAGATTCCTAATCTATTCCAATAAGAATAAAGAATTACATATGGAAAGATAGAAACAACAGTTTAACACATTCAAGATGATATATGATTTTTAGTTTTGAAATGTGTTTAAACCAAGTTTAAACTTAATGCATGAAAGTATGAAACAATTCAATATGATGCATTATGAATTTAAACAATATTCATTGTTCTACAAACAAGGAGTTTGAGTGAACAAGGTTTGATAATGAGTGATGCATTGTTCTCATTAAAACTTGGGGTGTAAGAGTTACAAATTACAAGTTTTGAATAGAACAAAAACAAAAAGTGCTAAAACAAGTAAGCACAAAATCACTATCACAAAAGAGATTGTTCTATTACAAAAGGTTCTAAAAATTTACAAAAAAAATAATAGAAGCTAAGGGTTGGGAGGCGCATCATCTTCCTTCAATCCTTCAACGATCTCTGAAACAGAACGCTGAATTTGCTTTGCGAGCTGATGACTACGGTTCGCTAACCCTTGAGTGTCCGTGACACTGGAGTGAGTAGCAGTAATACCGTCTCTAATATAACTCAAGTGATTCACATTGATGTTTTGGTATTCATCAATGGAACGCTGAGTGATTTGCTGCTGCTGTGAAATGTTTTCTTCCAAGATTTGAATGTGAGCTTCAATGGCATTTTGAGCCGTGATAATATCTGAAGAAATATGTTCAGCGCGTCTGTCAGAGCTTGAGTGAGCAGCAGTGAAATGAGTGACGACCAACTCTTTCAGGACATCCAACTTAGATACAAGCACATTCATATTTGATTGAGACGCAGCAGATTGAGGTATGAACGTAGGCGCAGAAGCGGTGGTTTGCGCCTGGTCAGTATGAGCTTGAACCTGAGTCTGCGCCGGAGGAGGAGAAGGAGCAGAAAGTTTGGCCTTGAGAGAGTTCATCTCCCCCTTAATGGCAGCAATCTCTTCAGATTGATCAGTGAGTAAGGAAGTAAGAAGCTCAAATTGAGACTTTATATGCGCCTGTCCTTGCTCTAAATTGGCTTGCCCCTGCTGTAAAGAATGAAGAATGGAAAGTACCTCGCTCAAATCAGGAGCAGACGGAGGAGGCGCAGGGGTAGAGAGTGGCGCATCATCTTGAAGGGGCGCAGAATCTTGAAGGGGCGCAGAAGGAGATGGAGGCGCAGGAGGAGGTGAATGAGTAGGAGACTCAAATTCATCTTCAGTTTCAATTTCAACAGTTTCAACAACAACTGTTTCAACATCAAAAGTTTCTGTTGAGATCGGATCTGGTCCAGGTGGAGGCGCAACTGGAGAAGGAGTGCGCTGAGGGATGGTCTCTTGCTCCCCCTGAACGGGTTCCTCAATGTCTGAAATGTCATCGCCGAAGAAATCAGAGAGGAGTTGTACCCTTGACATATTGGAAGGTTGAAATTTGAATGAGGGCGCACGAGGAGTGGGGGCGCGTTGAGAAGGAGCGCGCTGGGAAGGCGCGGAAACAGAAGGCCCTTTCTCAATATCTGCGCTTGATCCGGCGCCTTTCATGCGCTCTAACTTTTCGGACTCAGCAGCTTGTTTGGCTAGAAAGTCTTCATCTCTTTTTCGTTGAGCCTCAAGCCTGCTGGCTTCCTGCGCTAGCCTCAGATCTCGCTCATCATCAGTTTCAAATCTAGTGCGTTTGACAGGCGCAGGAGTAGGGTCATCAACTACCCGTTTGCCTTTGCTTTTATCTGCGCCTGGCACTGGATCTGCGCTTTGTCTAGCGCTTGCTTTTACTGCGCTCTTTAATAAAGGTGCGCTTTTAAGGACAGGCACATTATCTGACTCAGTGTCTTCATCAACTAAGCCTTCAACAGTCTTGATTTGAATTCCTTTTGCGCGCTTTGTGGGCTTCTTCCTGCGCTTCTTGAGGTCCAAACTAGCTTTACCAAACATTGGAACATCGTTGATCTTGTACTCTGGATTCTCATTCAAAAACTTAACTAACTCAGGGTAAGTTAGAAAAAGTTTTGTGAGAATAAGGCAGTGTGAGCGGAATCGGGTCTTTCCATCACTTTTGTTCTTCACAAATTTATCAATTTGCTCACGCAGAGTCTTGAACAGAATATGAGGCCAGTGAAGCTTCTCCTTGGCCATGATAGCAGCTGTGTATTCCCATTGTTCAACCGTGAATCGGTTTACGTTCCCAGTTTTGAACACTATTGAAGTTCCCACCAAGTGAGCGATGTGAGTCAAGAGTTCTCCACCATCTCGAATTTCGGTGTTTTTGATATTGTTTTGAAGCGTGGGAATATTTAGAAGTGAGGCAGCCATCTTGTTCTGATCATCAATTGAGTAAGTCATCGGGCGCCCAATAATGCGATCTTCACCGGTAGATGGAAAAACCGAGCAAGTGTCGAATCACAGATGATGAAATATGGACGTCAACATTTTGAACGCGCGCCTCAATCCGGTAGTGAGTGCGCCATTTACGTCAATTTCCACTAGAACAGCAGTGGAGAAGAACTCATCCACGAGGAGCGCAGAGAAGAAATCTTGGTCCATGGTGAATAAAGGGAGCAGACCAGCGACGCGCAGAGTCTCTATTATTTCTCTTCCCATCACTTCACCAGATAACTCCAATAGATCAAGAGTTTCTTCAAGTTTGAAATTTGCAAGGTCCTGAAAAAAAATGATTGATGTTAGAAGTGATATAGGCGCATAGAAACATAAAATGATCAAAGTAACATTGGCGCATGAAATATATAGGCGCATAATTGAAACAGGCGCACAAAATTATAGAGAATCAAGGCGCATGATTGAATTAGGCGCATAAAATATGAAGGCGCATAGAGTTACAAGGCGCATAATATGGTTCTATGTGAATACTAAGGAAAAATTAAAACAACGAAATTTGACTAAGTACGAAGTTAGGCGCATAAGGTTTTTAGGCGCAGAATGATTTAAGCGCATATACAAGTAGAGGCGCATAAATCATTCAGGCGCATAAAAAATAGGCGCATAAAGAAGTACATAGGCGCATGACGTGAAAATTTTTACTTAGTAAGAAAAACAAACAACAAGCATTCAAATGAAAGAAATGAAAATCAAAAGTTCAAATTTTCGAAAACAAGTTAGAAAATTTTTAGAGACCAAAACATGCATAAATGACGAAGAAGAACACGAAGAACGACCCTTGAATGCTCGAAGAACACCAAGAACACGAAAAATCATGAAACTTCACCAAACTAGACAAATAATATATCAAAATGACCGCATGACGACAAGGAATCTAAATATGCAAACAAAAATAAGAACAAATCAATAATGAAAGCACAATGATCAAAAGAATGCCCGAAAAATTTTGAAAAATTTTGAAACAAAAACTCAGATTTGTAACAAACAGAGCATTGATCGTTTAAAATGTTGGTTTTAAAAGATTCGAAATCAAGAATAGAACACAACCCAACAAACGATATAGAAAACGGATCATCGAATCAAGAGAAATCAAAGAAAATGAATCCGGGTTTTAAAAAAAAAACGAAAAACATCACTGAAAATGACGAAAAAAAACAGAAATATAAGGAGATTAAAGGTTGAGAATTCATACCATATCGTCTTGTGTAGATGTGATGCTTTCTTAGGACCCATAAACTTATATATATGAATGTAAAATGAAGAGAAAAATGAAGATGAAGAGAGAGAGACGAGTCTGGGAGAGAGGGAGTGAGACGGGGAGAGAGAGAAATAGAGTAGGTAGTGAGAGGGAGTAAGGTGTTGATGTGTTTTTATAGGTTAGGATTAAAAACTTGCACTGATATGAAAAAAAACAGTCAAAAATTAAAAAGATGGGAAGTTGAAAGGATTGCATTTATGAGGGATTTTGAAAATGGCGGCTCATCATGACAAAAAGGACATTCATTAATGAGGGATTTTTGGGATTTGAAGGGCATTAATGGCTGAATGACCTAAAGTGTCATGATGTGACATTTAGGTTTTTGAAAACTTGAAAAACTGCTCCACTTTCCCTTTAGTGTATGAGCAATTTTGACTAATTTTGCACAAACACCAAAACATCTATTTTGGTGTAAGTTTGGGGTGCAAGAAATATATCCCAGAAAATAAAATTTTTCGAAAAAGCGTAAAACGAGGGAAAAATTTTAATTGCACAAGTACCCTTGAACAATTAAAGGAATGTCAAAAGACATAGATTCCTATAATAAATGAACAGAATGAACATACCTGGTACTTGTGTATTTATTACGTTCAATCATTGAAATTGAATTTTGAGAAATGATTGAGCCGCAATAGTTAATGCGCGCATGAAGAGGCGCATTACTTCAGCAAGGCGCATACTCATCTAGGCGCATTATTCATCAAGGCGCATTACAAATCAAGGCGCGCAAAGATGGTTGAGCGCGCGCATGAATTGATAGGCGCGCAGATATTGTGCGCGCAAGAAAACGAGAGATGGGCGCGAAGTTAGTAAGGCGCATAGATGGCGCATAATTCCTTGAAACTTTTGAAAAAATTGATTTAATCATTTGTACCTAATATACTCATAACTCAACACAACATAAAATCATTAGTATGACAAAACTATATTGAATTTAGTTGAGTTCAAGCATACCCATTTCACCTCTCAAAAACATGAACCGTTTCGCGTCAAGTGCTTTAGTTAGAATGTCGGCGATTTGATAGTCGGTTCCCACGTGTTCCAAATGAATATTGCCTTTTTCCACGTGGTCTTTGAGGAAGTGATATTTGATGTCGATGTGCTTGGTCTTTGAGTGCATGACAGGATTTTCAGAAACCGCAATTGTTGATGTATTGTCGCAGTAGATGGGACAATTTTCTTCGATGATATCATAGTCCACCAATTGCTGCTTCATCCAGAGTATTTGACAACAACAACTTCCCGCAGCGATATATTCGGCTTCGGTTGTTGAGACAGATACTGAAGCTTGTATCTTACTCGCCATGACACAAGTCTATATCCGAGGAAATGACAAGTGCACTTGTGCTTTTCCTATCAATTGTGCACGCTGCATAATCCGCATCTGAGTAACCTACAAGTTTAAAGTTCGAATCTTTGGTGTACAAAGTCCAAGGTTAACAGTGCCAGAGAGATATCTTATAATACGTTTCACAGCAATTAAGTGTGCTTCTCTAGGGTCGGATTGATAACGAGCACAAACACAAACACTAAACATAATATCGGGCCTGCTAGCAGTAAGATAAAGGAGTGAGCCAATCATATCCCTTAGAGCGTTTGATCAACACGTTTACCTTTTAGATCTTTGTCGAGTTTGTTGCCGGTGGCCATTGGAGTATCGTATGATTTAGCGTTCTCAAGTCCAAACTTCTTGATTAAGTCCTTTGTGTATTGGATTGGTTGATAAAAATGCCTTCACTCATTTGCTTGATTTGAAGCCCGAGGAAGAATGTGAGTTCTCCATCATGCTCATTTCAAACTTTCTCTTCATTAGTTTCTCAAAACGCTTGCACAACAATCATTAGTAGAACCAAAGAACCTAAATAATATCATCAATATAAATTTGAACAAGTAATTTATGACCATATGTTTGGCAATGAAAAGAGTTGTATCGATTTTACCGCGAGTGAAGCCTTTTTCGATGAGAAACTTGGATAGTGTATCATACCATGCTCTTGGTGCTTGTTTGAGTCCATACAAGCTTTCTGGAGTTTGTACACCATGATTTGGAAAATTGTGAATCTTCAAACCCAGGTGGTTGAGCAACATAGACTTGTTCTGGAGTTCACCATTTAGAAACGCGCTCTTCACATCCATTTGATATAACTTGAAGTTCTTGTGAGCGGCGTAAGCTAGAATAATCTGATAGCTTCAAGTCTTGCTACGGGCGCAAAAGTTTCATAGTAATCAATTCCTTCTTCTGCCTATAGCCTTGTGCAACCAATCTTGCTTTGTTTCTCGGATGGTTCCATTCTCATCCATCTTGTTCCTGAACACCCATTTCGTACCAATCACTCCTTGATCATTTGGTCTTGGAACAAGAGTCCAAACCTTACATCGTTCAAATTGATTGAGTTCTTCTTGCATTGCAACAACCCAATTAGGATCTTGGAGCGCTTCATCGCCTTCTTCGGTTCAATTTGAGAGATAAAAGCAGTGTAAGCATCAAAGTTTTGTAGCTCTCCTTGTACGAACACCAACTTGTAGATCACGATGATATTAGCAATTGGGTGACCTCTAACTTCACGAATTTCAGGAGGTAAGTTAGGTTGAGTGTAGTAATTTGAAGGTCTTCAATTGGTACCTCTCACAGATTCAAAGTCATGAAATTGGGTTGAACTGGCTCAGAATTGAAATTTGGGTTTACAAAAGATGCAGCAGTAGAAATAGGCGCGTAAGAGGAATCATGAGGCGCATGATTTGAGTGAGGTGCAATAGAGGATTCACCAGGCGCATTATACATTGAATTAGGTGCATTTGATGTAGATGGATTTCCTTGTGTTGATAGATATGATCTTGAGTGGAAGCAAAATAAATAGGAGCACCTGTATCATTTAACTCAATAGAATCATCAGCAACATTTGGAGCAAATGTGGCAAACTGGCTCAATGGAGAGAGAATGTTCATCAAATGTAACATGTACAGATTCAACTATCACTAATGTAGTTCTATTGAAAACACGAAAAGCTTTAGAGTGTTGGCTATACCCAACAAAAATACCTTCGTCGGCTTTGGCATCGAATTTAC
>JAOWBW010001940.1:0-40878 GCA_026119855.1 Campanula takesimana | reverse complement strand
TGTTAGAATAATTATGCCTAGCATTATATTTGGGTCATTTGGGTTAGTGTAGTGTTATTGGGTCTTAGTTGTTGGTGGGGAGTGTTGAGTTGGGTAGTATTAGAGGAGGGGTCTTTGTGTAAGTTTTTAAATTACTCCTACCCTCTCCCTACACCTCCTTCTCCCTCATACACTCCATCTCCCTCACCCTACTCCCTCCCATTCCCAGCACAACCCCCTCTCTCTCCTCCTTTGGGTAAGCATTTTCTCCCTTTCCTTCTCTCTTCTTTTTCTTCATCTTCTTCTTATTATTATTCATTTCTTAAAACGTGAAACATGTTTAGATCGTCGATAGGATCGTAGGAAGCCAAAAAGAATTGAAATCCATCAACTTTGAGAAAATTCAAGTAAGTTACTTTTCCCCCATTTTAATGCTAAAATGTTCATATCATGTTTAGATAATGTTTGATGTGTTATATTTGAAGTTTGGTTGGGTTTTGAATTTATTGAGAATTTATTTTGGGTTTTGATCAAAAATGGTGAAATCTTGAATGTTGGGTTTGATTCTTGATTTTGGTTGTTAAATGTTGTTGTATGAGTCTTTTTAGACTTATTAGTTGTGTTGGTACATTAGTAAACTAATTGGAATGTTGGATTTTTGGTGGGAATGTGTTTTGGGTTAAAAATGGAAGAACCCATGTTGTTCTTCCCGATTTCTGGCAATTCCGGCTTATTGGGCGACCGCGCAACTTTCTGAAAGCTTTTGTTCTTGTTTTGAAGGATTTTGGGCGACCGCACAGTCCCTTTTGGGCGGCCGCACAGTCCTCTGAAAGTTTTCATTTTGTTGGTTTGTGTGTGTGATAAAGAATGCGTTTTGATCAAAATCTTGGGTGTCCTCCTAGTTGACCTTAGTGAACATTGTGGTACACTCTAGTGATAGAATTGGGTCCTTTGTGATTGAGTTTGTGTTGGAAATTAATTAAGTGTTAATTGAGATTTTTGAACACTTTAATTGTGCGTGATTGGTACATTTCACTTTCTTGGTGACTACTTGGTATGGTTCCCTACTTTGGAACCTTAAGTTGTGTATTCATGCTTAATTATTATTACTTAGCATTTATTTGGAAGCCCAGCTGGCATTGTGTGTGTTTCGGGCGATGCGAAATATTATGATGGCACAAGCCAAGTCCATTATGATGTTGACCATTGTTTTGCCCAATTATTACCCTCCTCCAGATTGGCCTTGGATGTGAGAAGAGTTAGCTCCTTTGTGTGCATTTTAGCTACTTGGAGCATGACTTTGTGGCATGTCTCCCGTCCCTTGTGACACTTCATTGGTTATTGGTTCCGGTACCGGGGTTTTCTCTTCGGCTTTCATGCTATTATGAAGATGATGATTGTTGATTATTGAAGCTGCGCAGCGATCCTTTAATTGGATGTTCCGGTTTGGAAAACCTTGGCTATATCCTTTGTTATGTGTTTATTTCCGCTGCTATCTGTTATGTGATAAATTCTATGTGCTATGTGATATTTACTATTGCTTACTGTATATTGCATCATAGCATGTCATGTAGTTTGCATTAGTAACTTATTGAGATTTATCTCACCCCCTTTTCTTTTATCTTTGTTTTTCCTTAACCCCCCCCCCCAGGTGCTAAGGATTAGTCTCGCTGATCAGAGAAAGAGGACGTCGAGTGTGGATCCATTCCTTTGGGGAAGGTTGATATATGTTGGTTTGCATTATGTAAATGTGTAACCATTTTGGGATAGTTGTACCAAACAATGACGTCACTAAGTATTGCATATATTTGTATTTTGTAATGGATCAAAGTTTGTAAAACTTATCACCGAAATGTTTTAACTTGTATAAGTTTTGTTTAGAGTCGACGTCCATTTTTGTTCAAACAGGGAACCACACCAATTAAATCACCATAAAGATGCAAACGATTACTCAAGAAGAGTTCAACAACAATAGTACAAGAAGTTTCTCATAAAAGAGTCCAACAACATTGACCATTAAACATAATGATTCAAAGATAAGGCACGTACCAAATACATCCTAAATATGGTACCCACAAGTTAATCGTAAAGAGCACAACCCAAACGGTCACTCACAAATGGCACAATGACAATTACCAAAATGACCCTAAAACATTTACTCATAAAGATATACTAGGACAATGAACTCAACCATCTCATCACACCTGGAATTCCAAAGTAGGAAATCATAATGAATACACCTTAAGGTTAACAAACCGTAAGTACCCAAACGAATCCAAAAGGTTATTACCTTATTAGAACATGATCACGACTGGACTAAACCCTACACTTTAGTGTTCCAAAACAACCCTCTAGGTACTATAGGATATCACCTAAAACCTAGACCAAGTCTTATTCTAAAATCAATCCGATCAGTAAAAATAACTTTCAATTAAAGGGTCTCAAAGTATGAAGTCCTCACTTATATCCCAAAATGATCATAACAACTCAATAAAGTCACTCAATTAGATTTACAAAACTTGTTCACAATGGATCGATACAACTTCTCTTAACCTAAAACACCAATAAAATCCCGAAGTATAAAACTTAGAACTTAACTGAACGACCCATCCCATATTGTAGTACTCGAAGAGAGCTTCGAATCGATAGTTTACACGCCTAAAACGGAGTCCGGACGAAGAAGTAATGGGGGAAACAGTTTTAGAAGAAAAGGGAATAATATATCAGAGTCACAGCTTGGCACGACCGTGCCTAAGAAAGTGGCACGACCGTGCCAAACATGACGAGAGGCAAGTGAATATTGGCACGACCGTGCCAAATAAAGGGGCACGACCGTGCCAGAAGAACAATGCCCAGATTCTTCCTGGGTTCACCAATTTCGAACCAAAAACACCACCTTCACTAAATGCTCAAAATCAAAGCTTTCCAATACATTTCTAAAGCTCCTAAACAACATCTAACCTAAAGGGAACCTAAATAACACCCTTTAATCATCCAAACCAACACCAAATCCCCACATTCAATATTTCACCATTTTTACCCAAAAACTCAAATAAATTCAAAATAAATTCTAAACTCAACAAACTTCAAATATAACACATCAAACATCATATAAACATGATATGAACATTTTAGTATCAAAAATGGGGGAAAAGTAACTTACATGAATTTTCTCAAAGTTGACGGAATTCAATTCTTTTTGGTTCTACGCGATCCTATCGACGATCTAAAACAAGGTTCATGTTTTAAGAAATGAGAGATTATGAGAGGAAGATGAAGAAAAAGAAGAGAGAAGGAAGAGAAGAACTTACCATATACAAGGGGAGAGAGAGAGAGTTTCCAGGAGAGAGAGATGGAGGTGGAGTGTGAGGGTGAAAGAGTAGGGTGAGGGAGGTGAGTAGGGAGAAGATGAAGATGGAAATGTTACACCTAGCCCCCTTCCCCACTAACTAGCACAATTACTTACACTCCCGACTAACAATTAAGACTCAACACTTCCACACTAGCCCAATAACTCGAATAAAATGCTAGGCATAATTTTATAACACGTAAATTGCACACATAAATATTAAATAAATAATAATTTAAATAAATAATTAAGCAAATAAATAAATAATAATTATTTATTACTAATAAATAGAGCCTAGTTTTCTGGTCGTGACAGACAGTACATCTGTCCTTTAACCTTATCCACAAGGGATTTCCAACGGCTAGTTTTTTGGGGCTCTACTATAAATACCCCATAACTTCAAACGTTTTGAAGTTGCTAAGATATTCAGAATTTCTCTCTCAAGCATTTGTTGAAGATTTGAAGATTGCCTTTGATTTTCCAGAATTCTCAAGAACATCTTCATAACTTCATCCTTAGCCCAGATCCTCAAGCAAAAACACTTTAGTTTTCTTGTGCTCTCAATCTCAAAGATCTAAAGAGCCTTGAATCTAAAATCACACACGCACCTCTTTAAGTTTGATCACTTAGATCTTTCTTTTAGAGATACACCGGTTATTGTCTAGGATTTGTTCTTTCATAGAATATTAGATCTTGAGTTAGTGCTTACAAACGATTGTAATTTGTAACCTCTCTCATAATGTAAGATCTACATTAGAAATCTAAGACTAACCATCTTGGTAGAGGACGTAGATCTTTCCTTGATCGAACCTCTCCAAATAGCGCGTATTAATTACTTGTCATTTACTTTCAAGTTATTATCTTTACTCACTATTTGCTTGTTTATTCATTGTAGATTGATTGGATTGAATTGTGTTGTGTTTGTTATATCATTTGCCTAAGTTCCTTATTTCACCCACTTTGAGCCAAAATACTTAGAGTGTGTGTTGCGCCCCTGTTGGTCCCAAAGGGGCAACAAGGGTATGAAAAATGCTAGAGGGGGGGGGGTGAATAGCGTTTTTAAAAATTCTTTTCAAACCCTTTTGCAAATGAATGGATTATGCGCACAACTCCTATTTTGGCTAAGTATAGCGCGCATCAAGAGTGTGAAATGCACAGCGGAAGATTAAGCAGCTACTGCGCAGGAAAAGGCTCCGCAGAGATAAAAACGCACGCGCTAAGTTTTGGCTTAAAGTGTTGGATAAAAAGGATTCTAAGGCAATAAGCAATAACAAACACAGCAGCAATAATAGCAATCTGATAAGATCAAACAAAGCAGTAATTCAGAAGTGATTAAGCAGGAAATAAATAGCGAGAATAAAGAACAAGCTATTTGGAGAGGTTCGATCGATGAAAGATCTACGTCCTCTACCAAGATGGTTAATCTTGGATTTTCTAATGGATAGATTTATATTGATGTGAGGAGCTTTTACAAGATTACAATGAATCAAAACTCAAATCAAAATCTATTCTATGAAGAACAAATCCTAGACTAAACCGGTGTATCTCAAGAAGTTGGATCTAAATGATCGAAGCTTCAAGAGGTGTGGGTGTGACAGAAATTCTGGGCTCTATGAATCTGTGAGATGAAGAGCACGAAGAATTCTGGTGATACAAGGCTTTAGGATCTGGGCAGGAGTTTGAAGGTATGAAGGTTTGAAGGTTGATCTTGAATCTGGGAATATAAGCATCAATCTTCAGAACTTCAAAGATATTAGTAAGCACAAACTCTAGCAACTTGGAAATGAAGATGAGCAGGCTATTTATAGCAGAGAGCTTAAAACTAGCCGTTGGAGCTCTGAGCAAAGACGATGAGCTGGCACAATATGATTGGTGAGCAGATGTCCTTTATAGCCGTTGGGGCTCTGATCAAGGTTGATGACCTGGCATAATATGATTGGTGCGCAGGTGATATAGAGCCGTTGGAGACTGAGCATGAAGACCAATTTCAAAAGCTTCTTCTAGAAGGTTGACAGCTGTCTTTGTTTGAAATATTTCTCTTGAGCGCATCTCCACCGTTGGATCTGCTGAGTGTGCTTGCTTTGTCATTTCTGCACACCTCAGCACTTTAATAAGCGTACATCTTCAAAGCGTTTTCCAAGTTAGGTGATCTGAATGCATCGAAAACTGAGCAAGATAGAATGCTGCGTAGGAGAGACCTGCGCAGTGGTGTACTGCGCAGAGTAGTACTGCGCAGAGACCACAGACTTGCTTAAATCTTCATTCCTTTTTGCTCCAAGCCCTATATTCTAAGCGTATACTATAAAATGGACTAAGCTAAAAATTGAAGTTATAAAACTTCTTACATAGGGTCCTAAAGTCCATAAAACATTAATAGGTGATGGTATCAATCAATTCTAACAAAGTATGAGGGTTAAGAAATAAGCATACCCAACAGCCCCTTTTAATCATTTGCGCCACTTTACTTAACTATTCCGCTGTGCATTTCACTCACTCATTTAGGCGCATTTCATAACGCTTATTTGATTAAGTGCGCATTTGCCATTGAATTTCAAGGGTACAAAAAGAATTTTAAAACAGCTATTCATCCCCCCTCTAGCTATTTTCCATACCCTTGTTGCCCTTTGGGACCAACAAGTGGTATCAGAGCAAACACCTTTATAAGACATCTTTTTTTTCAAGCTTAACAGCTTGGGTGCCGATTCGATATGACAAACTCAAAACCTTCGGCAACTGCTAACTACACACATGTTCCAGTCTTTGATGAAGATCATTTTGACGTGTGGAAATTCATCATCTTAACTTATCTCACCTCAATCGATGAAAGGCTTCATGACACCGTGGTTTATGGACCTTACATCCCTATGAAAGCGAATCCAAATCCGCGCACCAACGCTGCTCAACCAACCATCAAGAAACCAAGGGAAGAATGGACTGAGGAAGAAAACAAGAAGAGTTGCAAATGATGGCAAAGCAAGAAACATTCTTCTAAGCACTCTATTGTGAAATTATAAATCTCTGTATTTCACTTGGAAATAAGTTCTCTAATAAGGAATTAAACACTAATTTCCTTGCTGCTTTTGGATCAAGATACCTACACAAATCTAGCGCTCTTGAAGACACTGGAAATTTAGATGTATGGACTTTAAGGAACCTTTATGCAAATCTCAAGGTTTATGAGCTCAAACTTCAGCGAATTAGTGAAACTGAAGGAAAATCAAAATCCATTGCAATGGTGGCGCATAGAGAAGAAGCGCATACGCCTGCGCCGGTTCAAGATGACAAAAGTTCGGATCCTAAGATTTCTACTTCTGAGCTATTAGACATGGATGATGAAGACTTCGCTTTATTTGTGAAGAGATTCCAGAAGTTCAGAAAATTCTCAAAACCCGGCTCATTCAACAAAGCTCAAGGATCACCAAGCAAAGCTCCCCCAAAGTTCACGAGGAGCAGTGATTCTAAAAGAAAAGAAGACCTTGTTTGTTTTAATTTCAGGAAACCAGGTGTAGACACCCCGCCTTGGACCTCTTATGTCCCGATTGCATACACATTCTTTGTCTTCCTCTTTTCTGTTAAAGTTTTGTTACTTTTCGTTAACTTTCGTTACTTTCTGTTAAGTTCTCGACTTACTCCGTTAGTCTTGAATTTGACTAAGTGACAAAGTCAACCTTGAGTCTTTGTTTCACTTGTTTTTCGTTGACTTTCGTGGTGTTCGTTAAGTTTCTAACTGATATCATTAGTTTTGGGACTTAACTGCATAACGGGGTTAACTTTTGGGCTGAAATTTGGATTTCCTGAAGATGGGATGAGCGCCCCTCCGCCCACCTTTATGGGATGCTCGCGCCTCCCATAGGGGGGCGGGAGGTGCGCGCTTCCCACCTCCAGAATCCCAGATTTTGCCAAATTTCCCTCATTTTCTGATTTGTAACCCCCAAAACCATTATGGCTTGGCTTGATCCGGGGAAGGGCCATCTTTGTGACCACAAAGACCTTACCTAACACATATAAAAACCCCTCCAATCCATCATTGGAGGGGGACTTTTCTTTTCACTCTCTTAACAAAAAGGGGACTTTTCCTTTTGACTCTCTTGACAACAAAAGAGAGGAAGAATTATTGAATCAAAAACACTTTAAAACACATAAAATTCATTTTCAAAGAGTGGTCACTATAGACAATTTGGTTCTTCCCCATTCAAGCACAAGGTGCAATGTTCATTCTCTTATAAAATTTTAATCTCATCTTTATTTTCTCTCCTTGTTAAAATCTTTTTATTACACTCTTCATCTTTAATGTGTATGCAATCTCCATAAAAGGGATACAACCAAAAGGCCACTTCACTATTGAAGTTTGACCAAGGTTACACCCCAACATTCCAAATTCCACTTTAATTTTCATTTCATTTCTTCATGTAATTGTTTGGCATAATTGTTACATGTAATCTTTTAGCATAAATTAATAAATAAAAACAATTCTCTTTTATTTCCTTTTAATTTTCCCCTTTCTTTCCATTGTAATTGTTAGCACTTCTTACATTAATAATTGAAGGACTTTTCTTTTTAGTATTAAAACACCAAAAGTAGAAAGACCCGCGTAAGCGGGGCGGAGTGGGTGTTTAAGTACTTCCCACTCCGTCACCTAACCTCTGAACCCCTCATCTCAAGAATCTTTGGTTTCGTAATCAATAAAAAAAGGCTATTTTCTTAGGTTTTCTCGCGTTCCTCTAAAATGTGGGTGGCGACTCTTAAAATCAATTAGACATCCTAGGTAATTCACCGCTCTAGCCAAGCCGTGGTTCCCCGGGGTATCTACAGTGGCGACTCTGCTGGGGAATGATAGAGGGTTAAACTTGCATTTTCTGCTTTTGGTGTTCTTATATCTGTTTTCTGGGCATTCTGGTAAAAAGGGTAGGAAGCGCGTGCCTCCGGCCTTCTTGGCCTAAAGCGCGCGCGTCCGACCCTTATTACCAGAATCGCCCACCTTCCATCTTGTCCTTCAAATTTCATATTTCTATGCTAACAAGTTTCTGCAGGGGAAAGTTACATAATTTGGGACCAGGGCAATCCCCTGAGTCCGCGGTTTCTTCTGACATTCTGACAGGTATCCCAGATGCGCGCGCCTCCCACATTCATGGCGCAATGCGCGCGCTTCCCACATAACTGCCCTGAGTCGCGCGCTTCTGGGCCATTTTCCAGAACAGAATAGTAAACAGAACAATGAACAGAATGGGCAGTTTTGACAGTGTGTGGGCACCGGGCCTGCATAAACCCCCTTTTACTTTTGTTTATTCATTTTTATCGGTCACATGGGTGATTCGAAAGTTGTAAATTACGTGCTTATTGGTTTTTTTTATTTCCTTTGAAAAAAAAAATTTGTCACTTGTTGGACCTCACACTACGCGCACAATTCTTATCAACTGCTCACTATCGAGTCGCACAAGTCCAACCCCAAACCCGTCGAAGCCCGTCCTAGGAAGTTTCAAGCTCCACTCTACCTTGACTACATGCCGGGGGTGACCTTTAAGCCTCTCTTTAGCCGAGCACAAACCATACAATTCTAGTTAGGGTCTAACACTCCGTGACCAAGTCGGTTTTCATGTACCGAGATTTCCCTAAACTAATGTCATCAAATCATACATGCCGTTTCCAAAATAAACAAATGGTTGTTATGGGACAAAATAAAACTCCGTCCCCAAAGTGGTTATTTTGGACGAAAATAAAAAAATTCCGTCCCCGCATGTATGCTTTATGACATTAATTGAGTTTAATCCCGTCACATGTAGGTATCACAAGCGTGGTGGAATCCGATGAGTATATGGGACCGCGAGATGGTGTATATACTAGTGTGACGATTCCACTATTTTTTTAGAAACCCCAAAAAGGACTATGTCCTTCCGACTTTGAAAATAAATAAATAAAAAAAAGAGTCATTTTTCTTATGTGGTTAAGCCTTTTTCCTTTGTTTGTGGGTTAATTATTTTACTCAAAATATGTTTGTGGGGCCAACCTAAGATCGACCGTGTTCTCTCAATAGGTCCAATGGCTTCCAACAGCAACAACAACAAGGGTGAGATCATCTCCGTGTCCAACGAAAGGCTCTTCAACATAATAAGAGCCATGGGGGAACAAATGGATAGACTTGTCGAGGATGCCCGCCGCAAGGATGATTTGTGGCAAGACCGTCTTGATCTCGAGAGGAAAATTCACAAGGAAGAAGTTGTCCGAACTTAAGGCTCGTTTGCAAGAGCTCACCGACAGCAAGGCAAAGGTCCACGGTAAAGCACGCTCAAGTGGCTCATCACTCAAAAGTCACGAAGGTGCCACCAACGACCGTGTCTATACCCCTCTCAATGGCATGACCATCACCGAGGCCTATGAAGATCTCAAAGCAAAGGGACAAATTTCTCCTCTGCAAGGGTACAAGCAACCACAACCATTGCGTCGCAACCATGCCCACCACAAGTGGTGTGACTATCACCTATGCAGCGGTCACCTCACCGAGGATTGCTTCTCCATCCGCAACATCATCCAAGACTTGATTGACAATGGTGAATTTACCGTGGGTGAAGAACAACAGTTAGAGAATGGCAACATGCAAGAACTCATCAAGGAAGAGGCTCATATTTGAAATGGGGTTTCAACAAGAGATCATGCTACAAGGCCGACAACAACAATCTCCGTTTCTCTTTCTCTACCTAGAAATAGGATTAAAAAAAAAAAAAAAAAAAAGAGTCGAAAGTCCTCTTAAGTGTGCATCAATGTTTTCTATCGTCCTATGTTAAACGTTCGAGTCCATTGAGTCATCAAATAAAAGTCGTTCTTGTCCTCATACACTCTCCCAAGTTGTTCAATTAATTCTTGGCAAAATGATAAAAAAATGTCTAAACAAGTTTTGGAATGAAGGCCATCGCTTGAACGCCTAGGGGCTAAACATCAACGACGGCATCAACAACGAAGACATCAACAACGACGAAATCAAGACAAAGAAAGGTGGATCAACGATCATGAAGCAAAGTTTTCAAAAGGGGATAAAAAAAAGGCTCGCTAGGTTGAAATCCTCAAATCAACCTAGGCAAAAGTTAGAGCACAAAAAAAATAAAAAAAAATACCCCTCAATCAAAGAAGTACAAGATCAACATCATTCCACCGATGAAGGATGAAGCAACAACCATCTCAACGAATGGAGCATCCACAAGAACTACGGTGACCTGAGCCTCTTCACTGGAGGAACGTAGGCAACCTTCGGGTCCGGTCTCATGCAAGAAAGAAGATATGTTTAGCCCTAGCGCGTTATGGTGATCGGCCTTCCTCTCGAACTTGTCATGACATCTTTATACGATTCATTTGCCAATGAATTAATCACCAAGAACAACTTTCTTAGATTTGGAATCGCTTTCCGTCCTTGTCGAGTCTAGGGGTTTCTCTTCTTTTTGCGATACTCCCAGTTTCTTGCAATCAAACTGGGGCTTTCTTACTCTTCTCTACTAATGACTTACTTGCCTTCGTGAGTCATTCAAAAAATATACATACATGAAGTCAATACTAGGGACACTTCCCTAGTCGAGTCAATGTCACTCATCTTTAGTGACAAGAGGTCTTCCCCGCAAAATCACATGTCTTATCTCCTCAGCCAGAGTCAATGCACACTTCCTCATTAATCGAGTAAAAAAAAAAGAAGACGCAAAAGAGATGCCTGCTAGATTGAAAATCCGAAAGGGCGGTCTAGGCAAAAAACAGGGTGCGTCATAAAAAAAAATGAGAGAGTGAGAGAGAGAAGGGAAAGAGAAATGGAGATCTCCGGCCTCTAAGGAAGACAACTGCACAAGCTCTACATTGGATATCCTCAACAAATCAATTCCCCACCGAGTCAACTTTGGGATTGCAAAAGGCTCGACAAGATATGGCACCATCAAAGGTTGTCCTGGGGTTATCGGCATCATTCTCCAGCAGTGTGCATTTTTTGGTTCATGAAAAGAAGGCCCGTGGTAACCAAGACCTATCTGAGAACGAGCCCATCATAAAAGGGCACGAGGTTGCACAAATAATCCCTAGCTAGTCAATTGGCTTGGGCAGCAAATAGCAACAACATGTGTCTCAGTTTTCAAAGCTTCTGCAAGTATGTGCTTCTAAAGTACGCTGAAAGGCTCCCGAGAAATGGAGTAGCTCTTGCCATGTCCTCTCATGTTTGTTCCCTCGCACGAGGATGAGTCACTCTTGCTTTTGTCAACAAATGATGACGCCCTAGGGGCTATGTGACTCAAGAACAAG
This sequence comes from Campanula takesimana, assembly GCA_026119855.1. Taxonomy (NCBI): domain Eukaryota; kingdom Viridiplantae; phylum Streptophyta; class Magnoliopsida; order Asterales; family Campanulaceae; genus Campanula; species Campanula takesimana. Next base: position 29,285 of record JAOWBW010001940.1, on the reverse strand, counting down.
GGCTTCTTTTGCCTCATTTGACAATCAATAAGCCCTAGGGGCTATGCTTGAGAAAGATGTGTGAGACTATCCGCAAAGTCTCTCAAAAGGGATATCAGAAAGCCCTCTTGTCATGTGTGCACGTGCTCGTTCCCCCAATCAAGGATGGACCTTTCTCGCAATCAATGATGGCACTCTAGTGGCTACGGTCAATTCTTAAAAGCTCCCTCGGCAAGAAGAAATTCACTTCAGTGTCCCCGGCGGAGTCATGTGCAACATTGAAAGCTTCCTCAATTCGGCACCGAAGGTCTCAAGGGGCTTCGAAATCTACAATCTTTTGGGCTACGACATTACAGTGATACAAGCAAAGGGCAATATTAGGGCTTCGCAATTAACAAGCTTTTGGGCAGTGGTACCCGAGCAATGCAATTTGGGAGTAGTCTTATGGCTCCGTGAAAGGGATCAAACTTCAATGGTCCCTCAACACTTCCAGTCAAAAGGCCTCTTGGTTTTAAATGAAGGCTCCGATGATATGAATGAATTTGATGATTCTTGTTAGAACTCACAGCGAGATTCTGAAGGAAGTCTTAGAGAAAAGGAAAAAGATTCAATATGCTAGACTCACGCGGCTGAGTTATAGCGGGCAATGCCAATATGTTAACTCTATAAGCAGAGTTACGGCCAATCCCAATGTTTCTGCAATACAGCACCCCTTTCTCCAAGATCAAAAGCACAGGCTGCATCCGAAGATCCGTCGTCGGTTCAACTCAAGAAGACTCGATCAAACATACCGTTCGACACTTTATCACACCAAGACCTTATCATCTGCAACAACATCACCATCTCCCACGAGACGTCTCCTGAAGACCGTACTACATTTTCAACATGGACCTTCCGCCATTTGGGTATCAATCACAAAAGGGCCATCCATCTCCAAGCAAGAGAAATAAAGAGATAACCTTCAAGAGTCCTACCCGATGTGGCATCCGCTCTCAATACAAAGCTAAGCCGATTTGGGGCTTCACATCGAAAGGTCTTCATATCCCGCCATCTCGAAGCCCACATGACATTTGGGGCTTAGAAATATCCCGAAGCTTGGTATTAATAATCCTCTCTTGGGGCTTGCTCTCGTCAACATCAAAAGGCGATTTATCATAGGGCTATGCAAGATTGGCATCAAGGGCATTATAGGGATTTTCAATCAACAACCCCTTATCTCGGCATCGAAAGTCTTTTGAAGCCCCATAATCGACAAATCTCTTGGGGCTAGACATCAATTTCGTTGGACACCACGGCAACAACGACATAATTCAACAAGGCAATCCGGGCTTCGATTGAACACGACTTGATCTTGGGTTGGCTTTACAGACACACAATGGTTAAAATGGTTCACCCACGAACTAAAAAAAGATCTTTTTGTCACATGTGTGCATATTCTTTCCCTTCTAATCTAAATAAAAAACAAGAAAAAAAAAATCTTTTTCTTTTTCTCCTTCTATGTGCAAAAGTATGTGCTTTACTTTGCTTTGCTCCTAGCTTCTTCCCCAGCGTTCTCCACCATCCTTGAACTATGCTGGTCTGATTCTTTTCAAGGGATACGTAGGCAGCCTTTTGGCACGACCAACCCACCATCCAGAATACCATCTCGCCGACATTCTTTTAAAGGCAAGAACAATTCATCACCATCAACATCATCATTCTCCATCCAAAGCATGGACATTCTTCATCAAAAGCATCAACATCCTTCAGCAATCTATCCCCAATCAAGCGGCAATGGTAAGTGAAGGTATGAACATCATTCATCTCAAGCAATCTCCGCTTTCAAAAATCACTTCACACACAGAATCACTTTACTTCTCTCTCATACAAACTGCTTTCAAATCACATCACACCACAAGCACAATTTTCCTCATAACTGCCATTTCACATCCCATACATGTCACAAGCACATATACCTGCAAAGCACACACTTAACAGGTACCACCACAAGGTCAACAGCATCTACAACTCAAGGCACTTCATCCCCAGCAGAAAGTGATCCGCCTTCAACTACGCCTGCATCCCATAGAGTCAAACAATTACAGTTCAATGACAACAACTCTGTCCATGGTGAGCCGCAAAATCACCACCTCTCCATCAAACAACACAACAATATCACATATAGGCAGACGGAGCCTTGGATCCCGCCATCAGCAAATGGATCCCACATCAGCAAACGGATCCCACATCAGCAAACGGATCCCGCCTTAGCAAACGGATCCCGCATCAGCAAACGGATCCCGCTTCAGCAAACGGATCCCGCATCAGCAAACGGATCCCGCATCAGCAAACGGATCCCGCCTCAGCAAACGGATCCCGCCTCAGCAAACGGATCCCGCCTCCAGCAAACGGATCCCGCTTCAGCAAACGGATCCCGCTTCAGCAAACGGATCCCGTATCAGCAAACGGATCCCATATCAGCAAACGGATCCCGCTTCAGCAAACGGATCCCGCTTCAGCAAACGGATCCCGCTTCAGCAAACGGATCCCGCATCAGCAAACGTATCCCGCTTCAGCAAACGGATCCCGCATCAGCAAAACGGATCCTGCTATATCCTTTCTATATCAATAAAGCTGCTCACACAGGGAGCGCACCCCTACCCTTCGCAAATTTCAAATTCATGTTTTATCGAGTCTTTGTTTTCTCTTATCGATGTCCTCGGCGGTTGTCTTTCTTTCGTCGACGCATTTTGCTTTGCAATCCACATCGCCGAGGGGCTCTATAGACACCCCGCCTTGGACCTCTCATGTCCCGATTGCATACACATTCTTTGTCTTCCTCTTTCCTGTTAAAGTTTTGTTACTTTTCGTTAACTTTCATTACTTTCCGTTAAGTTCTCGACTTACTCCGTTAGTCTTGAATTTGACTAAGTGACAAAGTCAACCTTGAGCCTTTGTTTCACTTGTTTTCGTTGACTTTCGTGGTGTTCGTTAAGTTTCTAACTGATCTCGTTAGTTTTGGGACTTAACTGCATAACGGGGTTAACTTTTGGGCTGAAATTGGATTTCCTGAAGATGGGAGGAGCGCGCCTCCGCCCTCCTTTATGGGATGCTCGCGCCTCCCATAGGGGGGGCGGGAGGTGCGCGCTTCCCACCACCAGAATCCCAGATTTTGCCAAATTTCCCTCATTTTCTGATTTGTAACCCCCAAAACCATTATGGCTTGGCTTGATCCGGGGAAGGGCCATCTTTGTGACCACAAAGACCTTACCTAACACATATAAAAACCCCTCCAATATATCATTGGAGGGGGACTTTTCTTTTCACTCTCTTAACAAAAAGGGGACTTTTCCTTTTGATTTTCTTGACAACAAAAGAGAGGAAGAATTCTTGAATCAAAAACACTTTAAAACACATAAAATCCATTTTCAAAGAGTGGTCACGATAGACAATTTGGTTCTTCCCATTCAAGCACAAGGTACAATGTTCATTCTTCTCATCTTTATTTTCTCTCCTTGTTAAAATCTTTTTATTACACTCTTCATCTTTAATGTGTATGCAATCTCCATAAAAGGGATACAACCAAAAGGCCACTTCACTATTGAAGTTTGGCCAAGGTTACATCCCAACATTCCAAATTCCACTTTAATTTTCATTTCATTTCTTCATGTAATTGTTTGGCATAATTGTTACATGTAATCTTTTAGCATAAATTAATAAATAAAAAAAATTCTCTTTTATTTCCTTTTAATTTTCTCCTTTCTTTCCATTGTAATTGTTAGCACTTCTTACATTAATAATTGAAGGACTTTTCTTTTTAGTATTAGAACACCAAAAGTAGCAAGACCCACGTAAGCGGGGCGGAGTGGGTGTTTAAGTACTTCCTACTCCGTCACCTAACCCCCGAACCCCTCATCTCAAGAATCTTTGTTTCGTAATCAATAAAAAGGCTATTTTATTTGGTTTTCTCGCGTTCCTCTAAAACGTGGGTGGCGACTCTTAAAATCAATTAGACATCCTAGGTAATTCACCGCTCTAGCCAAGCCGTGGTTCCCCGGGGTATCTACACCTGGACACTTTGCTTCAAGCTGCCCAATTCCAAAATTTGAGTACATGCAGAAGAAGAGCAGCCATACTCCCAAGTTCACTCCTAAATTCACTCGTCACAAGGGAATGGTTGCTGAAGAAGAATCACCAGCAAATGAGTAGAACACTTGGATTGAAACAGACCCAGACGAGAGTGATGAATATTCCGATGATGGGCTCGTTTGTTTGGTGGCAAATGATGATGAAGTTGATACTTATGATTCTGATGATGACTACTCCAAAGATGTTCCTGATATGAATGTCTTGAATAAACCTATCAAGAAATCTGCAGGTTTTCAAGAAGTGAAAAGGAAGAAAGGAACAACCATCAGCGAGCTCGTTGAACAAGGATTTCTCACTCCGGCTCAAAGCGATGGTGGATTGTTATATTCTAGATGTGATCTGAGTGCTAGAAGCAAACTCAGAAAGAGTGAATATGTTAGACCTCAAGTTGCACCTACTCCTACAATCAATCATGATGAGGACATTGTAAAGCAAGAAAAGTTATTCAAAGAGGTTGAAAAGGTAATTAGTCGTTTTAGTGATATGAAGGAAGCCTTAGCACTATCATGTGATGAAATTTCCCAGCTTAAGACCGAGAAATCTCTACTTAAATCTGAACTCACCCTCCTTAAGGAAGAGATAAAGAGCATGACTCCTCTTACTGTTAAAAACACTTTTCTAACAGAACATAACTCACTTCTTAAAGTTCAAAATGATGAATTGGTTGCTCAAATTACTGATCTTAGAAAGATTACAAATGGGTGGTCCAATTCTCGTGTCACTATGGAGAATATATTTGAGTCCCAAAAAGTCAGTGGTGATAAAAGTGGCTTGGGATTCTCATCAACTAGTGACACCTTTAAATGTGATGTCTGTGCTGAAAGAGATAGTGAATTTACAAATCAGCAAACTTTTGAAATTCCCAAGGAAAAACATTCTAATTCAATGGGTAAAGGACATGAAAAAGTCAAGAGACAAACATTCCATTATGTCTACCCAACGAAACAATTTGGGAAAGATAAAGAGAAGGAAGTAGCTACAGATGAATCATCTTCTAATAAAATCATTCTTGAAACAAGGCGCGCTCCTTCTCCGAGTGCACATTATGCGCCTAAGATCCGCGCGCCTCACCGCCGTGCGCCTCTTAGCCCTATGCCCCCTTCAAGAAATAGCGCCCCAAAATTTTAAAAGAAAGATTTTGTTAAGGTTGGCTCATTTGACCCAAAGAAGAATGCTATCCCAAAGAAAAGTAAAGAGTTTGTGAAAACTCACGTGATTGGTGGCTTTCATCATTGTTCTATTTGTGATTGTTCGGGACATAAGGCCGTGGAATGCCTTTTGAGATTCACTCCCAATGCCAAAGGAAGTAAGAATCCTAAGGTCAAGCAAGAGTGGGTCATCAAAAGTTGCTAACTCTAGGACCCGAAAAGGAATAAAGGGGACCTGCTTTAAATGTTTATATTTCAGGTTCTTTGCTTCATGACTGGATCTTCAAAAGCTAAAACGTATGAATGGATTCTCGATAGTGGGTGTTCACGACACATGACTGGAGATGAATCCTTACTTGAAGATGTTCATGAAGAAAGATGCCCCTCCGTAACATTTGGTGATAATAACAAAGGTCAAATTGTAGCATATGGAAAGCTCAAGAAAGACAAAGTGTGCATTGAAAGAGTCTCTCTCGTCGAAGGGCTCAAGCACAATTTATTATCCATATCTCAATTCTACGACAAAGGATTAGAATGCCATTTTATCTCAACTCAATGTCTTATCAAGAATGGCAAAACCGGAGCTATACTACTCACGGGATATCGTAAGACAAATATTTATATTATTGATTTCCATAATATGAACTCTAGTACTAATCTTTGTTTTATAGCTAAAAGTGTGAGCGAAAATAGTTGGATGTGGCACAAGCGCTTAAGTCACTTGAACTTCAAGTATCTATCTAAACTCAGCAGGAATAATCTTGTCAAAGGACTTCCTAAGGTTGCTGATCATTATGACAAGAAGTGCGCCGCGTGTCAACTTGACAAACATCCGAAAAAGTCTTTCTCCAGCAAGACCAATCCCTCAACTTCTAGATGTTTGCAACTGCTGCACATTGATCTATTTGGACCAGTCACCACTGCAAGTATTAGAAGAAACAAGTATACTCTAGTTGTGGTGGATGATTATTCAAGATACACATGGGTGGAAATGATGATCTCAAAAGACGATTGTTATGAAATTTTGACCACCTTATTTAGACTGCTCCAACCCAAAAAGAAGATGACATCGTTAGTGTTCGATCCGACAATGGAACAGAATTTAAGAACAACGGTGTTGCTCGATATTGCCACGATCACGGGATAAATCACAATTTTTCAACCGCTGGAGTTCCTCAACAAAATGGGGTTGTGGAAAGAAAGAATAGGACGTTGATTGAAGCGGGAAATACGATGATAGCAGAAGCGAAATTGCCTAAGTACTTTTGGGAAGAAGCTATCATCACCGCGTGTTTTACTCAAAATCGTTCCCTCATCAACAAACTTCACAACAAGACTCTGTATGAACTTTGGTGTGGTAGAACTCCCAACATTGCATTTTTCAAGATCTTTGGTTGCAAATGCTATATCGTCTACAACGGAAATGAACATAGAGGTAAATTCGATGCCAAGGCTGATGAAGGTATTTTTGTTGGGTATGCCAAACATTCTAGAGCTTTTCGCGTTTTTAATAGATCTACATTAGTGATAGTTGAATCTGTACATGTTACCTTTGATGAACATTCTCTCCTTGAGCCACATTTGGCTCCAAATGTTGCTGATGATTCTGTTGAGCTTAATGATACAGGTGCTCCCATTCATGTTGTGCCTACTCAAAATCAGAATCTATCAACTCAAGGAAATCCATCTACATCAGTTGCGCCAAATTCCATTTATGGTGTGCTTGGTGAACATTCAGTTGCGCCTCCCTCAAATGATGCGCCTCTTGATTCTTCTCACGTGCCTATATCTACTGCTGCATCTGGTGTTAATCCCATTTTCAATGCTGAACCAGTTCAACCCCCTAACTTTGATGATTTTGAAGCTGGTGAAGATGTACCAATTGAAGACCTTTAAGTTAATACAACCCAACCTAACTTACCTCCTAAAATTCGTGAAGTTAGAGGTCACCCAATCAATAATATCATTGGTGATCTAAATGTTGATGTTCGTACAAGGAGAGCTACAAACTTTGATGCTTACACTGCATTTATCTCTCAAATTGAACCGAAGAAGGCTGATAAAGCGCTCCAAGATCCAAATTGGGTTGTTGCAATGTAAGAAGAACTCAATCAATTTGAACGATGTAAGGTTTGGACTCTTGTTCCAAGACCAAATGATCAAGGAGTGATTGGTACTAAATGGGTGTTCAGAAACAAGATGGACGAGAATGGAACCATTACGAGAAACAAAGCAAGATTGGTTGCTCAAGGCTATAGGCAAGAGGAAGGAATCGACTACGATGAAACTTTTGCGCCCGTAGCAAGACTTGAAGTTATCAGATTATTTCTAGCTTACGCCGCTCACAAGAACTTCAAGTTATATCAAATGGATGTGAAGAGTGCGTTTCTAAATGGTAAACTCCAAGAACAAGTCTACATAGCTCAACCACCTGGGTTTGAAGATTCACAATTTCCAAATCACATTTACAAACTCCAGAAAGCTTTGTATGGGCTCAAACAAGCTCCAAGAGCATGGTATGATACACTATCCAAGTTTCTCATTGAGAAAGGCTTGGTAAAATCGATACAACTCTTTTCATTGCCAAACATAATGGTCATAAATTACTTGTTCAAATTTATGTTGATGATATTATATTTGGTTCTACTAATGAATTGTTGTGCAAACGCTTTGAGAAACTAATGAAGAGAAAGTTTGAAATGAGCATGATGGGAGAACTCACATTGTTCCTAGGGCTTCAAATCAAGAAAATGAATGAAGGCATATTTATTAATCAAGCCAAATACACAAAGGATTTAATCAAGAAGTTTGGACTTGAGAATGCTAAAGCATACGACACTCCAATGGCTACCGGCAACAAACTCGACAAGGATTTAAAAGGTCAAACGCTCTATCGAGGTATGATTGGCTCACTCCTCTATCTTACTGCTAGTAGGCCCGATATTATGTTTAGTGTGTGTTTGCGCTCGTTATCAATCTGACCCTAGAGAAGCGCACTTAATTGCTGTGAAACGTATTATAAGATATCTCTCCGGCACTGTTAACCTTGGACTTTGTTACACCAAAGATTCGAACTTTAAACTTGTAGGTTATTCAGATGCGGATTATGCAGTGTGCACAATTGATAGGAAAAGTACAAGTGGCACTTTTCATTTCCTCGGATATCGACTTGTGTCATGGGCGAGTAAGAAACAAGCTTCAGTGTCTGTATCAACAACGGAAGCAGAATATATCGCTGCGGGAAGTTTTTGCTGTCAGATTCTATGGATGAAGCAGCAATTGGTGGACTATGATATCATCAAAGAAAATTGTCCCATCTACTGCGACAATACATCAACCATTGCCGTTTTTGAAAATCCTGTCATGCACTCCAAAACCATGCACATCGACATCAAATATCACTTCCTCAAAGACCACGTGGAGAAAGGAAATATTCATTTAGAACACGTGGGAACCGACTTTCAAATCGCCGACATTCTAACGAAAGCACTTGACGCGAAATGTTTCATCTTTTTGAGAGGTGAAATGGGTATTCTTGAACTCAACTAATTTCATATAGTTTTGTTATTACTAATGATTTTATGTTTTGTTGAGTTATAAGTATCCTAGGTTAAAAAGGTAAATCAATTTCTGAGTTTCAAGGAAACTATGCGCCTGGTCTGCGCCTCCCTCACTCTCGCGCGCCCTAGTGCCTTATGTGCCTATCCATACTGCGCTCCCCCTTGCCTACCATGCGCCTAATAAATGTTTGCGGCTCAATCAATGCTACAAAATTTATTTTTTCAATGATTGAACGTATTCAATTTTCACAAGTACCAGGAATGTTTTCATTAATTATAGAATCTTTGTCTTTTGACATTCCATGATTGTTCAAGGGTACTTGTGCAATTAATTTTTCCCACGTTTTTCGTTTTTCAAAAATTTTATTTTCTGGGGATATATTTCTTTCACCCCAAACTTACACCAAAACAGATGTTTTTGGGGTTTGTGCAAAAATTAGTCAAAATTGCTCATACACTTATAAGGGAAGTGGAGCAGTTTTTCCTTACCCAAAATGTCACATCAATGCACATTGGGTCATTCAGCATTAAATGTGTCGCGACCCCGACCCCGCGGACCCGGAGTATGCGAGCTGGACGTCGACTTAGAACCAATACACCAAAGTTACGAAGATTAAAATTCCATTTTAATGCCAAAAGGTGATACAAGGTTTTATAAATTCAAGTTTAATAACAACAAAATACAACTAACATAAGCTCCACAAGCTTATACCCCAACAATATAAATATACAATTCTTAATGACGTCATTGTTTGGTGACACTATCCCAAGGTTATACATTTAAATAATGCAAACCGAATAACAACCTTCCTCAAAAGGCTATATCCACACTCGACGTCCTGTCTCGTGATCAGCGAGTCTAATCCTTTCCACCTGGGGGGGGGGGGTTAAGGAAAAACAAAGACAAAAGAAAAGGGGGTGAGATAAATCTCAATAAGTTACTAATGCAACTACATGACATGCTAATATGCAATAGGCAATAAACAGTATAAAAATCCATGTAGCACATAACAGTTATCAGATAACAGATAGCAGCGGATATAAACAATTAACAAAGGATATTAGCCAAGGTTTCCAAACCGACAGACCCAAATAAAGGATCGCTGCGCAGCTTCAACAATCAACCAATCAACATCTTCATAGTAGCATGAAAGCCGAAGAGAAACCCCGGTACCGGAACAATAACCAAGTAACATGTCACAAAGGACGGGAGATATGCCACAAAGTCATACTCCAAAAATTAGCTAGACTACTTCACAATGGAACCTAGCTCATCTCATTCCAAGGCCAATCTGGAAGAGGAAAATATGGGCAAAACAATGGTCAACATTATAATGGACTTGGCTCGTGCCATTATAATCTTTCCCATCGCCCGACACAACCAAAAATACCAGCTGGACTTCCAAATAAAGGCTAAGTAATAAAACACTAGCACAATAAACAACCACTGATTCCAAAGTAGGGAACCTTATCAAGAAGTCACCAAGAAAGTGAAATTAACCAACAATACACAATTAAAGTGTTCCAATAATCTCAACAATGATAACACAATTCCCATATCACATTTGATCACAAAGGATCCAGTTAACTCAAGCACTCAACCAAAACTACTCACTCATCTCGAAGAGTTCAAGGAGAGATTTAAAACGATAGCTTATACACCTAAAACGGAGTCCGGATGAGAGAGTTATGAACTATCGAAGATTGTCTACGAAGAGTACAAGAGGGTGAAGCTCAGGGCTTGTACAGCGGAGGGGCGCACGCCCGCGCAGAAAGGGTGTGCGCGCCCTGGAGGATCAGAAGGTTTTTGCAAAGGGGCCAGAGGAGGGTGCGCGCGCTCGCGAGAAAAGGGTGCGAACGCCCTAAAGCATCAGAAGGTTTTCCAAGTTTGAACAAGGGAGGGTGCGCGCGCGCTCGCACCTAAAGGGTGCGTGCGCCCCCTAGGGATTTTGGCCAAACCCAGGTTTCTTCTGGGTTCTTCAATTTGGGTGATCAACACAAAAACACCATTTTACCCAAAACTCAAAACCCAAAGAGTAACACTCCTAGATAGCAATACAAAGGCATCCCAACCACTTATGAACCTAATGTGACTCATATACAACCTTTAAACAACTCCAAACAAGAAATGTCTCAAACACCCACATTACCCAAAAATGGATAAATTGCAATAAATTCCCAAATCAACAAAGAAGCCATAACTATCAACAAGAGCATCAATGGAGTTAAAGATGAACATTTCTAGCATAAATGGGGGAAAAGCAACTTACTTGAAATTTCTCAAGGATGACGGAATTCAAATATTTTTGGTTCTACGCGATCCTATCGACGATCTAAACACTTTTTTTTTTTTTTTTTTTTTTTTTTTTTTTGGCGAAAGGAGGGCGGCACCTCCCTAGATTTTATTAAATAAATAAAGAAAATACAAACATGGTGGGGGACATGACAACCTCAACCACCAGAAAAAAAACCTAGGGGAAGGCCATACACACGTCGTATGGTCCTCTACAATAGAAGGGGGGTGACTACAATAAATAGAGAACAACAAGTATAAAAACCTGGCCATAAAACTAATTAAACCGAGCATGGGGAATCCTAGCCTTGTCCAAGGCAAAAGAACCTTTACAAGACCTAGGAATTTTACTAAGAGCGGTGAATGTGAAATTTCTTTCCTTATTTGCCGCAATGTTAGCTAATCCATCAGCTACTCCATTGCCTTCCCGAAGAATATGAGTGATCCGAACATCCATTTGAGCCATTAATCTATGAATATGGGAGATAACATACCAAATGGACCATGGGATATGGTACTCCCGAATTATGATACGCATCAAAACCTGAGAGTCAACCTCTAACCAAACACGATGGTACCCATGCGTTGAAGCTAAAATAAGCCCATCCCTAGCAGCCAAAGCCTCCGCCATCATGTTGGATTGGCAGCCATAATAATGAGAAAATCCAAGAACAAAATCCCCTTTATGATCCCTAAAAATACCACCCCCTGAAGCAATTCCGGGGTTACCCCTAGAGGCTCCATCCGTGTTAAGCTTAATCTCATCAACATATGGGAAATCCCAATACACCATTCGGATTTTAGGCATCACATAGGGTTTAGGATCCAAATGAAACAAGTCCATAATATAGTCATTATCTTGACTTCTCGGAAAGGAGATGGAGAAGGAAGATGCGATATTTGAAGTTTGAGTACGAACCTTGTGAATAATAGCAGTTGAGGTCATATGAACATCTTCAAATCTGCTCTTGTTTCTAGCACACCAAATTTCCCATAATATAAGGGCCGGGAGAAGGCGAGAAAGCCAAGGAAAGTTATTAGGATCAGCATTAGAATGCCCTTGCCACCAACAAATGAGAACCTGATTCAAGCTACCCATGGAACAACGAATGCCACACAAGCCACTAAAGAAATCCCAAACTGTCCTGGCGATATCCCCCTGAACCAGAATATGCACAATGGATTCTTCCCTTGCAGCCATACAACAATTACATTTAGAGGCAAGGAAAATACCTTTAGACCGTATTCTCTCATCCGTAGGAAGGCCGTTATGTAAAGCACGCCAAAGAAAAACCGAAATCTTTTTAGGGATAAACTTGCTCCAGCAAGAGGAATAAATAATAGAGTGAGTTCGACTAGAACGACATTCTCTCCAAGCAGAAGTAACTGTGAATTTCCCATTAGAAGAAGGCTTCCAAATAGGGACATCGTCCTTGTCTGAAAGCGAAATGGCCTGAGAATTTATAAGAGACAGAAGTTGCTGGCCATAAGTCTCTCGAATATGATCATTGCGAGGAATCCCATTGAGGAAAAGGGAAGAGACTTCCGCGTGAGCAAAAGGAAGAGGACCCATATCTCCATCCAACCATTTTTCATGAATGGTAATGTCCCCTCTCCTAACCCTCCATGCTAATCTATCCTCCACCAACGGCTTCGCAGCAATTAATCTCTTCCAAATATGAGAAGAATACGAGGTGAGAGCAGCGTCCATAGGGTGTATTTCCCAGCAATATTTAGCCAACATAAGATCACTCCATAAGGATTTCGAGCTACGCAAACGCCACCAAAGTTTCATGGAGAAAGCCATAGCCATGTCTTCAAATTTCCGGATCCCCAAACCTCCCTCTTCAATCGGCCAGCTCATTTTATCCCATGAAAGCCAATAACATTTCTTCTCCCCATCATTAGAATTCCAAAAAAATCTCATAATAATTCGTTCCAAAGCATGATAGACCCCTTTAGGAGGATCAATGAGAGATAAATAATAGAGAGGCATTGCGGAAAGGCAAGATTGAATAAGGGTGAGTTTGGCTCCAAAAGAGAGTAATTTACCTTTCCAAGACGCAAGTCTAGATTCCATTTTCCTAATGAGAGCAGCAAAGAGGCTGATCTTCTTTTTGCCAGTATATAACGGACATCCCAAGTACAACAAAGGGAGATCTTGTTTTACAAAACCCGTAATGGCTGCCACAATCTCATCCCTATCAACATTTTTACCCGTAATGAAGCAAGATTTGTGGATATTAACTAGATGCCCCGAGAAATTCTGGTACCAGTCCAAATATTTCATGTGCGCCTCTAAGGAAGATTTCGACCCATTGCAAAAAATAATCACATCGTCCGCATAAGCAAGGTGAGAGATTAAAGGAGAATTGATGTGAATACGATACCGGTATTGAGGAAACATAGAATGGAGCTGATTAAGGCCCCTACTCATCATTTCAGCCGCAATAATGAAGAGATAAGGAGATAAGGGGTCGCCTTGTCTAAGTCCCCTTGTAGAATGAAAGAAGCCACAACTCTCACCATTGACAAGGACCGAAAACCAGCTATTGGAGATACATCGGAAGATCAGGTCAATCCAAGCCTCATTAAAACCAAATTGGCGCATAACCTTAATAAGCCCAAACCATGATAACCGGTCGTATGCTTTAGCCATATCAAGCTTGAGAGCCACATTAGAGCCTCGAATCTTTTTGTTAATAGATTGCATAATTTCCTGAGCCAATAAAACGTTCTCATGAATGACTCTCCCTTAAACAAACCCACTTTGCTCTGGGGAAATAATGCGAGGAAGAATAGGGGCTAGACGGCAAGTTAACAACTTTGTAACCACCTTATTACAAAAGTTACAGAGACTAATCGGTCTCAAGTCCGAGAAGGATGAAGGAGACTCTACCTTTGGGATTGTAACAATAAAGGTGCTTGTCCAGCTTCTTGGCATTTGAAACCCAGAAAAGAAATCTCCAATAGCACGAACCAGATCAGCCTTTATAATATCCCAACAGCCCTTATAAAATTCACCCGAGAAACCATCCGGACCAGCAGCACTTTTACCATTCATGGAAAATATCACCTGTCGAACTTCCTCCTCATTAGGGACAGCCGTGAGCGAAGTGTTATCCTCTTCTGTGATCAATCTAGGAATAAGAAACAAGAAATCATCGGAAGGAACCTCACAGTGACCTTGAAGCTGATCCGAATAAAATCTTATAGCCTCCTCTTTAATCTCCCTTTTCTCTTTAAGCCACACTCCATCGCTATTCTTGATTTTGTGAATACATAATTTCTGCCTCTTTTTCTTTACAACAGAATGAAAAAACTTCGTATTTCTATCCCCCTCCTTTAACCACTTTAAGTTAGCTTTTTGAGCCCATAGGTCTTCATCTAATTTCAACTTCGAAAGTAATTGAGCTTGGGCTATATTAAGAGCAGCCCTAGATTCCTCATCACCAAGGGTTTGATATTGAACTTCTTTAGCCAAAACTTCATCTTCTGCGTTTTTAATTTGCTGATCAATTCTCCCAAAGACTCGCTTGTTCCAATCCGAAATTGTTTTCCGAAGACGCCCTAGTTTCTTAGCAAAGCAAACCATAGGTTTTCCATCCATAGGGATATCCCAAGAAGTTTTAACCAGCTCGAAAAATGAGTGATGTTTCAGCCACACATTAAGAAACCTAAAAGAGCCATGTTTCACTTCAGCTTCAAGATTCAAAGTAATAAGAATAGGAGCATGATCAGAACATATTCTCGCTAAATGAGTAGCACGGGTAGAATGAAACAAATTCAACCATTGATCATTATACAAAGCTCTGTCTAACCTTTGATAGATAGCCCTTCTCCCCATTCGATTATTAGACCATGTCATAATATTACCTTCATATCCAGCATCCATAAGGTTAGAAGCTTGGATCATATCTGAAAATTCCGTGACAGCCATCCCATTAAAATGAGTAATAAGAAAAGATGAGAGGAAGAGGATGAAAATGAAGAGAGAAGGGAGAGGAAAAACTTACCCTTTTCTTGGAGAGAGAGAGAGTTTACTGGGAAATGGGGAAATGAGGGAGAAGGGAGGAAGAAGAAGGAGGATGTTTTAAAAAATGTTACACTTAAGCCCCTCCGCTTCGAACTAACGCAATTAAACCCCAAATAACCCTCTATTCATTTCATTCCCCTATTTCACACTTAACACAATATTACCCAAATAATGCTAGACATAATTAAATATAATGAAACACAAAATGCTCACATAAATAAATAATCAAGTGAATAAATAAATAATTATTTAATACTAGTATTTAGAGGCGGGTTTTCGGGTCGTTACATTCACTCCTCCTTAAAGAAAATTCGACCCGAATTTAAAAGAGACTTACCCGAACCAAAAAGCCACGGATATTTCCGTTCCATCTCTCCTCGAAGCTCCCACGTTGATTCCTCAACATCATGATTTCTCCAAAGAACTCTAACCAACGATATTCTCTTATTCCTCAACTCTTGGACTTTAGTATCAAGAATCCGAACCGGTCGTTCCTCGTAGGTCATGTCGGGCTCTATATCCTCGGGTATCCTCGGTAACACGTGAGATGGGTCATGAAAATACTTACGAAGCATAGAAACGTGGAAAACATTGTGCAAACGATCAAGAGAAGATGGCAATGCAAGTCGATACGCCAGAAGTCCCACTTTATCCAAAATCTCAAACGGTCCAATAAATCTCGGAGCCAATTTACCCTTCTTTCCAAACCTACGAATACCCACCTTCGGAGATACCTTCAAAAACACAAAATCTCCGGTTTGAAAGTTAAGATCTCGCCTTCGGTGGTCCGCATAGCTCTTATGTCGACTCTGGGCTGTCTTTAATCGATCTCGAATAATTTTAACTTTCTCAACTGAATCCTGAACCAAATCGATACCCTAAATCATTGCTTCCCCAATCTCATCCCAACAAATAGGTTATCTACACTTTCTCCCATACAAAGCCTCGTAAGGTTCCATCTCGATACTAGCCTGATAACTGTTGTTGTAAGAGAATTCCACTAACGGTAGATGTCTATCCCAAGAATCAGAGAAGTCTATCGAACACGCTCGAAGCATATCCTCTAAAATCTGGATGGTCCTCTCGGATTGACCGTCAGTCTGAGGATGAAAAGCTGTACTGAATCGCAAGTCTGTACCCAAAGCCACTTGTAACGCTTTCCAAAATCTGGAAGTAAACCTCGGGTCACGATCTGACACAATGCTAACCGGGACCCCATGCAATCTCACAATCTAATTTATATAAAGGGTCGCGAGTTTTTCCATCGAGTATCGAATATTCATCGGTAACAAATGAGCGGTCTTGGTCAGTCTGTCTACAATTACCCATACGCTATCATATCCCCTACGGGTACGAGGTAGTCCCGTAACAAAATCCATTGTCACATGTTCCCACTTCCATTCTGGAATCTCTAACGGTTGAAGTAGTCCCACGGGTCTCTGATGCTCGGCTTTGACTTGTTGACAAGTTAAACACCTCGATACATACTCAGCTATTTCCCTCTTCATATTGTTCCACCAAAATTGTTGCCTCATATCTTGGAACATCTTCGTGCTACCCGGGTGAATAGTGTATCTCGATTTGTGACCCTCGTCTAAAACTTGCCTCTTTATTCCATCAACATTGGGTACGCATAAACGACCACGGAAAGTCAACACCCCATTCGGACCAATAGTAAAATCCTCGAAATTTTTCTCTTTCATTTTTCCCATTATTTTTACCAACTCTGGATCTTCTTTCTGAGCATCCTTTATCCTTTGAATTAGGGTCGGAGATACCCTAATATTCACAAAAATCGCCCCACGTCTCGATTCGCGAGGACACCAATCTCGAACATCCTCAAGCATTTTCCATTCCCGAACCATCATCGAAGCCACATAAGATTTTCTACTAATCGTATCGGCTACTACATTCGCTTTCCCGGGATGATAGGATATCTTACAATCATAATCTTTCAAAAGTTCCATCCATCGACGCTGTCAGTTATTAAGCTCCTTCTGAGAGAAAAGGTACTGCAAAGTCTTATGATCTGTGAAAATTTCAAACTTCGCCCCGTAAAGGTTGTGTTTCCACTTCTGAAGAGCATATACGATAGCCGCCAATTCCATATCATGCGTCGGGTAATTCTGCTCACTCGGGCTCAACTTCCTCGAAGCATTCGCGATAACCTTCCCATTCTACATCAAGACACAACCCAAACCTTCTTTCGAAGCGTCACTGTAAATTACTAAGTCGTCGTTCCCATTCGGTAACGCAAGAATCGGTGCGGTGGTCAATCTCTTCTTCAACGCCTCAAAACTGTTGTTACATTTTTCAGTCCACACAAACGGAACATTCTTTCGGGTCAACTGAGTCATCGGTGTAGCAATCCGCGAAAATCCTTCTATAAACCTCCGGTAATACCCAGCTAACCCCAGAAAACTTCTAATCTCAGTCATGGTTTCCGGTCGCTTCCAATCCACAATGGCCTCTATTTTCGAAGGGTCCACAGAAATCCCATCTTTAGAAATGACATGCCCCAGAAATGAGACTTTCTCAAGCCAAAATTCGCACTTACTAAACTTCACAAATAGTTGCTCCTTCGCGAGGAGGGATAAAACTGTTCTCAAATGTTGCTCATGCTCCTCTCGAGATTTTGAATAGACAAGAATATCATCGATGAAAACCACTACGAACGAGTCAAGGTAAGGATGGAAAATTCGGTTCATCAAGTCCATAAACACGGCGGGTGCATTAGTTAACCCAAACGGCATAACCAAGAATTCATAATGACCGTACCGGGTGCAAAAAGCAGTCTTCTGAACATCATCCGACCGAATCTTCAGTTGATGGTACCCACTCCTCAAATCAAGTTTAGAAAACACAACTGAGCCTTGAAGTTGATCGAACAAATCATCAATATGCGGTAGGGGGTATTTATTCTTCACCGTCACCTGATTCAACTTCCGGTAATCAATACACAATCTCAAAGAACCGTCTTTCTTCCGCACAAACAAAACCGGTGCTCCCCACGGGGAAACACTAGGGCGGATAAACCCTCGATCAAGCAACTCTTGCAACTGAACCTTTAGTTCCTTCAACTCTGCTAGAGCCATTCTATACGGTGCTTTCGAAATCGGAGCTGTACCCGGTAAAAGATCTATACAAAACTCTATCTCACGATCGGGAGGCATATTATATTCGGAAGAGAAAACATTGGGAAATTCCCGTACCACCCGAACACTTTCCAAACCAGGGGATTCCTTCTTGGTGTCTAACACACTAGCCAAGTAACCCTCACAACCACGATGCAATAATTTTCTCGCTTTCACATAAGAAATTAAACGAACTTTTCTACTCAAAGGACTAGCCTCAAAAATAAACTTAGGCACGTCGGGAATAGAAAAAGTAACAACTTTCTTACGACAATCAACAGAAGCATGAAACTTGCTCAACCAATCCATACCCAAAATACATCAAAGTCTTGAATTGGAAGGACTACCAAGTCCGCACATAAGACACGACCACAAATAACCACATCACAAGCACGAAATACTCTATCTGATATCAAACATTCTCCTATAGGGGTCGACACCTCTAGCACATAAGGTAAAGACTCAAATGCAGCATTTAGCATAGAAGCAAATTGCACAGATATGTAAGAATGCGATGATCCTGGATCTACTAACGCACGTGCGCTCACATTAGACACAGAAACAATACCTCCAATAATGGATGTATCATCGGTAGCTTGTTGTTGATTCATGGAAAATACCCTTCCTTGGACCTTGGGCTTTCCCGCAGCATCTCTTTTCTGACCCTGAGTAGTACCAACTCCTGACCCGGATGGTTGTCCTCTACTCCTCGGGCAATCTCTCGCAAAGTTCCCCATTTGACCACAATTGGTACATTTACCCTATTTTTTCCAACACCTATCCTCCGTATGGCCTTCCCTCTGACAATAGGTACAAGGCTTCCTGTTCTGATTCCCCGGAGTAGTACCCGGATTCCTCGGTGCGGGTTGTCCCTTAAACTGAGATGGTGCTCCCGAATTACCTCGGTTATCTGAACGGTGTTGTGGTTGAGATTTAGCATGGCTCCCTTGTTTACCCGTATTCGATGCCTCGGTTTTCCTCTTATGTTCCCCAATGTCTTGCTCGATTAAGTATGCACGGTCTACCGCATCCTGGAATGTCACAATCCTTTTGGCTATAAGCTGAGTACGGATGGATGTCTTCAAACCGCGGATGAACGTCATGGCTTCTACTCCTCAGTCCTCACAAGATAGTCACAGTACCGGGCTAATTCTGTGAACTTAGACGAGTACTGAGCTATAGACAACAAACCTTGCTCCAAGTTGAGAAGCTCGATCTCTTTTCGGTTTTGATCTACTACCGGAATGAAATGCTCCTTGAATTTCCGCATGAACAATTCCCATGCATACACTGTGTGAGTGTCATCCCAATTCGCTTTAACCCCTTTCCACCAATGCTCGGCGGCACCCACAAGCTTATAAGCCGCGAACCGGACCTTGTCCTCATCGGTGCAACCAAAGACATCGTAAATTTTCTCCATTGATTCTATCCATAGCTCGGCCTTCTTCAGATCGGGTTCCCGAAGATCATTCTGATTCTGAGCCCCACTAGAACTTTCACCTGTTCTCCTTCTAGCCATTGTGAATAATTACCTGCATAAAATATCAACCGTTACTCACTCCGAACACAACTACCCTCCTAGGTCATACTAATCCACCTATACTTATACTTAGAGCTAAGCCATAGCTCTGATACCAACTGTCGCGACCCCGACCCCGCGGGCCCGGAGTATGCGAGCTGGACGTCGACTTAGAACCAATACACCAAAGTTACGAAGATAAAAATTCCATTTTAATGCCAAAAGGTGATACAAGGTTTTATAAATTCAAGTTTAATAACAACAAAATACAACTAACATAAGCTCCACAAGCTTATACCCCAACAATATAAATATACAATTCTTAATGACGTCATTGTTTGGTGACACTATCCCAAGGTTATACATTTAAATAATGCAAACCGAATAACAACCATCCCCAAAAAGCTATATCCACACTCGACGTCCTGTCTCGTGATCAGCGAGTCTAATCCTTTCCACCTGGGGGGGGGGTTAAGGAAAAACAAAGACAAAAGAAAAGGGGGTGAGATAAATCTCAATAAGTTACTAATGCAACTACATGACATGCTAATATGCAATAGGCAATAAACAGTATAAAAATCCATGTAGCACATAACAGTTATCAGATAACAGATAGCAGCGGAAATAAACAATTAACAAAGGATATTAGCCAAGGTTTCCAAACCGATAGACCCAAATAAAGAATCGCTGCGCAGCGTCAACAATCAACCAATCAACATCTTCATAGTAGCATGAAAGCCGAAGAGAAAACCCCGGTACCGGAACAATAACAAAGTAACATGTCACAAAGGATGGGAGATATGCCACAAAGTCATACTCCAAAAATTAGCTAGACTACTTCACAATGGAACCTAGCTCATCTCATTCCAAGGCCAATCTGGAAGAGGAAAATATGGGCAAAACAATGGTCAACATTATAATGGACTTGGCTCGTGCCATTATAATCTTTCCCATCGCCCGACACAACCACAAATACCAGCTGGACTTCCAAATAAAGGCTAAGTAATAAAACACTAGCACAATAAACAACCACTGATTCCAAAGTAGGGAACCTTATCAAGAAGTCACCAAGAAAGTGAAATGAACCAACAATACACAATTAAAGTGTTCCAATAATCTCAACAATGATAACACAATTCCCATATCACATTTGATCACAAAGGATCCAGTTAACTCAAGCACTCAACCAAAACTACTCACTCATCTCGAAGAGTTCAAGGAGAGCTTTAATTCTATATCGCTGGAGGTTGATTCGGAGGTGTTGGCTAATATTCTTCTTCGGAAATATTTGATTCCTTGGGATATATGGTACTACATTCAATCTATTTTCAGAATTATGGAGGAGCTTGATTTTAGAGTCTCTCACATTTATAGATAAGGTAACAAGGTGGCAGATTCCCTCGCAAATCATTCTGCAAATGCCCAAGCTGATTTTGATTTTCCATCGTTGGCTTCTTGCCCGAGATTGTGTAAGAGCTTGTTATACTTTGATAGGATTTCTTACCCTAATATTAGACTTTAGTTTTGGTCCCCCTCATTTTGTAGAGGAGCCTATGGTTTGTATAAGCCCTCCGATTTAGTGTGAATGCAGCGGTTTCTAGAGCGTCCCAAAAGGATAATGGAAGATCAACTTGACTCATCATTGATCGAACCATGTCTAACAAAGTCCGATTTTCTCCTCTCGGACACACCATTCCATTGTGGTGTTCCGGGTGGAGTCAATTTTGAAACTATTCCACAATTCTTTAGATGATCATCCATGACTCAAGTATTCTCCACCTCGATCTGATCGAAGTGCCTTAATACTTTTGCCAATTTATTTTTCTACTTCATTTTGAAATATTCTAAATATCTCAAATGCTTCACTTTTATGTTCATTAGGTAAACATACCCAAATCTACTATAATCATCAGTGAAGGTTATGAAGTATTGAAATCCTCCTCTAGCATTGCTACTTAATGGTCCGCATACATCGGAATGTAAAACCCCAATAAGTCGCTTGCCCTTTCACCTAACTTGGTAAAAGGTGTCTTAGTCATTTTTCCAAGAAGACACGACTCACAAGTATCATATGACTCTAAGTCACATGAACCCAAAAGTCCGTCCCTATGGAGTTTTGAGATACGCTTCTCATTAATATGACCAAGACGGCAATGCCACAGATAAAGTATGATTTACATCATTAGGTTAGATTTCTTATTATAATATACATTGTCATTATTTTCATTCTTGACATTCAAGAACATAAAGGCCATTAAATGAATTAGCAATACCATAAAGCACATCATTTAAATAAATAGAAAATTTCTTATTCTCAATAAGAAACTTAAAACCTTCATTATCCAAACAGGAAATTGAAAAAATATTTCTACTTAAATCCGGAACATAATAACAATTGTTCAAAACAAGAATTAATCCGGAAGGTAAAGTGACTTCATAAGTCCCTACGGCTAATGCAGCAACTCTTGCTCCATTCCCCACGCGTAGGTCAACTTCACCCTCTTTAAGTAGTCTCCTATTCTTTAGTCCCTGCACATTTAAACAAATGTGAGAACCACATCCGGTATCCAATACCAAGAATCAGTGTGTAGAAAGGAGAATATCTATCATATAGATACCTGATGTCGACGCATCCTTGCTGCCGTTCTTCTTCTTTTGGTCTTCCAAGAAAGCCTTGCAATTACGTTTCCAATGACCAATTTCTTAACAATGGAAACAGATTGCATCCTTTTGTGAATCGGGTTTTGCCTCAGAAGCCTTAGCAACCTTTGCCTTGCTTATCTTGGGTTTGACAAATTTCTTACCCTTTCCTTTGGCATTAGACTTTTCCCATCATGAACCAAGAGCACGGGAGAACCTTTCTCCACAATCTTCATCTCCGCAGTTTTAAGCATCCCATGCAACTCGGAGAGATTCTTATCCATTCCATGCATGTTATAATTCATCACAATGGTCTTGTACCTCTCTTGCCTAGCTTGCTCTTGAAACATGGCTCTTAACTCCACGCCTATCTCATAGGCTTCCAAATG
Source organism: Campanula takesimana (assembly GCA_026119855.1). NCBI lineage: Eukaryota > Viridiplantae > Streptophyta > Magnoliopsida > Asterales > Campanulaceae > Campanula > Campanula takesimana. The sequence continues at coordinate 6,459 of JAOWBW010001940.1, read as the reverse complement.
TTCCAAACTTTGTTGGAGTTTTGAGCACATGGTAGCAAGCATGAGACAGCTTACATCTCTAGAATCGTTACGATGTTTCTTGTAACTGTCTCTTTCTTAGGTTCTGGTTCAGCAGGAAGAGGCCCATCGAGAATGTACAACTTATCTTCTTGCCTAAGAACAATTCTTAGGCTACGGATCCAATCCATAAAGTTTGTACCATTCTCTTGGAGCTTATCCTTCTCAAGGATCGATCGCAACGAAATTGATTGAGTGTTAGTAGTCATTGTCTACAAATATGCAAAATTTCCAAAATTTAATAAGTACTGGTTTCATAAAAAATAAATAATGTATTTTTCAAACAAAATACTCCCACTAAATTATATAACCTTCATATACATCCAATGTAATATAATTTTAATTGGCTAAGATCCAACTTTAATTTAACTTTTGAGTCCACGGAGGCGGACCGCTCAAAACTAAATTAATTAGGTAGACAATCATGTCAATCATATCCCATATGATTCTTAGATTCTTTTATGAGATTCTTTGAGAAATCCAATTTCAAAAAGCATGTTTAATCTCATCTTTTGCCTAGGCCCAAAACTGTTTTGACGCCTAATTAAGTCCAACTATTTTAAACGTTTAGGAACCATTCAATTTAATGCACCTTGCGGAGGCAAGCCCATATTGAATTAATGAACCTCATCTTGCTCATACATGAATAAAATTAATGCACCTCGCGGAGGCGAACCCACATCAAAATCACCCATGTATAAACAGTGTTTAATCATGGCATGGCAAAAAGAACTTAAAACTTTCTTTGAAGGTTCATCACATACAGCATACAACACATTTATGAGCACATAATATAAACATGTTACGCATCAAGTTTAGCCACTAAATTAATCTCCATTAATTTAAGCATAATATTTATGTGTCATTAATTTCTCTATAATTATGAGGATGAGACTCTTTGAACTTTGGTTATCATCTTCCAAATCAAGACAACAACAAGTGCGGCGCCGAAACTAAGCCATAAGGCATCCACAATTCCGCACTAATTCAAGAAACCAAGAAAGTAGTCCATGTGGCCGAAACTACGCAATAGATGGTCTCGATGAACGTAGGCCAATTGCATCCACAATTCCACATGGATCTCCAATCTTTGAATCAAGAACTTTGTTTCTCAATTTTAGCAATTATGAACTCTTCATAATTCTAACTTCGTTTTAAATCTTTAAAACTTTGATTGCGATCAAGTTTGGGAAACACAATCTCGATGAACGTAGATTAGCCATCCAAACCTTGAACCAATCTTAGAATCACAAGATCAAAACAAATAGGAAAGTCAAACCCCAAGATCCACACCAAAACCAACTGCCCAAAACCCGCTCCAGATCAGCAGGTCTGGCCGGTATTGTCACTGATTCGGTTGGACCCCATCAAATTCCAGAATCTGATTCTGATTCTAACTGACTGTGCTGCCGCCAAGAAAAGCTGTGCGGTCGCCCAAACTTGTGCGGCCGCCCAATATTTTCTGTGCGGTCGCACAGTAGTATCAGACAGAATTTTTAAAGTTCGAAAATCTGTCTCAAAATTGTTTTCCCCGATTATTAAAACTTTGATCCAATCAAAATTAATAATCAAACAATACAGAATCCATCATAATTTTTAGTGCGATTCAATAGTATGATTAGTTTGTAAAACAATAAACCACATAAAATAATATAACACATAAACTTCATATATCCAATATTCATATCATGTTAGGCACATAAACAATTTATATACACACAACATGATCTAAGTATTGAAATAATCAAACACATGAACGGGGCTCTGATACCACTGTTGGGTTTCCAAGTGACATGCGCAGCGGAAAATAGCATTTAAAATTTTATGAAATCCAAAGCCCATAGATCCCTTCATATGATTAAATCAAATACTTGCAATATGAATACTAGAAAACTAACCCTTGATGACTTTGAATTTGGTCTTTGATCTTGGTGGAGAAATTGAAGCTTTAATCACGAACAAGTAAGAACACGAACTTTGAAGATGATAAGCTTCACCTCTAGCGGTATCCACACCTTGAACGAATATCAAGAACACTTGATCTTGGTTGCTAGACCAAAATTGTGAAACACGTTTTCACAATCAATATGAACTATATGGAATTTTATTTGTGTATTATTTTGTTCTTCAATCTAGGATATCTTAGAACAAAATAAAACCTCTCTCAAACTCTTTGGAGACTTGCACAAAAGCTAGGGATTATTTTGGCCCGAATTTGGCTGTTTATATACAAGTTAGACCTATTCCAAATAGGAAACTTGTGTCAAAACCCGTCCAAAATCCTTTTCCTAATCAAATCAGGAAACCAGTCCCGTCATGGTGTGCGGCGCCCAAAACCCACTTGTGCGGTCGCACATCTATCTGGAAGGTTTCTGGCACTTTTTGAGCCAAGATGTGCGGCCGCCCAAGCCCTTTTGTGCGGTCGTACTCCTTCCCCAGATTTCCCTAATTCCTCCAAAGCCCTTCGACTCAATATTCCAATATAGTCCTTATTTAAGATTCGTTCTATTGTCTGTGACCCTCTAGGATTACACTAAGTTGGCAATGGGTTCAAACATGAAACTATAAGATATGATTAGGTTCTAGCAAACCGTCATACCTACCCAAATAGTATAACTAGATACAAGTTCGCATTCCTTTAGAACATGTCACAATCCCTTTGTCCACGATGTCATTGAACACAAGTCATGGTCAATAAGTCAACTTGTTTTTGTTCAATACTTCTCGATTCCGAATATGTTGATAATCCAAATGACATTGATCTAATCAATTCATTTGAGTCCGGCCGAACATTTTCATCAACATCATTCCTACGTGTAGATACCCCGGGGAAACCACGGCTTGGCTAGAGCGGTGAATTATCCTAGGATGTCTAACTTGTTTTTAGAGTCGCCACCTATGTTTTGAGGAACATAAGAAAAACCTATAGATTGTAGCCTAAGTTTGATTACGAAAACAGAGATTCTTTGTTTTGAGGTCCGGGGGTAGATTACGAGATGGGAAGTACCGAAACACCCATCTCGCCCAACTTAAGTTGGTCTTGCTTGATCAAAATCTACATGAATGAAAATGTTCTTCTTCTTCTTCTTTAAGTCATAAAAAGGGGGTTTAAAATAGGATTTGGAATGTAGGAGATAACTCCTTAACCAACCTCAATGAGATGAGGTGATCATTAGAGTCATGTCCCAAAATGATTTGGGTGATTGCACATTTGATTAGAGTAAAAAAGAGAGAGGAGATGAAATAGAAAAGAAAGGACAAGATAGACTTTTACCTACAATTTGAAGACCTTCAAGTATTGCTTGATGAAATCCTTGGAGAGCTTTTAGGATTTTGGTATAGTTTTTGTAAGTTCAATTTTCGGTCCCCTGAAAATGGAGGTAAAGAGAGGTTTTTATAGGTGAAAGAGGGGTGTTTTTGGTGCCAAAACCCAGTCACCAAGAAATCCTTCCCGGGCAAAATCCTGTAAATTGAGCAAGGGAGAGAATCCTGGCCAGAAATCTGTAACTGACGCCCAGAGGCGCGCGCGCCTGGCTCCTCCTGTCGGAGGCGCGCGACTCAGAGAAGGCAATTTTGACAGAATGGACTAGAAAGTCAGCCCTGTTATTCAGTTTAGTCCCTGGACTTAACGAAGTCAGTCAGGAACTTAACGGAAGTGACAGAAAACTAATGAGAAACACTTAAAATGGGAGAGACACAAAATCAAATGTGCAATCGGGGTGAGCGGTCCAAGGCGGCGGGGTGTCTACAGAGCCCCTCGGCGACGTGGACTGCAAAGCAAAACGCGTCGACGAAAGTTTAAAAAAACAACCGCCGCCGAGGACATCACCAAGAGAAGGCAAAGACTCGATGAAACCAGGAATTTGAAATTGTGAGAGATAGTGGTGCGCTCCCTGTGTGAGCGGCTTTTGTTGATAGAGGGGGTGGAATGATCCGTTGGGTGAAACTGCCGGCTGAATGTTTTGAATGAGGCCGTTAGTGAACCTTTTTGATGAATCCGTTAGTGAATCCCTTGAATGAGTCCGTTGGTGAACCCTTGTTGACGAATCCGTTGGTGAATCCGTTTGATGAATCCGTTAGTGAATCCCTTGGATGAGTCCGTTGGAGAAACCCTTGTTGACGAATCCGTTGGTGAATCCGTTTGATGAATCCGTTAGTGAATCCCTTGGATGAGTCCGTTGGTGAACCTTGTTTGACGAATCCGTTGGTGAATCCGTTTGATGAATCCGTTAGTGAATCCCTTGGATGAGTCCGTTGGTGAACCCTTGTTGACGAATCCGTTGGTGAATCCGTTTGATGAATCCGTTAGTGAATCCCTTGGATGAGTCCGTTGTGTGAACCCTTGTTGACGAATCCGTTGGTGAATCCGTATGATGAATCCGTTAGTGAATCCCTTGGATGAGTCCGTTGGTGAACCCTTTGTTGACGAATCCGTTGGTGAATCCGTTTGATGAATCCGTTAGTGAATCCTCTGGATGAGTCCGTTGGTGAACCCCTTGTTGGCGAATCCGTTGGTGAATCCGTTAGTGAATCCTTTGGATGAGTCCGTTGGTGAACCCTTGTTGACGAATCCGTTGGTGAATCCATTTGATGAATCCGTTAGTGAATCCCTTGGATGAGTCCGTTGGTGAACCCTTGTTGACGGATCCATTAGTGAATCCGTTTGATGAATCGTTAGTGAATCCCTTGGATGAGTCCGTTGGTGAACCCTTGTTGACGAATCCGTTGGTGAATCCGTTTGATGAATCCATTAGTGAATCCCTTGGGTGAGTCCGTTGGTGAACCCTTGTTGACGAATCCGTTAGTGAATCCGTTTGATGAAATATTGCTTTGAAGTCTCGTGCCATTTGGAGTCACACATGACTTTTTTTTTTTTTTTTTTGAATTGTGGGGTACGGGCACAGTTGACCGCGACCAGAAAAAATGTTCCTGCTGGGATGAAATGTTGAGATTGACTCTTTGAGGGGGGTGTGGCACCCGTGACAGAACTTAGGGAGTTCGGAATTTTGAAGAGGACAGCCTACTTTGAGTGGGAGTTTCTATCCTACTTTCGATTTTTGACATGCCTTAAGGGCGGACCAGAAAAAGGTTGTGCCCAACTGGGTGTCTGAGGATCGGGACAGTGTCTTGATATAGGCTGGAGATCTCTAACAAGGCCCTTTTCTTGAAGCGATTAGACCTGGGAGGCGCGCGCCTTCATATGTAGGCTTGGACGCTCGCGGCGCACTTCAGACCGCGGGGGTGGCGCGCGCGTCTGGGGAGGCGGAATTCCGGGCTTGACATTTGCTGACAAAGAGGAGCCCCCAACAGCTATAATATCATCTTTTGTTCGACCACTTGATTCTCACAGCTCCTTTCTGCCATTTTTGAACATCATATTATTGCTAACTTCGCTTGTGATCAACATTTTTCCATGGCTTCCAATTCTTTTGCCCTTGATGCCAAGGTTCGTTAGTGCGTATGAAAAGGACTTGGGAACTTTTGTGTATTCTTTCAAGACCCATCCCAAGAAGGCCTTCATTAAAGATTTCGGGTTCCGAATTCTTTCACCTTGCGGACGTTGAAGCGGATTGGGATTTGTTGAGAGCTGCCGCAGCTTTCTGGGATTGCGACAGCCATACCATCAACCTTTCAGCTAATAAAATGGTGCCGACTGTTGATGATTTCGGGGCCATCCTTGGCATGCCTTTGGCCGGTCGGATTGCCGTCCCTAAATATCACCCGCGGTGCCATCGACTCTTGGGTTTGGTTACTGAATCTCCCTGTGAGGACGTGAGGAAGATGTTGCATGGTACCCGTGATGACATAACTGAATTGCCGATGTTCTTCAGTTTATACTCGGAGGACCCGATGGTTCAATCTTTCAAAAGGAATGCCATGGCCGTTTGTCTCTTCAGCGAAGTACTGTTTGTTACACCTTTCGGGACGCGGACGGTTGCGAGTTGGCTGAGATTATTTTGCAAGCTAAGGAGGCAGCAACTTAGTGTACTCCCTCTTATTGTAGGGGAGACGTTGCACGGCCTTGATGAGTTACATAGGACTGGCAAGATGTGTCGGGGAAGCCCTTTGCTCTTGACCATATGGGCTCCGAGAACACTTCAGAATTTATTCTCCGGATGGTGATTTGTCTCCTTTTGCTGTTCATAGGAGGAAGTTGTTGATCCGGGATTTATCTGAAGATGATTGGAAGAAATTCTTTGCCTCTCGGGCGACCGTTGATATTGAGTGGTGTCTCTCCTTCTTGGGTCTTCGTCCTTTTGTGGAATGGACTCGGTTTACAGCGCGTGGTTGTACCAGTTTGAGAGATTCTTCATTTTACCAGCCAGAGCGGGTTCTGCGGCAGTTTTCGGTCGCCAACAGACAATTCCTTTTCCGAGGGATGGAATGCTTCGTCCAGTTGCT